>CM060174.1:65896565-66356565 GCA_030549775.1 Tamarix chinensis | reverse complement strand
TGCTAATGCTACCTTATTATGGTTACTGCTTATTCAATTGGGTATAAGATAAACTTTAGGGATAGAATTCTTAGATAAAGTATATTAAGGGATGATGATGTAGGTTAGTAGCATGCTATTGCTTAGGGATATGCGTTAGCCTAAGAGTTAAAGCTAATTTGATCATATAACATTTGCCTACTATCTTGGGATATTTTTGGTTTTTATGATTACTTAAATTCTTGGCTATCTTCCCTATATTTTTAGTTTTAATAAAGGAGTAGAGTTATCTTAGTAAAGCTCAACTTAGCTCGTTTGTTTACTTAAATAAGCCGATCTCTAGTGTTAGCTAGGCTTAGCTCATTTGTTTATGAGTTATCATGTGTGAAGTTCATAAATTGTTATATTGTTACATATAAGTAGTGATTATTCATTCATATACAATAATTAGTTTTTATTACATATTATGTAATATTTGAACTAGTAGACCATTATTGATTTAAGAATATGATAGTTCATATTATAATCTTAGATTCAATAAAAAAAAATTAGTTAATATAAGCTGAGCTAATAATCAAGCTCATAATGAAACAAGTTAAGATAACACAATGTACATAAATTACAAGAGTTAACTCGGCTTGACTCATTTAATAACTTATAAGCTGATCTTGAACATGGGTGATTTAGCTTGGCTTGGTGTAACATCTCGAGTTGATACGACCACGCAAGGGCTACCTTAGAGCGATTTTGGATTGATCGGTTGGCCCCAAAAATCAATAAGAGTCCTTTCAGTGTGCTTTGTTCCCACTCATTCGCTTTCCGAGAAATTTTTAAAAAATTTCTAAAACTTCCCATGAGGGTCACCTATCTTAAAATTTGCTTTATGGCCAGAACACTTAACTGTGGAGTTTTAAGGAAAAAATCACCAAAAGGATGGTATACCATGTTGATATAAGTATCCATATCAATCCTTATAGCACTCCGCTCAATTTGGGGTATTACATTCACCCCCACACAAATTGAGCGGGGTGCTACAAGGATTGATATAGCTACTTATAGCAACATGGTATACCATTTTTTTGTGTGATTCCACCTTAAGAACTCCACAGTTAAGCATGCTGGCCATGGAGAAATTTTCATCATCATCATCATAATTTTTGTTATTATTATTATTATTATTGTTATTGTTATTATTAACATTGATGTTACTAGTATTATTATTATTCGAACTATTATTATTATTATTATTAAATTTAATATCATTATTATTGCTAATATTGTTAATAATATATTGTCATTGACTAATATAACTACCTAAACCTATTTTGGCTAATAATAGCATGATTAACAATTTTGAGGATAATATCCTTATTTTTACTAATAAAGCTACTATTATTATTAATATCCCTAATACTAGGTTATGATAAAGGTAAGTAGGAAATAATGATAATGTTGGTAAGAGGGAAGTTAACCCTAGTATTTCCCTCTTATAGGTGAACCAAGTCCAAACCCTAAGGAGGCGTAGGAGTATGCTCCAAGCCTGGTATCGTTTTAGGTAAGGATGTGGTGAAGGCCTAATATGTGTATTATGTGCTTCATATGTTGTGTGTGATGATATGTTTGTATACCTTACGTGATTATGAATACTTGTAGCACACCACGGAGCTAAGGTAAGTATATGTGTTCTCCTTATGGCATGTGTAAAATGATATGTATGTTGTGCTTTGTAGTGCTTATGTGATGTGGCCCTTTAGGTTATGCATGCTAGGAATCTTTAAAGATATGGTGTAGTGATGGAAATATGAAAGGGGTGAAGGAAGTGAGTTAACTAGAGAGAAGTGAGAATGACCTAATTACTTCATGACTTATGGGTGGACAAATAAAAGTATAATATGGATAAAATAAGAGAGTGAAGTGAATCTTGTGTGGGGAGTCAAGGGTTTGCATAGGATGGTTAGTATTTGCATTGGGATGATCCATAAGTGGGAAAAGTTGGCTTGAGGTTTGAATAAGGTAAGGAAAGAGTTGTTGGGGTGATGGGAGTCCATGGGTGAAAAATAGTACGTAGGTTGGTATAAGGGTGCATGGGAAACTTGGCTAGGATTTTTTGGTGATATAGCTACTAATATCAACATGGTATACCATTTTTTTGGTGAGTCCACCTTAATAACTCCATAGTTAAGCATGCTTGCCATGGAATTTTTTTTTAAAATGGGTGACTCTCATAGGAAGTTTCACAAATTTTCTAAAATTTTCTCTAGAAGTGCGTGAGTGGGGATAAAGAGCACTGAAAGGACTCGTATTAATCTATGGGGCTAGCCAGTTAGTTTGAAAGCATGCCAAGGTAGCTCCTATTTGGTTTTATCGACTTGGGGTGTTACAAATGGTATTAGAGCGAAAAGATGATCGTGAGCTAAACATAGATGAGCTAGTTAGTTACCTAGCGGGATGATTTTTAGGATAAAATTGTATTAAGACAATTAGTGGTTGAGGCACAATGAGGATGTTGTGTTCTTTGAGTGGGGTGAATGTAATACCCCAAACTAATCAAAGTGCTATAAGGATTGCTATGACTACTTATATCAACATGGTATACCATCTTTTTGGTGATTCTGTTCTAAGAACTCCACAGTTAAGTGTGCTGGTGATATATGGGATTTATATGTTATTTTCCTAAGTAAAAATTTAATTTATTCCTCATTATTTTTATAAGACTTAATCTTTTCTCGAGTTTTTCTTTTTTGGATAGATTTTGCAGGAAAAGATAAAAATGAAGAAATTCAAAGGAGAAATCGATGGAAAAAGGAAATGAAGCAAAGAACACATCAAGAGATATGAAATCAATGGAAGAAAAGACCATAAATGAAGAATATATATGAAAGGGAAGCTTGTGTTAAAATTTCATAGAGAAATAATGAAGGAACAAGAAACACAGTACCCCTGTGTTTCATAAACACGGCCCGTGTTTTTCTGTCAACACACAAAATCTTAGTTTTTAACATTCAATGTTTGGCAGAGAATTCAAGGAAAAACAGGGAGGTCCGGTGTTTCCCAAAACGGACCATATTTTTCTTAAATTCTGTAACCATTTGCGTGAACTTTTCCTTGATATATTTCTAAAGTTCTAAACATTCAAGAGGGGGTTCTGGGGAGTTTCAGAATTGAATTCTCTTTTTTTTCTATATTCTCTTGGTAACACATGTAATTTGTAATTCCAATTCTCTTTCTCTCCATTTTATTCAATTTAATAATCAAAATTCTGAAATTCAAGTAGATAAGTTCTTCTCCATACCTCTCTTAATTGCAAGTTTTGATTTTTGATTGAATGCAAGTAAATTCTCTTTATTTCATTATTATTTATCTTACTTTTAGTGTTTTGTTGTTAATTTATTAATATCCATTGATCTCAATTATAGATTACTGCATTTAATTGTGCATTATTGTAATTATGTAAATAGTATAGGGTAGGAAGATTTGATGATGGAATTAGGGTTTCAAATATGACAACTTAATTTGAATTTATGATTCTAAATGAAATTTAATTGATTTAATAGATGAAATTGAATGATCTCTCATCATAAGTTAAGAATTTAAACTAAGTAGATTGATCACCTATTTATTTTATATCTTAATCAACACTAGGATAACGAAATTAATCAAATTGTTAATTAACGGTTCCAAAGTAGCAAAAAGTTAATTATTAATCTTATCTATTAATGCATACGATTTCATGATCCGAGCTTATGTAATTATGGTCGTAGTTGACAGCTTTCCATTCTTAATGCTACCATTAATTGAATCTAACGTTCTTAACCTAGGTTATTAATTGGTTAGGGATAAATAGAGAGCTTATTCAATTTTTTAGAATTAAGAGAAAGCAAAGAGATGAATTATAATGAGTTTCTTAAGGTCAACATTAAATCATTTAGAATCATTCTTTTCTCCATGATTGTTTGTTATCCTAATTCCATAATCAATACCTTCCTATCCTTATTCATTAATTAGTGAGTAAAGCGTTCCATAGTTAGAACTTAGTGATAGAAGTAAATGATATTGTATAACCAGGGTTTTAACATTGATTACAGAAATATTGATTATATACCATTCCTTGTGGGTTCGCCTCCTTCTTACCATCTACTACTTATTTGGAAATTAGGATTTATTTATTAAATTTGTTGTGCACATGACAGCGTTCCATAGTTGGCCATAAAATAATTTTTAGGATGGGTGATGCACTTGGGAAGTTTTAGAAATTTTCTCAAAACTTCTCGAGAAGTGTGTGAGTGGAGACAAAGCACCTTGAAAGGAATCGTGTTGATTTATGGAGCCAGCCGATCAATCCAAAAGCACTCCAAGGTAGCCCCCACGTGGTCGTATTGACTAGGGGTGTTACACTTGGCTTAGGTCATTTATAACCCTACCTAACCTTAACCTTAACCCTAACACTAATCCTTAACCTTAAACCCTAAATCCTAAGTAATTAGCCAAACCTAAAATCTAAAACTCAACTTTAAATGCTAACTATCCATAAACTCCAATGCTTAAATCAAGTACTATAAACATTAAAATCTAATCCCAAACTCTAAACCCTAAACCACAAACCCTAACTAACCATAAAACAAAAAATAAAAATAAAACCACAGTTGTGATTTTAATTGCAACCAAAATCTTTTATTCTAAACAAGGCACTTTGCGTCAACTAGTTGTCCATTAACGTTGCAACAAATTAGCCTAGTTAAAAGAAAACATAAACACCTGTTATAAATAGAAATAGCCTTCATGTTTCAATCCAATATTCCACATTAATACTAGGGGAAAATATGTTGGCTTCCCCTTACATCATTAATATTATGCTTACCAAAACTCCCCACAACTAAAGTCTACATCATGTACTATTTGGTACTTGGCACACTTATGACCACCTAAAACCTTTCAACTATCTTTATTTTGTAGAAAGTAACAAAAAAAATTTATGATATAAGGTTACTGACCTTAAAACCAAATCAATTTATGGTAGTAGGGATATATTATTTCCTAAGGATATGTTTCCTTTCATGCATTCTAAATCAAATGACACTTTTGTTTACACTAAAATTAATTCCATTACCCTTACTATAATTGATTTTCCCTCTGAACCTCCTATGTTGGATCAACCAATATAATTTCAAATTTATCACCTATTTACAAGCTCACATTGCACTCAAGCTTCTCCTCCACCTCATCAAAATCCTCCTCTGCCAAGGTCTAGCATAATTACTTATACACTAGCCTATATACAGGATTATCTACGCATTTGGGTATTGAAAACTCATACTTGAGGCATACAAAAATATCAACATACCCTCATGAATGGCTACACTCATGCCACAACACCCTTTTTTTTTCTTCAGTGCTTCTACACTCATAACATACCAAAGACTACCACTTATGATGTGGTTGTGTCCAATTCACATTAGGTTTAGGATATGGAGGTTAAATTTAAGGCATTAGATGCCAATGATATGTGAGATTTGGTAAGGTTTACCAAATATAAGCAACCATTAAGTGCATGTGGGTATACAAGGGGAAGTATAATGTTGATGAAGTATGGAGAGGTATAATGGTAGGCTTGTTATCATAGGATTTACATAGAAAGTTAGAGAACACTTCAAAGAAAAATTTTCTATGTTTTCCATAACTACCATTAGAAATCTTTTGATTATTACTTCTAAGATGGGGTGGCATATCTATTTTTTGATGTAAATTGTGCTTTTACTCATGGATATTTCTGTGAAGAAATATACATGAAATAACCAACAAAACTTAATGCCCCACCTTTGTGAGTTTGAAAGCTTAAAAAATTCTTATATGGCTTGAAATGAGCCTCTAGGCAGTGGCATAAAAAAAATACCCATTCTTATGCCCAAGGGTTTCACAAAATCTAAGAATGACTATTCTCTTTTCATCAGGCATGCCAATAGATATCTAATAGTGATAACCATATGTGTGGATGGTTTGTTAGTTATAGGAGATGATATATAATACATTCATCAACTCAAGGATTTTATCCTCGCTCATTTTAAGATTAAAGATCTTGGCAATCTGCATTAATTTTTAGGGATGGAGTTTTTCCACACTCTAAATTGTCTCATGGTTAGTCAATAAACGCTCTTAACCAATATACGATAGGAATATTCACTTACTTGTGTCATTATGGTCATAAGACCACTAGCCATAAGAACCAAGCTATTTCTCAACATGTAGCAGCTAATAAAAAACACAACATAGTTAATAATTTTTTTGGAAAACATAATTACTTAATCGATACATAATTTTACATTTCTTTTACTATCCAACACATTTGTCGGTTCAAAACCTCACCTTTAGTGCTACACTATGAAGTGACCCTTCACATCCTCTAGTATTTCTAAGGGAAACAAAATCTCTTAATAACTTTCTAGATACTTCCCTTTAGGCCTATTGTGATTTAGATTGTGTTGTCTATCTATTCAGCTACATATCTGATAGTGGATTCTTTATCACACTTGGTGATTCACCCATCTTTTGGAGTCAAAAAGAAAGCCACCATCTCTATATCATTCACGGAATCAAAATATCAATCCTTTCAATGAGTTACCCTAGATTTAGCTTAGTTGATAAGACTCTTGCATGAGTTTTCCCAAGAAAGCATCATATCCATCCTTTAGTAATATATGATAATCAAGATATTATCCATATTGGTAGAGACTCTGCCTTCCATGATTGAACAAAACATAATGAGTTAGGGTGCTAATTTTTTTGAGAGAAAGTTCTTATAGACCTCATTGATCTTCCTCATTTATGCATTGGTGGCCACGTGGTTGACATTCTCACCAAACCGCTTCTAGGTTATGCTTATGACCATGACCTACCCAATTTAGGCATCCTTCCCTATGCTCCAACTTCTCGGGGAGGACAGGTCTATTCTAGCTGCTCTAAGTCATTACTAGATCCAATCTCACTATAATACTCTATTTATATAAATTCAAATTTAGATACCCAAATTTAAAATTTAACTATTATGTATAATTAGTTATAGAATTATTTTAGGATTGGTTGAATTGTTATTGTGTGTATTACTATATTTATTAAATTTATATTAATAACCTAGAATAGTATATTAATATTTATAGGAAACATGAAAATGATAGTAGTAGTAGTAGTAGTAGTAGTAGTAGTAGTAGTAGTAGTAGTAGTAGTAGTCGTCGTAGTAGTAGTGGCAGTGGCAGTGGTGGCAGTAGCAGTAGGAGTAGCAATAGCAGCAATAGCAGCAGCAGTAGTAGCAGTAGTCATAGTGGTAGTAGTAGTGGTAGTGGTAGTGGTAGTGGTCATGGTAGTGGTGGTAGTTGTGGTGGTAGTGGTAGTAGTCGTATTAGTGGTGGTAGTTATGATTAATGGTGGTAGTTGTCGTGGTAGTAGTGGTGGTGGTGGTAGTAGTAGTAGTAATAATCATAATAATGATGATGATAATAATAATGGTAATAATAAAATATTAATTTAGAATAATTTTTCTTTTTAGTATTTAATAACCTCTTAAATGTATTGATATTGATTAATTTTAACCTAAACCATTTTCTATCATTTTATACCCGAACCCAACCTAAACTAAATCCCTATCCTCCTTATTTGAAAGCCAACTAGCCTAAATCAACAACCCCATTTACATTTCCTCTTCCATATGCTATAACCCTCTACCAAAAATGACTTAACCCTAAACCCTCTTCCAACCTGACTTCTCACCAAACATGCCGCTACTTAGTTCTTCCTTCCTTTCCCTCACCTCTCTGTACAGTCTCATTCCATCACCACCATTCCTACTACTTGGTTCTTTCTCCCCTTCACCATTCTCACTACAAGAAACCCAAACCCCCCCAACGTATTTTTTTTCTTTCTTTCTTACCCTCACCCTTCTATCCTTGATCTCATGTTGCCAACCCCACTAGAACACCCTACAGTTGGTTTTCTTCTTTGTTGATTGTCCTTTTTTTGTCTTTCTTTCTTGTTCTTTATGCTCCTTTTTCCTTTTTATTCAGCCTACCCAACCCCATCTTTGACCAACTTCCCCTATTTTTTCTTCTTCTTATCTTTTTGACTGATTCTAGCCCTACATTCATTCTTTTCCTCTTTCTATTCTAGCCATTATCCTAGCTTCATCATCCTCTATTTTTCCTTACTTTTGGTGGCACCTTGATTTTGTTTTCCCTTACCATCACACTGTCATTCCTCTTTTTGAGTCAACCTTTGATCCATCCCCATTCTCTACTTTTGTGCATTGCAAGCACCAACACACCGCCAACCTTTGAGCATCTCAGCGAGCTAGCACCCAATCACCACCATCCAATTACTACCTCTCTTAGCCTTAACCGTTGCCCCTACTTCATTCACAGAACCTCTCCATCATAATGCACCACCACCACCACCACCATTGATCTTCTCATTTAAGCATCCTTACTCTCTACCAGGACCTTTGCCTACGCCACCTTGCACAGTTGAGCCACACTGGCTCATTCCCCCTTACCTTCCAACCACCCTTACCAAACTCCTCCATTCAGAACCATCCTATGTAGCCAACACCATCAACCAATTTTTTCTACCCCTCCATCATCCCCTTTGCGTATCCTAGCCTCATGCGTTAGCATCATCTCACTAAAAAAGCCCTCAGTAGTCAGCCCTTTCTTATTTTGTAAAGAAACATCACTAGTTTTTCCTTGTGCATGTGTGGTGCATGGTTGTGTCATGCACCAACCCTTAGTATTAAATTCTCAAGTCTAAACCTTAGTTGTTATTAATTGTTATCTAATTATTTTATTTACTATAGATACTAATATATGTATATTATATGTGGGATGTGTTGTTGGTTTTAGGTCATTCTAATCTTGCTTAAGGTGACCTTGGAAGAGATATTTTCATGTTATAATTTATGTGTCTTGGAGGTAAATCCACTACTCCATAGATGGTAGAATTTTTGTATAAATATGATTGGTTTATTTTTCAGAATAAAAGTCATGTTAAGTTGATGTATCAGAAAATTTGAGTTATTACCACAAAATAAGACTATCAAAAATTACATTTCTATGTAAATTTTGTAGCGTATGAACTAATATGTGTTGCCATGTTAATAATTAATAATTCATAGAGGCCTTTGTAGTATTTTAAAAATGATGATATATGCATGTGTCGATATATAAGTTATGGCTAGAAATAATACGCATGTCTAGGGTTAGTGTTTAATTATTAATTTTTTGTTTGCCTTATGTTGGACATAAAAATGAATTTAAAATATTTCTTGTACATTTTAGATAGATGTAGACATATGGCATGCTTGTTTTAGAGCATAAATAGGGTTAAATTGGGATTATGTAGTATCACATGTTCTAGGGGTAGAAATATGAATTTACACATACCATGATTTGTTCTTAAATTTTTTTATGTGGAATTAGTGTGACTATTATGATATGTTAGAATTACATGCTAGGGTTCATTTAGTGTATTATGTTTTCTCCCTACGTAATGGTGATATTATCTTTTATCATAAATAGATAATTTCTTGTATGATAAATTATTTTTAATTATTATATTATATCATTTTCATAAAAAAATATCCTGTTAAAATAAATATGGTAATAAAATGGGTAAAAATGTGGTGATTAGAATTTGGATGGCATTTTGGTCAATATGACAAAAATATGTCTCAAAGTTAATAGTTGGACTAGTTGATTACCTTGGACTAATTTTGGAAATAATTAGATGAATGGATTGAATTGTTTAGAATTAGACAATTATTAGGGTTATGGTGTGATGCCTAACCCTATGCTATGATGGCTTGGTGATGCTGTGACCCTTGTGATCTTTAGATTTGATTGATTAATGGCTAAAATTTTTTTTTTGTGGACCTTAGTATCCTTGAGATAATAGAACTTAATTAAATAAGATAATAATTACTTAAATAGGAAGCCTTCATTTTAGAAAGGGATCTTATGCCTAGAAGTAGGCCCTTAGGTGCATAGTTGGACCTTCAAGTAAAAGGGCTCACTTTTGCTCTATGGGTATTCCATACACCCTATAGATGATGCACATACTTAAGGACTTGGGTCCTGAGGTTTTGTAATACCTCAAATTTTAGCCAAATCTAATTTTGAGTGATTAACATCATAATCTAATTCTAATCTCAAGAAATTAATATTTCCACCTTACCCCAACTCCCTAACCCTAAATTTTGGCCTAATCCTGATTGATCAATAATTAAACTATCATCATACCCTAACTCAAATTATATTAACCTAATTCTAACCCTAAAACCAAACCTATTATCTTTCCCTTTTTCCTCTTTTGCCTTTCCTTTTTCTTTATCTTTTTCTTCCTTTAGCTGACCCCCTTTTCCTTTCTCCTCCCCTTCTTCCTACATGAAACATTTTACTTAGATAATGTCTGACACACCACCACCACCTACCAAGCTACTCCCTACCCCATCATCTTATCAACTCCTAGCTCCTATAAACGTGTCTTGGCTTGAAAATTTTGGTTGATCACACTATAATACCCTAAAATTTTACTTAGTCTAATTGTGCATCATTAATAGCCTAATTTGATTCTTATATCATGAAAATATTATTTTGGATGGACTAGGTAAGGATATCTTACATGCCCTAGTTGCAATAAAGATAATATATTTGTTAGATTGAAGGGCAAGGTGGGATATATTAGACATGAATGATTTCTTCTAACCAATCATCTGATGTAGAAAAGAAAAATATTTAATAGTAAGTTTGAGAAAAGAAGCCCTGTAAATCTATTGCTTGCTAATATCTTAATATAGTTTATTCCCGTACAAGATCATCCATTTGTGAAATATTCTAGCCAGATAAAGGGATGTGTTGATTAATTTAATTGGAAAAAGAAAAGTATCTTCTATGAGTTTCCATATTATTCTACGCTTATGCTAAAACATAATTTAGAAGTCATGTATATTGAGAATAATTTTTCTTCTAATTTGATCGAGATATTACTTGGTACTATTGATCCAAAGGAAAATGATGATGTGAGGCATGAATTTGGAGATATGAAGATTAGAAGCAATTTATATCTTTATTATGATGGGAATAGGCTAATGAAGAATGTTGTTGAATATACAATTTCATCACATGTAAAAGTGACACAACTTAACTTCTTAAGGGATGTGAAGTTTTCTAATGGTTTTACTAGTCATTTGAGAAAGAATATTCTTGATACTAGATTGTGTCGATTGAAGTCACATGACCATCATGTCATGATGCAACATATGCTACCAGTGGGTGTGTGTTCTTTTTTAAACAAGAAGATAAACCATTATTGAGCTGAGTAACTTCTTCACTCTTATATGGCAAGGAACATTTACATAGTTAATTTGGAGAATGTAGAAGATCATATCATTCTAATCCTATTTAAGATGGAACAAATATTTCCTTTGTACTTTTTTAGTGTCATGGTTCAATTACTAATCTACTTACAAAGACTTAATGGACCTGTTCATAGGAGATGGATGTATCTGATTGAGAGAAAGTTAAAGAACTTGAATGAGTATATATAAAATCATGCTCCCTAGAAGGAACTATTGTTGAAGGTTTCATAGCTGATGGAGTATTGATTTTTTGTTTTATGTACCTGAAAGGTGTTGAGACTAAGTTCAACAAGCTAGATTAAAATGAAGACTTAGTTGGGAGAAGTGCTATTTATCGGTTTTCCAATCTTAACCCTACTTTATTGGTAAGAAGATATATGTGAGTAAAACATATAATGTTTAAAAAAACCTCAATAGTATGTTTTAAAAAATTATCCATAAATGCAGAAGTATTCGGAGTAAGTGTATTATATTATTCCCTATATTTATCATAGTATTATATATAAGTAGTGAAAATGCATTATTTTTATAGTGAATACATGGATGGTATTCAACAAAGTGGAGGTGGTGGTAATTTAAATGAAATACAAAGGAAAATTTTTCATCTTGATTCTATTCAAAGGTAATTATTTCTAGTAATAATGATTGAAACCTATAATCATTCATTGTTAATTTTTATAATATCATTACTTATTTGAAATATATAATAATTACATATGTATGAGTTGCGTAAAATAAGATCACCTAAATGCACCATTGAGTAGTTCTTCTTGGCATTTAGAGCATTTGATATTGCATTTACTTATTCAAGTTCCATGATTAATTGAGTTAAATTCTCAATGCATGATACATATATAAAGATAAAAATAAAGAATAATGTGGTATGTATATTAGGCAAGGATGGTGAAAATTTCTATAGACAATTAACTAAGATCATAGAATTATCTTACTTATCCATGTGTTTTGTAGCTTGATTTAAATGTAAGGGGTTTTAATAAAGAAGAAAATTGTACAAAAAAAAACATATTACAATTGTGTATACTATAGTTGAGAGGAAAAAATATGACCACTATATTCTTGGAACTTAGGTAAATCAAGTCTGGTATGTGGTGATTTGTATAATGCCTTGAATTGGAAAGTTATATGGGAAGTTAATCATTACAACATTTAGGATTTAGATGGTTATGATGATAATCTTGACAACATATATGAAGTAGATGATGTTGACTCGAGTGGCATTGACTTCAACATTGATATTAAAGACCTTGATAACTTAGATATTGTATATGTTGGTGCTAGTAGTGTTGCGGTCCAAAGTGCTGATCGAAATAACAAGAGAGACTTTATTGTTGAATATGACAATGTTGAATAAGATTTTTTTATATGGATATAGATAAGGATTATTATTGAAATCAAAAACATTTATGATTATGATTATTAATTATTTAATAAGTTGATTTTTTGTACTAAATCTAAACCTACTCATAATTTTATAGTTAGAGATCACCTTGTCTTTTTTCATATGACTTTTATATGTTTTGCACTTTTTTCATTTATGTGTATCATCATAATGTATAACTTATATATATCAAAATATTTAATAATTTCTATAGTTTCTATATGGTTGATGTTGTCACTTGAGTTTATGGTGGCGATGGCAAAGGACATGATCCATCGTGCCCTCGTAAACTACACTCTAGCTGTCATAAATTTGAAGGTATAAAATTTGGTTTATTATGTTTATTTGATCACTATTACTTTTATAATTTTATTATCCCAATGATATAGATAATAAAATTTGTATATGCATGTTTTAGGTCTTAGGAGTAGGGCTAGAGAAAGAAATAGAAATAGGATGATGTTGGAGGAGTTTGAAACAAAAGGAAGAAAAAGGATAAAGTTTGAGGTGGACTTTGATTTTTAGACAAACAATTTGAATGCTATAGGTTTCTTAAATATAAGTCAATCCTGAAACAAAAAAAAAAATACCCGCAATCAAGACTTACAGAGAACTACATTTTAAGAATAAAAAATGGGTCACTTGAGGAAAATTTTATAAGTTAATTATTTGTAATTAATTATAATATCATTAAAATTACTTAAAATATTTATAAATTTTAGTTACAAATGATATTTTATAAGAAAACGGGATGAGACTTTGTTACAAATGGTTTCTTCTAGTGTTGATGTGGATAATCCTACCCCACCATAATTTGATGAAGAACCAATACTCAAGGATGTCTTAGGTAGTGATCTAGGTCATATAAAATGTGTGGGAGGAAGGCTTATAAGGGAGTGATCAAGTTGTGGTGCTTATTGCATGAGTTGGGTGCACACTAATTTATTATAAGAACAAGAATGAAACTCTAAAGTAGAGGAAGTAAAAAAAATGAGTGAGATTATAACCCAAAAACAAGCAACATTTGAAAACAAATAAGTTCTTTTACGACTACATGGGCTCAAGGTCTTCCACCTGCACCATCTAATCAAAATGAAGATGAAGACGATGAAAATGATTTCTTAGTTTTATGTTAGTATTAACAAGTAAAATGTAATAATACTATGTTTGTTTTATAAATTACATTTGTATAACATTATTCGGCTTTAAAATATTATTTAGGTAAGATTTCCAAAACCTTATTTATGATTTTATAAAATATAAATTGATTTTATTTAATATTTTCAAATGTATATTACCAAGGACAAATCATTAGCAACAAGGTTTCCTAGAATTTTTAGTCATCACAAATTAGTCGGTGATAAGCTTATTATCAAGGATAAGTTGTCGGTAATAAGGTTTTTAAAATTCAAAATATTTTTAAATTTATAATTTTTTTTGAAATTAAGACTTAATATTGGCGATTTATCATTGGTAATAAGGTATGCATATCATCGATGATAAGTAAAATCATCTATAATAAGGCCTTCTGAATTCAAAACATTTTCAAATTTTAATTTTAATCATTGGCCTGAAGCATGATTAACTTTTTTTAGTCTATCATTTTGTATCATCGATAATAATCTTACTTCTAAAGAATATATTGTCAATGTTACTCTTTATAACAAAAGATATAAAAATTCTCGACAATAATTTTATTACTGACCCACTTATAGTGACGATTTAATACCAATGAAATACCATCGATAATATTTATTACTAACTGAAAACACCTTACTACAGATGATTTTTATCATTGCTATTTTCCCTTATTCCTGTAGTGACCTCAATTTTTTGATATGATGTTAATAATGATATTTGAGGAATGTGTACTAGATTTGGTGGTTATATGAGTCTTATGAAAAAAACTATGCCTAAATTATGAAACTAGAATTTCATAGGGAATTATAAATAGTAACCTTAGAAGTAAGGTTGTTACCATATGTGTAAGATCTTGGAGTTAGACCTTAATTTTTAAATGACTTGTCAATATTAATATTTTGGAAATGTGTGCTAAATATGGTGTTTAAATTAGTATTATGGAAGGAGTTATACCTAACTTGAGAAATTAGAGTTTTTAAGGAGAATAATTACCTTTTTCATTAGGCATTATCTGGATCATAATGTAGTTGTATCTTATGTGTCTTCTATAGTTATGTTAAGTCTGGATTATATACCATGTATGTTTATATTTATTTTTTTCATATTAACATTGAGATAAAAAATAGTTTAATAAGATATTAATCACTTAAAGTAAAAGATCAAATGAGTCAGAGTTGAGGTATTGAGTCTTTTCCACTGGATAATAACAGTGGTCATAAATATTTTGTCCAAAGAGGTATATTAGACCATTAAACTAGTTTAAAAATAGTGTGCAAAAGCATGTTGCCCTGAGAGGTGATGGATCCATTCTACCTAACGATGATAGTGGCCAATTTCATTTTATCCTAGGAGGTGCTTTAATCCATTCTATCGAACTAAGAATAGTGGGGGTCCTAAACATTAGGTAAATAAGAAATGGATTGTTGTTATACCTAATAATGGAACTTTTATTATGTTCTCCTCTTATATCATATCATGTTTAATCAATATGCATGATGTGTAAACTTATGTGTTCTATGTAACCCTACTATGATTGTATTGTTCTCTTACTCAGTATGTAGCATACCAATCATCCTTTTCATGGGTATGGCTCATTCTCATGAGCAAACAACCTAGATGATTTTATGTACTTTGATAAGGACCCTTTGGATGAATTCACTGCTTTCTCTAGGGATGAGTAATCATATTATCTTTGGGGTTGGAAGTAGAGCCATATTATCCTATTATTAGTTTTTTCATGATAGCTTTTTAGACTATTAGTTCCATGGGATCTCTTTTGATGTATTTTAAAATTTTACTCAAAGTTAATCTCCAAATTCTTATCTAAATTTATGAAAATTTTCCCATTCATTGTTTAATCTATTTTAATTTCTAATTGTTTTTCCATGCATTCGATATAATAATGGCATGGTAAGCTAGACTTTTGTCGAGTAAGCCAATCATATACAACTATATTGTTATTACACTTCTACTAAAACAAAAATTTTGGTAGTAAATTTTGGAGTATTACAATAAGAATAAAGGATAGTCATGCTAGGATAATCTCCACATGAGAAAAATACTCAACCAAAACCCTAACAAGACCTACAACAATCAAGATTCCTACTATAACTCAACAATTACTGAGGTAAAACCTCATTTGATTATTTAGAAGAATTCTTTAATTAGTGATCCATATACACTAAATATAATTCAACCATTACTTATTGAGAAGAATAAAATCCCATAATCCAAGCAATGATCGTTATGGATAACAATAAACCATACCACTAACCTCTTGAAATCATGTCAAAGAGGCCAAATGACATCAGGTCATGTATAACAAATAAATACCTTCTTGAGAGGAATGTGATCACTTATTGAGAGTAATATGATCCTATAATCAAAGAAATGATCTTTGTGAATAACAACAAACCATTCCACTAACCTCTAAATAACACATCAAAGATATTGTGTATACATGATCTAAGCTTTGTATACACAACCTCAAGACTCAAGTTTATATTTATATCCCCTATAGGGTTTATGATTCCCTATGAGCATGAATAATCCATTTAATCAATAGGTCCAACTATACATTAAGGCACAATATCCCTTTTCAATCCTTAGGTATTTTACTTTAAGTGACTACTATCTTATCTAAGTCAAGATTAGTATTCCTCAAATAGCACTAAAGTGCAATACAACAATCAAATCAACCAAATACCACAATGGTCACCAAAATTAATTTCACCGTGGCTAAGGGTTAAGTGTCACATAATAACCTGGATAATTAATTCAACTTATTCCAATTCCATCGTTTATTAACCATTGATTCCAAATTAGTACAAGGTCAACTAAAAGAATGAAAGTCCAAGGTCAATTTTCAGTCAACTAAGGTTAATTAAAGCAAAACTGGTCTAATTATTCACACTAGGCATATTTAATCTACGAATGACCAAAATACCCTTCAACCTTAGTTACCACTTTTTCTTTTATCTTAGTTGCCACTAAAGTTTATTATGATGAATATTTCTCATGAAAAGACTAAAATATAATAGTTAATAATACTCTATCATATAAATATGTTCTATAACATGCCAAAAGACTATATTACCTTTGAGTAGAAATTTAACACATTATGCATGTAAACCCCAAGAATATGTTTCTAACATATTATAAGTTTCATGTTATTGATGCATAATAAATTTAAAGAATATATTGACATTCATGGTGATAATTAATCATGGATTTTGCAAAAAAAAATGATGTTTCTATAAACAAATATCCATTTAAACTAACTCTAATGATGCTAAAATAATATCATGCTACATATTACCGCTTAACTAATATATTTAATGAAATAATAAGATTACATGGCATATCACAAAATGGCTTGGAAATGTAAGAATTATAACTGAAACCTAAACCTTAGACATGAATAATATTCTAGTAACAATTTACATATTAACCTATGCATAAATTTCCATATTTTTAACACAATAAAAGTATACATGATTATTAAATACAAACCTGCTAATATAGAATGTTTCAACATGCATAACTTGAACATAATAATGTCATTTGTTTGAGCCTTTTACTTTCTAACACAAAATCACCAAAATTACAATAAACAACAAAGCCTAGAATGATTCTACTCTTAAATAAAACCTACTCTATGCTCACAAATAAATTCTACCATCTATAGAGTAATTAGAGTTACTTCTAAGCTATGCAAAAATACACAACAAAATACCTCCTCGGATGCCACCTTAAGTGACACTTGAGCAAACAATGCCCAATAATATGTATTAGAACCTAGCATCAAATAGCATCAATAAAGCCAAACAACAACTACCAAATGAAGGTTGCATTACTAAGGTGAAATGCATGATTATGGGGCGTTGCCAAAGGGGTAAATACTTTTTGGGCATTTGGGCTCCCTCCTATGTGGTAAAGATTTTTTTATTATTATTAATGAACTATATTTGGAAAGGATAAAAATTAGCCATAATGTTAATGTGGGAATGTGAGTAAATGTGTGAAATATTGACATTTGAATCTCGTAGGTGATAGAGAGAAAAAAATACCAAAATTCTATAATTATTCTCTTCAACATAGGTTTGACCAATTCAAATATTTGAATTCTTTCACCATTGGATCTTGTTGATATTTTGAAAAAGCTTCCTAGGACACAAATTGTGATTCCAAATAGTGAAGATTTGGTTTTTAGCTCTCCAAGTAAGGTTTTCATTGGTATTTCAGTGGAATTTTTTGTTTAAGTCAGTTTTAGATTAGTTTTAGCTTCAGTTGAGTGGTATATTGTAATCGATTTTTGCTTAAATTTGTGAGGTTTATGCTAACATATTTTTGTTGATTATTTTAAAAGATCTTGTTCTTTAGTTTCCCGTAGATTGACCTTTGGATGTTTTTACAGTAGCTCTATTTTAGTGTTGTAAAATTATCTCTTTGGGTGTTCCAATCGTTGTCTAATTGTGCTATTTTGGGTTGATGATTGTAGCATCCAGTTAGCACTTGAATACTAGACTTTGTATCTCAGGTTTTTCATAGAAAAAGTTTTTTAAGTGGACCGAAGTGTCCTGTGGCTGTTTTCCTTTTGCATTGGAAAGTTATTTCCACGTAAACTGTGTGTCATTAATTTATTATTGTTTTTAATTTTTTGGTTATTGTTGTTGACTCATTTTGCCTTTACCCCATCTAATATGTATGGAAACACGCACTATAGGGGATAAAATGTGAGGGATTCATGCTGGGCTAGGGGTAGAACCTATGATGGTAGTGCAAGAAGGTCACACTATTGGTTTTTTGTTGCTTGTGTTCTCCACACTACTGGTGGTTATATTCATCAAAGTTCCACCCAAAAAAGGGATTCTTCAAGCATGGAACTCATGCAAATATAGGGTGTAGAACATGAACAATTCATGCAACAAGGGAGGAAGACCAAGGTTAGAGAATGCAGGAAGCTTATGCACGTAAGGTGGTGGTGGTGGATTTTGATAGATATTATATTAATTGTGTAAATTAATTATGGTCATATTATGTAAATAGCCTTGATATTATATTAATTGTGTAAATTACTTATAGTCATATTACGTAAATAGCCTTGTATATTTAATTTCCTAAACTATAACCTATAATGTAGGATCTACATTGTATATTAATGCCATCAATGAGAAGAACAAGCAGGTAATTCAATTATAACATGGTATCAGTTTAGGGTTTCCTAATACAACCGACCTAGCAACTATTTCTCATCTCTCTACTTCATCTTCTACCTTTGCTCATCTTCTTCCCTCATTCTTTTCCTTCCCTTATCCGCTATAATGTATGACAATAACTATAAATTTCACCCTACTTTTTCCATTACCAATATAAAATCACTCATCCCCATCACATTGGATAATGAGGCTAGTTTGTATCATTCTTAGGCAATGCTTTTTAAAGTACAAATTTGAGTGCACAGTCTCTTTCATCACATCATTCCACCCACAGAAGTGAATGATAAGGTGAAGGTTGATGCAACAAAGAAGGCTAACTACATTCAAAACTAAGATCCTCTACCTCCTTTTGATAACGTTCGTTCATGCATTAAATTGGTAGAGAGAACAATAAAGAATAGAGCCGCTAAGGAGGCGGGTGGTTCAAAGATGATGCTCACCACTATAGGCGACAATTAGACCGCCAGAGTAAATGGTGGCATCTCCTCCCAAAGCCAACGTTATTCCTCTTCTTATTCTTGTAGAAAAAATAATAAAAATAAGAAGAAAAATAATGGGAAGGGTGGTAAAAACCACAGTGGTGTTGGACATAATTCGGACGGTGGGAGTAGCCAGTAACCTCAACAGTAGTGGTAGCCATCGCCGATTGTCATATAGCCACCATTCCAATATACTCCATATGATCAGTGGGGTCAATAGACTGGTCCACCTTGCCCATACCCTACAACATAGTGGCAACAACAGGCTAGTCTAGTAGCAAGGCCATCCATCATTCTTGGACCTAGGCTCTAACAAGCCTATAATGTATCTCTTGCTCCTCTTTATGTTGAATATGCTCCAACGAACATCAATGTAGCCATGCATACACTTACCTTACCTCAACCGGATGCAAATTGGTATATGGACTCTAGTGTTACATCTCATATGGCCTCAAACCAAGGTATAATCTCATCTTATTTTAATTCAAGCAAAAGTAATCATAATAATGCTATTGGTAATGGGAACTTAATTCCAATTCAAGGTTATGGAAACACCATTTTTCCCCACCTAACCCCTCATTGAACTTAAAAAATGTCTTACATACACCAAAGCTCATTAAAAACCTTATTTCTATCTAAAAATTTACTATTGACAGTTTAGTTTCTTTTGAGTTTTACCTATTTTGATTTTTTGTGAAGGATTTATGAACAAGGACCAACATACTAAGATGTGATAGCACGGGGGACCTCTACCCACTCTCCACCAATAATCAATTTACCTCTTGAAATTATCCTTCTACTTTTATTTCTATTTCTTCTAATTTGTGGCATAATCGTTTAGACCATCCAAGAACTCATGTTCTAAGCTCTCTTCATAGCAAAAATTTCATTGAATGTAATAGGGGCAAACCATTGTTTTATTCTTCTTCTCATTTGGGAAAACACATCAAATTATCTTTTTATAATTCTATGTCGTTTACTATTTTTCCTGTTGATATACTTCATAGTGATCTTTGGACATCGCCCGTTGCTAGCTCTAATGGCCATCGTTACCATGTTTTGTTTCTTGAATGACACATTTGCTCAATAAATAATATTGTCAGAACCTTACTTTCATATGCCTCAATGCCACCATCATTTTGGCATCATGCTCTTGAAATGAACACATATCTTCTAAACATTCTTCCAATCAAATAATTAAGATACTTCTTTCCTACTCAAATTTTCTATCAAAAAGATCCTTCCTATTCTCATCTTAGAGTCTTTGGTTGTTTATGTTTTCCCCTATTTCTTCTACCACCATTAACAAATTGCAAGAAATGTCTACTCCTTGTGTTTTCCTTAGATATCCTCCCGACCATAGAGGCTATAAATGATGGCTCGTATAAGGATCCAACTAAGTATCAATGACTTGTTGGCGCATTGCAGTATCTTACTTTTACTAGACTAGACATCTCCTATGTTATTCAACAAGTTTATCTTCATATGCATGATCTATGAAACAAGCACATGAATGCTCTAAAGCATATTATACGCTACATTCAGGGTTCTCTTACTTTTGGTTTGCATCTATATAAGTCGATTGTCAGCAAACTTGTCTCTTATATAGATGCAGATTGGAATGGTTGTTTGGACACTAGACGATCCACCTCCGGTTACTGTGTATTTCTTAGCGACAACCTGATTTCATGGTCTTCTAAAAGACAACCCACTCTTTATGGCTTCAGTGTCGAAGTTAAATATAGAGGGGTTGCGAATGTTGTCTCCGAGTCTTGCTAGATTAGGAATCTTTTTTAAGAGCCAAATTGTCCGATCCGAAAAGCAACATTAGTTTATTGTAACAATGTGAGTGCGAGGTCATATACTTTTTATGATTTCCGATACAATCTAAGTGTATCACAAGATTCACAACTTCTTTCTACTTCGACTTCGGGGGTGTGATAAATATTATATTAATTGTGTAAATTAATTATGATCATATTATGTAAATAGCCTTCACAATGTATTAATTGTGTAAATTAATTATGGTCATGTTAAGTAAATATAAATTAATTATAGTCATATTAATTAAATAACCTTATATATTTAATTTTCTAAACTCTAACATATAATGTAGGATGTACATTATATATTTAATTTTCTAAACTCTAACATATAATGTAGGATGTACATTATATACTAATGCCATTAATGAGAAAACTAGGTAGGGAATTCAATTCCAACAGGTTTAATGTTGTTGCAGTGAGGGGACGGGACGGTGCTACAAATGGCAGCAAAAAACACAGGGAAACAAAGGGAAAATATCAGCGGAACCAAATGGAGAGGAAAAGGGAGAGAGTTAGGCTAGCTAGGGAATCGACGGCCGAAGAAATGAAGGGGAAGGAGGGAGGTTAAAAGCAATCAGTGGCGTGTAGAAAAAAAAAATTAAATAAGCGTGGAGCTAGGTTGGTACGCACGCCCACGTTAGATGTGGCAGAGAGGATGGCGTAAGGTCACGCTAGAGGGCCGTGTGCCAGTGGGACAGAGCAAGGTGGTAGCAGCGGATGCTCTTCACGCTGGAGGAGGATGGAAACATGAGGTGGTGGCGGGAATCGTGGTGGTGTTGCGCGAAGGTGAAGCTAAAGGACGCTCTGTGACAGCAGCGTGAAGGACGAAGGCAACTTAATTAATAAGGGGATTAAAGAACGTAAAATAAAAATAAAAATAAATGTCTCATAAATGGAAAACTTGCAAATATTTTAGGACAATTTAAAAAGAACTAACATATAAATTTAGTAGGAAGGATGCAATAGATTAAAAGGTGAATTTACCGTAATAGAATTTTCTTGAAATTAATTTACATAATTTTATAAAAAAAAAGTATCAATGTAAAGATAACGGATAGTTATAAAATCTTAGATACATAAATTGGATTAAAAATAACGAAAGACTATTATCATACTACATATTATATAACAATAATCTATACATGATAATACTAAGAACTAAATATGATACAAAAAAAAGAGAAAAATATATTAATCCCAACTCTATTGAGCCGCAACCCTATTAAGTAGACAATAAATAATAATAATAATAAATACGCCATTGAAAATAAAATTGAATACATTCCAATATGAAATAATATATTATTAATAACAGATAATTTTCAAAAAAAAATGCTTTATATCCATATTATTGTAAGTAAAACAAGAAAGCTCTTATAAAAATTTAAGTGCACATATTAATATAAAGTATAATGTTTAATATATAAGGTTTGTTTGGGGAACATTTCAGCTTTCAAAAACTATTTTTTAATCATATTTTTATTTTAATTTGGACAAAATTTAATAAGATTATTTTTTAAATAAGTTTAAAATATTTAATTAAAACAATCAACTACTGATAGCTACAACTCACTTAAATATACTCATAAAGTACATAAATCTAAATAAGAGACAAAAAAATTATGCGGTACGCACACTAAAAAAATAGATAATAATAATAATAATATAGATAAATAACTCGCGGAGAGAGAATTCATCAATATCCATCACTGTCGATCAGTGCTTAGCCAAAATGGATACTTATAGCTACGCACGTTGATAGTTGTTTAAATGGGAATGGTTTTATTGATTTAACAAAAAAAAACAAAAAAACAGAGGGAGTTAAGCAGAGTTAAATATAACAATGTTCCATTATGGACGGGCCCGAAATATACCTCACGACGACTGATATTTAAGTTTCATTTAGACTAGGAAAATCAAGTAAAAATAAATATTAAAATATTACTTGAATTGAAAAACAAAAATAAAGTAAAGTATTTTAAAATATTATTTAGATAATATTAATTTAATATTAATAAATTAGAATAAATATTATTTTAATTTACTTGGATTAAGATGAATAAATGTTAAAAAATAAAATAAATAATGTTTATATTCAAAGTCTATTTTTTAACATATATTAGGGTAAAAATATTTTGTATAATTAGGTAAAAAAAAAAATTTTCCTTCATTTCATCCTTACTAATCCAAAATTAGAGGTTGATAAGAAGAATTGAGGTAGGTGAAGGAAAAATATTTAACCATCATTAATCTAAATATAAAAAAATTATCCCCCAAGAGAATAAAGGAACATAAATCAATTAATTTATTCAAATTTACACCAAACCAAACAACTTACTGTTGAGAGAAAAAAAAATCATAATTATCCATTTAATACTTACAATCTCACCCGTTTGTTTCGTAAATCCCTACTTGTCCATGAACAAATTAATAAGCATGCCTCTAGAACTTTCAAAATCCACGACGTTATTCTCTATCTCCTTTTGTTTGCTGCTCTACAATGCTTCATCTCCCAAAAATATTTGGCCGCGTTTATATTTAGATATTCATATCCATAGAATTAAGTATTCACCCTACATTTCTTAGATTAAATATTTAAAAATATAAATCTAATATATTTTTTTAACCCTTCATTATCCCATAGTTCTCCCTTTTGAAAGAAAGAAACAACTAACGAACATAGGTCGACGACTTGAGAGGAAAGTTTCGCCAGGAATGGTTTTCTTCATTATCAAGTGACGAAAAGGAGTAGTATCACCTTCGTATCACCTTCGTATCACCTTGATATCATGCAACGTTACACAAACCCTAACCTCATCCCGATCAAACCACTTGATAGATACAATCTAGGACCCAACCGTCACCAGGCCACCGTACCAAGCAACCTACAAAATCCTCCTCTTCATCTCCCATACCAAAAATCTGCGCCTCCTGGAAATGGAAGATATCTAGGCCGGAATTTATTCACGGTTTTCGTCGACAACATAGCGAAGGATACCCTTGCAAAGGAAGTGAAGGAAGTGTTCTCGTTGGCTGGAACAGTAGTGGATATCTACATTTGCAGAAAGAAAAGGAGATCATCAAACCTGCATTTTGGGTTCATTAGATATGGTTACGAGAGGGAGGCGATTGAGGCGGTGAGAAGAAACAATAACATGCTACTCCACGGTATCAGTCTTTACGTCAGGCATGCATTATTTGAGAAGGGAAAACCATCACAACCGAAGGAGTGGAGTGGGACAACGGAGGTGACCAAGGCGGAAAATGGCACCAAGATGGCCGGTAGCTAGCAGCCTACTCTAAGGGATGGCAGGACGTTTGCGTCGGTGGCTAGAGGCGATGGAGGACACTTACCAGAAAAACAGCGGAGAGTCTTCCACGTTCAAATGGACGAATTAGCAAAGGAGTGGCTGGACAGAAGTGTGGTAGTGGAATCAATGCAGCCTCTCCTGCCGGAGCTTATTATCCCACAGCTTATGCAAGAATGGAGCTTGGCTACCAAGGTAAGAGATCTAGGAAGATTTAAATTCTTAATTACATTTGATTCTCTAGCTTTATGCAATATGGCACTTGCCGAGGATAGCTTGTTGCGTGAGTCTTTCTCAATTGTGAGGAGATGGAGGGTAGAGGATGTATGCGTGCTTCGACGTACGTGGATAGAAATTAGGGGATTACCTATGATAGCCTGGAGGGAAGAAATCCTACGGTCCTTGGTCACGCAATGGGGACGATGGGTGTGTTAGGAGGAAGAGGGAGATTATGGCCTATCAATGGAAACTACAATGGTATTGCTAGACACTGCATACATGGACGAGATAAAAGAAACGATGGAGATACATATCAGCGAGAGAAAGGCTATGGTGATAATCAAGGAGATCGGGCAACAGTACATTCCATGGCAAAACCAACACCCAGGGAGACACAAAAGGAGATCGGAGGCCTCATCTTCAGGCGACAAATCCATCCACTTGTCCAACAATAGTTCCTGTATTGATGGTCTGCAAGTTGGCGTCTTGAGCTATGACAGTTCGCAGGAAGAGGAGAAAAGAGGGGGGTCGGGGACTGAGGACAGGCGGCTCGGGAAAGGAAAAGAGACAACCATGCATGGGAGAGAAGATAAGATAGAGGGAGGACCAATGGAGGAGAGGTGTTGTTGTGATAGCCCACAGAGTAGGTGTGCAAGTGGGAAGATATTCGACGGGGTGGAAAAAGGCTATAGCCTACCGACAACTCCTGAGAGGTTGTGTGTACAGGGAAATGAGGAAAACAATAGTACAGGCCAGGTAGGGATGGAAGGGAAAGAGCAGAGGCTGAAAAGAGATACGACGGGAATTGCAGGTCCCAGGGTGGCGAAGAACCAAGACGTATTGGAACAGAAACGTCGCTGATTTTTGGCCGACACCGATGCATGGCATGGGGAGAAGAGGAGTTTATCCATTCTCTGCTACAGAGGAAAGACACGTCGAAGGAAAGAGAACTGGATGGGCAGGAGTCGGGGCATCCCACACGCGAGGAGGAATTAATGGGCTGGGACGTACACAAAGAGGGAGGGACAGATGGATCACTAATAAGAAAAATAGGGGATGGCGAGGAACAAAACAAAAAGAAAGGCCGCGTGGAGAGCAATGTAGAGGAGGTGAATCGGGAGGAAGAGGAAACAAGTTCAATTAGGACAAATCTTGCAGCGGTGTACCATGATTTAGAGGGAGAAAAAGGGATAATTCAGAAGTGGAGGGAGAGGATAGAGGGAGAGGGTGGCAAAGACGAGGTGTTATTGTTGATCAACGACGGGCCGCAGCATGGTAAGGCAACGGAATCTTATGGCATGCCACCCGAATTCGAAGGCGTAAGAGGGATTGATGGGCACGAGGGTCCCTTATCAAGAGAGGAGAGGGAGGATTCAGAAAATGAAGAAAGGAGGACGGAAGGGGAAGAGCTAAGTATAGCAAGCCAGACTTGGCAATTTGGAAAGCAAACTGGGCTTGCATCGGAGGAAGAAGGGAAGTGTGTAGAAAAATTAGCAGGATTGAGGAGGAGCCAGAGGAAGATCTGACGAAGACAGCTATAGAAGACATCATCAGAAAGTAGGGAGAAAACAATAATGTTTATAATAATCACTAGTTGGAATGTACGGGGGATACATGCATTAGGTAAAATCTCAAGCATCCAGCGCTTGATCGACAAAGAGAGACCTTGGTTTTGTGGTTTTGTGGAAACCAGACATAGTTATTTGAAGGAATCTTGGAAGAGTAGGGTATGGAGGAACGGGTCGATTGAATGGAGGGATTCAATAGCCCTGGGTAGGAGCGAAGGGTTAATTATTGGATGGGACTCGTAGATCTTCATATTACAAAAATGCACGAGTGGGAACAGATGGATCTTCTTGGAGGGAGGGTTGGGCCCTCATCGGATTGAATGCGGGATTCTTTTGGTCTATGGCAACTCGGACCCAAAAGGGAGGAAGGATCTGTGGAGCGAGCTATGGGAAGTGTGCCATTTGTGTAAAGTGCCATTGTTAGTTATGGGGGACTTCAATGAGGTCAGGAATCATAATGAAAGGAAGGGAGGCTGGGTGGATTAGAGTAGTGTTCGGGATTTTAATGAATGGATAGACAATTTGGGCCTTATTGAATTGAAACCATTCAACTTGAAGTTCTTGTGACACAAGGCGGGGTCTGCAAGCCTTCTGGATAGATTCTTAGTCAGCTCATCTTGGTTGACCATGGTACTGGATATCTCCTGCATGGGGTTGGGCAGATCACTTTCAGATCACAACCTTATTTGCCTTAGGGTGAGGTCAAATGGGTTTGGTCCGAAACCCTTCAGGACTTGGGATATGTGGCTCTCACATCCACATTTTCAGGATTTTGTTTCTAAATGCTGGACACAGTTAAGAGGGAGGTCATGTCAGGAAAGAATGAAACAGATGAAGGGCATGCTGAGGATCTGGATTAGGGAGGGTTTTGGGGATATTGAATTGAAGGTAGACACTCTGGAGCAAGAATTGGCCACGGTGGATGTCGCTATCAAAGATAGCAACTGTAGCAAAACCGACATTGCTAGAAGATTGGCGTTGATGTCACAGATCTGGAAATGGCACAAAAGGAAAGAATCTTACTGGAAGTAGGTGGCAAGGGTTATAGACTTTGAAGAACGTGACAAAAACACGAGGTACTTTCATACACTAGCTGCGGTGAGGAAGAAGAAGACTACTATTAGTAGAATAGTAGATAAGGGTGAAATAATAGTAGACCCACCAGAAATCAAGAAGGTGATTACCGAGTACTTCGAGGAGCTGTCTAAGAAAGAGGACCTTCCACATATTAGCCTTTCTACCGGTGGATTTCGGAGGCTAACCGGGGAGAAAAGTATAGAATTAGAGAAGATCCCTTTAAGGGAGGACGTTCGAATAGCAGTTTGGTCTTGTGAGCCTTTAAAAGCCCCAGGCTATGACGGATATCATTTCGGGTTCATGAGGAAAATGTGGGGAACCATCAGAGAGGATTTCACCGACTCAGTTATGAGATTTTTCTACACGGGCCATCTTTCGCCCGACCTCAATACCACTTTGATCACTTTAATCCCCAAAGTGGTGGATGCGGAGGAGATTAGACAGTTTAGACCTATCAGTTTAATTGGTTGTATTTACAAGGTGATTGCAAAGATCCTAGCACATCGATTGAAATAGGTGGTGAACGAGCTAGTGAGCGATTCACAATCGGCTTTTATTGAGGGGAGGAGCATTCTGGATGGGGCCTTGGTCGCCAATGAGATCATTTAGTGGGCTAGAAGACAGAAACGATCGAAGGTAGTCATGATCAAGTTGGATTTTCAGAAAGCCTATGACAATATTAGATGGGAGTTCTTGGAGAACATTATGGGTATCATGGGGTTCGGTCACAGATTCAGATGCTGGGTTAAAGAGAGTATTTCGACCGCAAGCATTTTGATTCTTATCAATGGGTCCCCCTCAACACCCGTTAAGATGGGTAGGGGACTAAGACGAGGCGATCCTATTTCATCCTTTCTTTTTGTTCTGGCTGTGGAGGCTTTTAACCAACTCATCAAGAGAGGAGTGGATCAAGGTCTTCTGCAGGGTATGAAGATAGGGAAGGAAAATGTGGAAGTTACCCATCTCTATTTTGCAGATGATACGATGATTTTCTGTGGGGTATCGGCTTCAAATGTCAGGAATTGGAGAAGCTTGATCGATTGTTTCTATCTCCTATCGGGTCTGCAAGTTAATTATAGCAAATCAATTCTAATCGGCCTGGGAGTGGATGCGATGTTCCAGAAGGAAGCTGCTGAGATAATGGACTGCGAGGAAGGATGTCTGCCTATCACTTATCTTGGCCTACCGCTAGGGGCTCATGCAGGAAGAAGAGAAACCTAGAAACCAGTGATCGATAAGGTAAAGTAGAGGCTGTCTGGGTAGAAGGCTAGGGTTCTGTCAAAAGCAAGAAGACTAGTCCTCATTAAAAGCATCTTGAACAGCCTGCCATTGTATTTCATGAGCTTGTTCAGAATTCCAAGCGGGGTTGTAAAGGACATCATCAAGATTCAGAGGAACTTTTTCTGGAGTGGTGATGGAGATAGAAAGAAGCTTCCCTTGGTCAAATGGAGTCTCATTCAAAAGCCTAAATCCCTAGGCAGTTTGGGAGTGGGGGATATTATGGTAAAAAACAATGTGTTGCTGTTCAAATGGTGGTGGAGATTTTTTACGACGGAAGGGGCATCATGGAAGAAAATTATTTCTTCAATCTACTCGAGAGATCGGCCAGGGTCTCTAGAACTTCCATCTTCTACCACAAGGTGGTCCCCGTGGAAGGATATAGGATGTATAGGGAGAGACATGCCCCACCTGAGAACGGGATTGAAGCATATGCTTGGTGATGGGACATCTATTAGTTTTTGGCATGATGATTGGTCTGGAAAAGGCCCATTGAAGGACATCTTCCCAAGGTTATTCAGTGTAACAGAGCGGCAAGATCAGAAGATGGCAAAGATGGGCACCTGGGAGGGATCTTATTGGGCTTGGAGATTTGAGTGGAGGAGGCAGCTGTTCACGTGGGAAGAGGCTCAAATGGAGAAACTGCTACTATATATACAACAGGTATGTCCATACAAGAATAAACAAGATTCAATTGTATGGACTCACGATGAGACAGGTGTTTTCTGAGTGAGTTCATTCTGCAAGAGATACTACCAGCTTACTCTCGGGGATGGATTGAGTACCAACCCAGCCAACTTAATGTGGAGAAGCATAGCACCCCCGAGGTTTAAGCTCATTGCTTGGTTTGCGGTTCAACAAAGACTCAACACAAAAGAAAGATTGGCCAGGATACAAGTCATTGACTCACTTCAGGCCTTGTGTCCTTTCTGCAGAACGGAACAAGAAACGACCAATCACCTTTTCCTGCATTGTTCGGTAAGTGGGAGGATATGGTATGACATATGCGATTGGATTGGGTATCCCTGGGTAATGCCCAATTCACTCGAAGAAAATTCTTATGCTTGGTTAGGAGTTCACAGTAAAAGTCTGAGGGGGGATATCTAGCGAGCTGCGTTCTTTGCTATTATAGGTACCATATGGGAGTCCAGAAATATAACAGTGTTTGATAATATCGTCGGCTGCAGGGGATGGATGTTTATGTTAATTAAGATGAGAATAGGTTTTTGGATCAAATACGGCAGAAAGAAGTTTCCATACAGAGCGGATGAGGTGATCCATAATGTCCAGGCCCTCTTAAGATAGAACTCTCTTTGTCGCCTCTTTTGTCGGGATACGTGTTAGGCCCTTTGATATTCTGTTCTTAGTTTTGTATCTTGTGATCCAAACACTTCTATATATAAAAAAAATCTAATATATTTTTAAAATTAGATGTATTTAATATTCATATAAAATTATTATTTTAATAATGTTAATACATTTTATAGGAAAATTTTAATATATATATATATACACACACTCATATGATTACCTTATTTTATCTAATATGAGTATTAAAATATTGTTATTAATGTTTAAATTTTTTTAAAAAAAATATTACTATAGAATCATAATATTATGATATATTGTTGAAATAATTAATAAAATATCATATATCTTTTTATATTGAATAATCTAGTAAAAACTAAATATCCTAAAGATCAAATAATCTTCTAAAAGAAACGGATCGGATATTTTGAATACTTAATCAAATTTTTAAATCTCAATTTTTTGGGGTAGCCCTAATTATCATAAATGATTGTCTATCTTAATAATTTCATTTCACTATCAAATTTCTGTTTTATCTTATTATCTAACTCTACTACAACCTCATTATTTATATTTCTGTTACAGGATTTTATATATTTTGCATGTTGATTAAAAAAATATGTTTCAAATTTCTAGATGTGAATTCTTAAAAACCACTGGACTTTTTCATTTTTTTTCCAGATCAATTGAATTTTTAGTTTTTATTTTTATACAGGTTACTCATTTTTAATGTCGGATATGAGTTTGGGTTTTGAATTCCAAATTTCTTTCAAAATTTTAGTTCCAAATTCTATAAATAAATACCTATAAAAATTGCTATTTTTTTAGTTAGATCAAATTTAGTTATATTTGACTCATTTAAAGTTTGTTATGGTAGCTGTGGAATGAATCAAGGGTAGTTATGTTTGTTATATAACTTTGAGTACTTAAAAATGATAATTTTATAAAATAAAGATGAGCATAACAAGAATATAAAATGTATAATTATCATTTATTACATTGTAAATATTAGATAGAATCATAAGATTACTAGTAAAGATTAATGAAATAAGAATATTATATGTGTTTTATTTATAAAAAGGTAAATAATAAATATATTTATAAGTTTTAATAGTATAATATTTGATTGATTTAAATATTTATAAATTATACAAGTAAAAATATTAGATGTTTATCATATATTATATTTATTTGATCACTGAAAATATTTGATTACTTAAAAAAAGGATAATTTTATAAAATAAAGGTAAGCATAGGCACATGACTATACAATGTATAATTATTATTTATTATATTTTAAATATTAGAGATAATTATAAGATTACTAGTAAAGATAAACGAAATAAGAATATTATATGTGTTTTCTTTTTACAAAGGTAAATAATAAAGATATTTATAAGTTTTAACAATATTATATTTTATTGCTTAAAATATTTATAAATTTTACAAGTAAAAATATTAGATGTTTATCATATATTATATTTATTTGATTACTTAAATTATTTGATTACTTAAAAAAAGGATAATTTTATAAAATAAAGGTAAGCTTAACAAGCATATACAATGTATAATTATCATTTATTACATTGTAAATATTAGATACAACCATAAGATTATTAGTAAAGATAAATAAAATAAGAATATTTTATGTGTTTTATTTTTATAAAGGTAAATAATAAAGATATTTATAAGTTTTAATAGTATTATATTTGATTGCTTTAAATATTTATAAATTTTACAAGTAAAAATATTAGATTTTTATCATATATTATATTCAATTGATTACTTAAAATATTTGATTACTTAAAAAAATATAATTTTATAAAATAAAGGTGAGCATAGGCACATGACTATACAATGTATAATTAACATTTATTACAGTGTAAATATTAAAGACAATCATAAGATTACTAGTAAAGATAAATGAAATAAGAATATTATATGTGTTTTATTTATACAAAGGTAAATAATAAAGATATTTATAAGTTTTAATAGTATTATATTTGATTGCTTTAAATATTTATAAATTTTACAAGTAAAAATATTAGATTTTTATCATATATTATATTTAATTGATTACTTAAAATATTTGATTACTTAAAAAAATATAAGTTTATAATATTAAGGTGAGCATAGGCACATGACTATACAATGTATAATTATCATTTATTACAGTGTAAATATTAGAGACAATCATAAGATTACTAGTAAAGATAAATAAAATAAGAATATTATATGTATTTTAGTTTTACAAAGGTAAATAATAAAGATATTTATAAGTTTTAACAATATTATATTTGATTGCTTAAAATATTTATAATTTTTGAAAGTAAAAATATTAGATGTTTATCATATATTATATTTATTTAATTACTTAAAATATTTGGTTACTTAAAAAAATGATAATTTTATAAAATAATGGTGGGCATAACAATACTATACAATGTATAATTATCATTTATTACATTACATATATTAGATAGTATCATAATATTACTAGTAAAGATAAATGAAATAAGAATATTATATGTGCTTTTGTTGTACAAGGGTAAATAATGAAGATATTTATAAGTTTTAACAATAATATATTTGATTTCTTTAAATATTTATAAGTTTTACTAGTAAAAATATTTGATGTTTATCATATATTATATTTATTTGATTACTTAAAATATTTGGTTACTTAAAAAAAGGATAATTTTATAAAAACAAAGGTGAGCATGACAATACTATACAATGTATAATTATCATTTATTACATTGTATATATTAGATAGAATCATAATATTACTAGTAAAGATAAATGAAATAAGAATATTATATGTGTTTTAATTTTACAAGGGTAAATAATGAAGATATTTATAAGTTTTAACAATATTATACTTGGATGCTTAAAATATTTGTATGTTTTAAAAGTAAAAATATTAGATGTTTATCATACATGATATTTATTTGATTACTTTAAATTTTTGGTTACTTAAAAAAGGATAATTTTATAAAATAAATGTGAGCATAATAATACTATACAATGTATAATTATCATTTATTACATTGTATATATTAGATAGAATCATAATATTACTAGTAAAGATAAACGAAATAAGAATATTATATGTGTTTTAGCTTTACAAGGGTAAATAATGAAGATATTTATAAGTTTTAACAATATTATATTTGATTTCTTGAAATATTTATAAGTTTTACAAGTAAAAATATTATATGTTTATCATATATTATATTTATTTGATTACTTAAAATATTTGGTTACTTGAAAAAAGGATAATTTTAAAAAATAAAGGTGAGCGTAACAATACTATACAATTTATAATTATCATTTATTACATTATATATATTAGATAGAATCATAATATTACTAGTAAAGATAAATGAAATAAGAATATTATATGTGTTTTAGTTTTACAAGGTTAAATAATGAAGATATTTATAAGTTTTAACAATATTATATTTGATTTCTTTAAATATTTATAAGTTTTAAAAGTAAAAATATTTGATGTTTATCATATATTATATTTATTTGATTACTTAAAATATTTGGTTACTTAAAAAAAGGATAATTTTATAAAATAAAGTCGAGGATAGGCACATGACTATACAGTGTATAATTATCATTTATTACATTGTATATATTAGATACAATCATAATATTGCTGGTAAAGATAAATAAAATAAGAATATTATATGTGTTTCATTTTTATAAGGTAAATAAAATAGTTTAGATATTTATAATTTTTAATAGTATTATATTTGATTACTTAAAATATTTTTTTACTTAAACAAATATAATTTTTTTAAGATAAATGTGATAATAAAAATAACTATATAATGTATTAATGTATAAATTTTAATTATCATTTATTATATTTTAGATTATTTTTAATTAAAAAAAACAACAGGTTCGGTCTAACCGGCCCTCCCTAACCCTTTTTCTTCTTTTTCTCTTCTCATTTTCTTTTTAGTTCTCTGAAACTCGAGCAGACAAACGAAGCCCGAGTTTGACCCATGCCCCTATGCCCTGCGAGTCTGCCATTGTTTGGTCTCCAGTCCCTGCCTTCTCTCCAGTCGGAACCTGTGCTCCCTCCCTCGTTTCTTCGTTGTCGCCCGACACCACTACCGCACCACAACCGTCTGTTGATTGCACTGCCACGCCACGCCACCACAGTCACCCCCTGCTTGCTATCGACAAAATTAAACACCGCCAAGAGCAACCCGCCACGTCCGGTGTAGCCGACCACCGACAAGTGTTCCTTCACCACCGATGTTGCTCTAGCAACCCTTATCCCAACCAATTTCGTAACAATTCATTTGGTATAATTATCTTAAACCCTAACTCTCATTTTCATTAATTTTTTATGAATTAGCTAATGATAATTGAAATTGGTTATTGAATGATGTATGTATATGTTGTATGACTGATATAGAGTAGTTAACTACAATATGTATGGTTGAATTGTGAAAATTAGATTTTTGTCCCCGTTATGTTTGGATTTATCGGATTCATCCGATAAAGCTATTTTCGATAAATTATTTATGCAATATACTATGAAATGTGCTTAATTTCTTGTTGGTATTGTTAATTTGGGAAAATTGTATGAAATATATCGAAATTGGATTGTTAGGTCAAAACTCTTACGGAATTAAATTGGATTGTATAATTAAGTTATTTTATTAAATTGATTATACAATATGTTTTAGAATATGTTTAATTTTAATTTTGAACTGTTAATTTAAATATTTTAATACGATTTGACCGAATTTGCAGCTCGGACTCAAAAACCCTAATTATATTAAATTAGGTAATTCCTTAATTTTTTTAATCAATTGACTATACAATATGTTGTAGAATATGTCTAATTTCAATTGTGAGTTGTCAATTTAAATATTTAAATAAGATTTAACTGAATTTGCAATATGGGCTCAAAAACCCTAATTATGTTAAATTAGGTAATTCCTTAATAGTTTTTAATCAATTGAGTATACAATATATTGTACAATATGTATAATTTCAATTGTGAGCCGTCAATTTAAATATTTAAATAAGATTTTACCAGATTTGTTGTTCTGGCTTAAAAACCATAATTATGTTAGATATTTATAAGTTTGATTTTCTATTTGTTATAAACTTATAATCTATGTACTATGTGTAAATTAATATATTATTTGTTGTTTTAAAAGTATGCATCAAAAGTTGGATATTGTAGATTTTTTTTTGTATTCAAATTGACATTGTATAGAATTATTAAATACCAAACAATAATTTATTTATGTATATAGGTACAGCTACATAAGGCTAAAAGGATATGGAGGATGAACAAATTAGGACACCTCAAGAAGAGGAAATAGATACCTATGATTTCACATCTACTAGAGGTATTATTTTTTTTATATGATATTAGTAATTATCATTGCTTGTGGGTTGACAATAAGCATCTTGCATTTTTTTTTGTTTATAGTTATTGCTTATTGGTTTACACATTATTAAAAAGTATAGATTGACATAAATTCTTTTTATATTTTAAAATTATAGCCATTGATCTTGAAGAGGAAGAAAATGAATCAGATAATCAAGTTTCAGCTACATCTTCAAATCTAGCTATAAATGAAGCTCCAATAAACATAAATGATGATGTTGAATTACCGGTAGCAAAATTTATTGGCAAACGGAAGAGATACTCTAAGGTTTGGGACAACTTTGATCAATTTAAAGATGAAGAGGGAAGATAACAAGCTCTATGTAAGTACTATAAAAAGGCAAAGTATAGGAGTGAAACTAGATATGGTAATTCTAATGCCTTAAGACACCTACAAGTATGTGAAGCATATAAAAAAATGACTCCACCAGATACCTTCACATCTAAATCTAGTGAGATTTCATTTGATCCAAAATTTTATCATGAGATGTTGGCTAAGATAATTTTGAGGCATGGGTATTCATTCTCATATGTTGAACATTTGGGAGTTAGGAAACTTCATCAATATCTTAATCACCAAGTCAAACATGTGTCTAGAAACACTATTAAGAAAGTTTGCCAAGAAAAACATGATGATTTAAAAATTAAACTCAAACACACTATTTGGGCAATTTCTAGCAAGGTATGTTTCAGTTGTCTTATATGGACAGCTTGCACATCTCGTGGGTATCTCACTCTAACAGCTCATTATGTGGACGATGATTGGAAGCTGAATTGTAAAGTGTTGAGTTTTTTCCATTGTCTTCCTCCCCACACATGTCTTGAAATCTAAAATTTGTTGCATTTATTGCTTAAAGAGTGGAGTATTGAGAAGAAGATATTTTCTATGACAATGGATAATGCATCTAATATGGACAACATGATTAGTCACTTGAAACCCACTTTACTTCAAAATTTGGTATGTGATGGGAAATACTTCCACATCAGATGTTCGGCTCATATCCTTCATTTGATAATGAGGGAAGGGTTGAAAAATATTGAAGGATGTGTGCTCAAAATTAGAGAGAATGTGAAGTATATAGATGCTTTAGAAAGAAGGATAATCCAGTTTTATGAATGTACTACAAAATTGAATATATCAATTTTTGGGAAGTTGTGGCTAGATGTTGCTACAAGATGGAATTCTACATATCTTATGCTTCGTAGAGCATTAGATTATCGTCGTGTTTTGGATTTCTTTGGTACTGTTGAAGCTAGTTACAAGTTAAAAAATTTTCCGAATGAGTGGAGTAAAGTGGAAAAGATTTGTGAGTTGTTGGAACCTTTCTATGAAATTACCTGTTTATTTTCTAGATCTGAATATCCTAGTGCCAACTTATATTTTTTTTAATGTTTGGAGGATTCAATTGAGATTGGAGAAGGCAATGGGGTGTGACGATAATGATATCAGTAGAATGGGACTACAAATAATGCAAAAATTTGAAAAGTATTGGTTGTACTACAATATCATTCTTGCTTTTGCTGTAATTTTGGATTCACGTTATAAGTTTGATTTTGTAAAGTTTGTCTTAGTCAAACTACATGGTAATAAGAAGAGTACAAAGTTTGCTAATGATATATATGTCGAATTTGTCGAGCTATACAAACACTATGAATATCATTGTCCAAATGCTCCAAATTCATTTGATGAAGGAACATCTGTTAATAGAGAAGCGAATAGAAGTAAAAGGTGTAAAAGTGAATTTGAGATATATATCGAAAGTCAACGGTTGGATCGTAAAATATCACTTGATGTGCTATTATTTTGGAAAAATAATTCTAAGATTTCTACACTTATTTCTTCTATGGCTAAAGATATCATTATCATTCCTATTGCTACCATTGCATCTGGGTCAACCTTTAGCATGGATGGTAGAATTTTAAATAAGTGGAAGAGTTCATTGTTGTTGAAAAATGTTGATGCTTTTGTAACTACTTGTAATTGGTTATACGGATATAATGGTAATAACATTATTTGTTATGAATTTGTATTTTTTTTATTTGATACCTTTTTTTATCAATGAATTTTGAAGATAATAATGTAATATATTTTTTTTGGTATTTACAGAAATAGAAGAAGAAGAAGGAACTTCTGTGGAGCCATCAAAGTCAACGAGTAACTATAATAAAATAGATTAAGGAGCTTCAAAAATAGTGGTAAAATTTTTAGACGCTTTGGCTTGTAAACATGAGCAATTGTTTTCTTTTGTAGGCAAAGAATTTAATTTTTATTCAATCATGTCATTTGTTTCTTATATTGTAGATTTACCATACATGGATAATCTTTATGTTGTTGGCCAATTACTATCTATTGGTGTTCTTTTATTGCTATTATGGGCGTTGTGTTAAAACTTATAAGTGGTATATTCTGATATTGATGCTCTTGTTCTATTGCATTGTTAGTTTTTCTACCATGTTTTATGTAGTGAATATTTTGTGTGGAAATTGTTGTAATAGTTTGTAGGTGGTGTGTATGTTTGTGCCTTGATTGTCATTTTAATGTTTGTTTTTATTTTATTTTATTTTATTATTTATACAGCCTATAGGTTATAACTTATTAACTTATGCATGAATTATGGATGTTATCGGAGATTTTCTGGATCTTTTAATTTTGTTAAATTATTGTTGGGTATAGTTATTGCTTATTGGATTTTGTGGGTGATAACTGATAAAGGATACTATTATACTCTTCTATTAAGAGTTTCTTCAAATGGGTGGATCAGTGGATGTAATAGAAGACTTTTTGAAAATTATTTTACGGGCTTACAACAGGATGTTTACCTTTTTTATTTTGGTTATTTATTTATTAATAATATATCTTATTAGAATATCATTAATAATTAAAAATGTCTAGGGTAAAATTATAAAAAATAAGTATAATTTATAAAATACTATATTTTTAAAAGCTTTAAATGAATAATAAAATATGTGTAATGTATTATTATTATAATATATTTTAATGTCTAATTGGGTTAATGTCGGGTCGGGTCAACGTTGGATCGGGTCGGCTCCAAATCGGGTTAATCCCGGGTCGTGTTGCTATCGGATTAGGTTAATGACGGATCATGGGTTGAGATCGGATCATATCAAATCGAGTTCAGGTCGGATTTATTTTTATCAGGTGAGTACTTGATCGGGTCAATGTCAAATTAGGTCTAGATTAGCTCGAATTGTTAAATTTTTATAATCTTATTGGATCAGATTAGGCGGATTGGGTCAATTTTTGCCCGCTCCAGTCGTCACCTACTATACTTTCCCGACAGGAGTTCTCAACTTCTCACACAATGCCCATTGAATGATCCTCCTCCGCTGGATATTCGGCATGAAATGCTACGGAATCGCATTTCCCAGTTACAGTTTTCAAAGACGACGAAAACATGATGGTTTATTTATTCAATTCTCACAGATACAGGGAAACCGGATGTTCTTGAAATCTACCGACTGTACTTTCCCGTACCGGAGTTCTCACACCATGCCCAGGGAATGATCGTCTTCCACCGGATATTCGGCATGAAATGCTACGGGATCTCATTTCCCAGATACAGCTTTCAAAGACGACGAAAACATGATGGTTTATTTATTCCATTCTCACAGATACGGGAACAACGGGAGCTCTTGAAATCTGAATTTATTTCTCTCCTTGATATCTGCACCGATGTCGGTGATGTTAAACAAGTACACGCCCTTTTGTATCGAAGGGGGTTTGAGCAATGTAGCTTTGTCCTTACCAAGTTTATTAGAACCCTTACAAAGATCGGCATTTCTATGGACGACTACGCTCGAATTCTCTTTCAGAGAGTTCAAAATCCAAACCCTTTTCTTTGGACAGCATTGATACGCGGTTACGCTTTGAAGGGATGTTTGAGTGAGTGTGTCAAATTGTATAATTTTATGAGAAGAGACGGCACTCGTCCCGGGTCTTTTGCCGTCTCAGCTCTGTTTAAGGCTTGTAGTACCCTGTTGAATGTCAACTTGGGTTGGCAGATTCATGGGCAGACAATAAAGATTGGTGGGTTTGAGAACGATTTACATGTAAATAATACTTTGGTTGACATGTATGTGAAATGCGGCGTATTGGATTATGCGCGTAAGGCGTTTGATGAAATGCCTCACAGAGATATTATTTCTTGGACGTCTTTGATCGTTTCTTATACCAAGAATGGAGAGATAGACGCTGCTAGGGAGTTGTTTGATGGGTTGGTTGTGAAAGATACGGTATCTTGGACTGCGATGATCTCTGGTTGTGCTCAAAATGCTAGGCCCAAAGATGCTTTGTATCTATTTGAGAGATTGGTGAAGTCTGGTGGAGAAATCGATGAAATTTCCTTGACTAGTGCTATTTCAGCCTGCGCCCAGCTAGGTGCTATTGCGAATGCCACTTGGATTCAGGATATTGCCAAAAAAGCAGGTTTTGGGCATCAAAATGATGTTTTTATTGGCTCTGCATTAATAGATATGTACTCTAATTGTGGATGCTTGGAGGCTGCATATGAGATTTTTAAGGCAACGGACAACAGGAACATATACTCTTATACTTCAATGATAGCTGGCTATGCAATGTATGCTCATGCTGATAGAGCTGTGCAACTGTTCTATGATATGGTTAACCGGACAGAGATTAAGCCTAATGGAGTTACATTCATAGCTGTGCTTACAGCATGTGCCCATGCTGGGAGGGTAGAAGAAGGCTGTCAACTTTTTGCAAGTATGACTGAAACTTATGGTGTTGCACCATCTGTGGATCATTACACATGCATGGTTGATCTTTTGGGAAGAGCTGGACACTTAGGGGATGCCCTTGATCTTGTGAAATCGATGCCAATGGAACCAAATGCTGCAATTTGGGGTTCTTTGCTTGGAGCATGCCGCATCCATCAGAATCCTGAAATTGCTGAGATTGCAGCCAAGCATCTCTTCAAACTTGAGCCTGATTGTAAAGGAAATTATGATTTGCTAGCCAGCATTTCAGCTTCTGCAGAGAGGTGGGATGATGTTTCAAGTTTGAGAACATCTATGAAACAGAAAAAACTGAGAAAGTATCCTGGGTGTAGCTGGGTTGAAGGGAAGGAAGGAGCGATTCTTGAATTCTATGCTGATGACTTAACCCATCCTAATTACGAAAAATGTAAGCAGATTTTGGATGAACTTTTAGAGCAGCTAAAGCTTTCTGGGTATCAGCCACACTTGGCACTGGCGGCTTATGATGTTAGGGATGATGGTTAAAGGCAGATGCTGATTGCTCACAGCGAGAAGGTAGCTTTAGCATTTGTATCATTGAATATAGATACTGGTTACACCTGATGATCATGAAAAACCTAAGAATATGCGAGGTCTGCCACACTTTCATGTGTATTGCATCTACAACCAGTGGAAGGGACAATATTGTCGGAGATAACATGAGCATTCATCACACTCATATGGAGACTGCTTTAATTCATCAGATTCATATGGAGAATGCTTATGCTGAAATTTTAGGTTATTAACTTATTGTAGCTATGATTGAGCTGACTTTAGAGCTTTCATGAGACGGGACATTTGAGGTGGGACACATTTGGGATACTAAGGAAGAAACTGTTGGTAGTTTAACATGAACCTTTTACCATTCTCATGACAGGGAGTCCTCGTCTTGCAGTTGCTGCCTTGCTGGTGATTGGATCGGTAACTTAATTGAGTCCGCATCTTTCATGTTGTATTGCTGGATTTTAGATGATGAAAAGCTAGACAGTGATCTTAGTCCAATCCAAGTTACCCTTCTAGGTCAGTTGCCTTTTGTAAACTAAGTAGACAACTATTGCTGGGCGCCGGTGGCTGCAACAGCATGGGTGCCACATGATTTGACCTGTCGATGCTTGTTGAGTCGTGCATCCTTTACCACAATCAAGGTAACAGCACGCATCAATTTCTGGGGGCATCATATCCTGGAGTTATTTGAGTTTGAAAAAATGAAGCCTTTGTCAAATGCTTCCGCATTTTGTTTTCATATATTGATTTGTTGATGAACATGAGTGATATTCTTTAATTTCAATTTGTCCCATGTGGGTTGTAAATGATAACATGTAGCTAGAGATAATGTAATACCGAATAATTTTAAAATTTTGTTTTCTTAATGTTCATGATTTTATCACTGCAATGTAATGAAAACTTTTAATTATTTTAATTTTGATTCATTTTATGGCTTTATCGACTTTGATTTAATACTAGAATTTAGTCAATTGTTGTTGTGAATCATTCTAGATAAATTTATTAGCAATTATAATTTAATGTATATTTATATGATTTAAATTTTTATTTAAAAATATATATTTCTATTCTGTTTCATGTTTTTATTTTTAATAATTTAAATTTATTTTCAATTATGAGTTTGTTGTGTGATTACAAATTTTTTTTAAAGTTATATTTCGCTATCGAAATAAATTGTTTAACTTATAAAATCCTTGCTATAATAGTAAAATTATTTTAATAATTTTTATTAGTAAAAAGTATCTCCATCTTTGAAAAAATGAGACCAATAAGATATATGGAAAGCTTTAATTAAAAAGATTTTATAACTTATTTATGACTTTCTTTCTTAATTAATATTCTTCTATTTTTTTCTCTTTGATTTTGCGGCGAACCTTTTTAAAAAATCATTTAAATTAATCTTAATTTCTTAGAATTTGGTTTAAATATTTTTCCACATATTTTAAATATTTTTTTAGGTTATATTATGTATTTTAAAAAATAATACGAATTCTTATGCTCGTTGGTATTTTCTTTTGATTTTTTTAAATCCATTAAACAGGTTTTATAATTATTTCATATTTTTGAATCTTTATGAAATAATTTTTATTAAATAAGTTTAAGATAAAGTCATCCTTTAATATTTTTCAAATATTTTGTACCCTCCCTCTTTCCTTTCCTTTCTCTCTTCTCTTTTTTTTTTTCCCATTTCCATTTCCTGTGTTGAGAACCTAGCCTTGATCCCTGCTCCTTCCTCTTCCTTGTTTCGTTCTCCAACCACCATTATGCCACTAACTATCGTTGTCGCGCCATGCCAAACCACCATCATTGATCCATCCAACCTCTAACCTTGTTGCCGCCCTTCTAACATCAACCAGCAGTAGCAACGATGGGCATGGGTAGATCTATAAATAGTACTACCTGTCACTATGTTCGGTCACTGTAAGCCCAGCCGATTGATGGTGAGCAATGGTCGACCTTTGATAGAGCTTCCTCGGTCTTCATCAGCTCCAATTCACAACATTTCGTTTAGTATAAATAATTAAAATCCTAACTTCTAAATTCAATAGATCTTGTATATATTGGGTTTAATTAAGCTATATTAATTGTTTATTTATGTATGTATGTGTTATATTATTAATTTCGATAGGCTAATTGTCCGGTATATGTTTTGAATTATAAAAATTTAGATTTTTAACCCGGTTATATCTGAATTTCTCGGATTCATCAGATTAAACTATTTTAGATAAATTGATTTTATAATATACTTTAAAATATATCTAGTTTCATGATGAAACTATCAATTTGATAAATTTGTGCAGAATTAATCGAAATTAGATTTATAGGGCAAAACTCTTACGGAGTTAAATTAGATTGTGTAAATGAATTATTTTATTCGATTGATTATGTAATTTGTATTACAATATGTGTAATTTCATTTTCAATCTGTCAATTTATATATTTTAGTAAGATTTAATCGGATTTGTATTTCTGATTCAAATATCCTAATTATATTAAAGTAGGTATTTCCTTTTTTTATTTTTGATCAATTGAGTATACATTATGTTATAAAATAGGTGTAATTATATTTATAAACATTCAATTTAAATAAATTAATTAACTAAATTATATTTTTGGGCCTAAAACCCTAGCTTTCAAATGAAAATATAAAATTGGTTATTTATATAGTTGTTTTTTATGAAATTGCTTTTATATAAACATTTGAAATCACCTTAATTTTTTTCTAACACCTTTAATTTGAATTAATTGATTTGATTTATCCGAATTTGTATTTTGAGCTATAAAACCCTACCTTTTGAGAATAGTTTCTCGAATTAAGTTGTATTTGATTCTCTCAAATATTAATAAATTAGCGTTGATTTAAAATAAAATAAATTGAGTTTCTAACTTATTGTTTGTATCAATTCTTTAAAATTTGATGTGTTGGATTTGTAAACCCTACTTGTTTAAATGACTTTTGATAAAATTTACTTATAATATATGATTCTATATTTCGATTAGTTTTCTAACTTAATCCTTTAATTTTTGTCAGCGATCTAAAAAAGCATTCTTGTGGATCCTCGAGCTAGCAATCTCTCTCTCTTTCTTATTTCATTTAGCTAGCTTTGGGCCTAAATAAGTCTCTAATTACCTTTACTTATGGTGGAATCATGAGATGCATGTCTTCTTGAAGTTGAAGGTGATGAGTACACTTTATGTGATTCAAGTGTATCAAATGTATATCATGTCTTGCATGTTACTTTCATGTATTTATGAGCTTATAGTTTCCAATGCTAACACATGTTAGCATTCGTCATGATTACTGTATGAGTTCGAGTATGTGAAGAGTTGACTATATTTGTGGTTAACATGTTCAGTTAAATATAAAATATTTGGCGATTCTAGAACATGTTTTGGTGTGTTTGAATTATAATTGGTTTTATAAAATTATATAATTGGTTAAGTATGGATTGAAATTGTGTGATGCCTTATGTTGGACTTTTATGCAATTGAATTGTTATGCTTTAATGCCATTTGAAATTGATAGCTTTAATGTCATTTAGAATGGATCGGCTTTAATGCCACTTGGAATCATTCGGCTTTAATGCCACTTGGAACCATTTGGCTTTAACGCGACTTAGAATGGATGTAATAATGGAATTGCACTATGTGGACGGAAGTGATTTTACTACTATAATGTGGGCCTAATTTTATGATTGGTTAAATCCTTAAATAAAATATTAGTCACTAAAAGTAAAAGATCTTGAGTTAGGAATTGTACCACTCGTAATAATTATCTAAGTCAGGTTTGGTATTTACTTGGTACCATTTAGGTGTTTTCTATTATATAATCTCGAGTGCCTTATGAGGTTCAAAGAAACCCTCTTCTACTCTATAGGTGTATTGATATATTTCACCCCTATAGGGGGTATGCATACTTAAGTGATTAGGTGTCCTGTTATTTGGTGGTCTGGTTACATTTCTGGGTTGGTTAACTAGGGCTAGTACCATTCGTGTATTAGATTAGTTGTTACAGTTTCTTTGAGTCTTCATTTTTCAAATCAAAAGAATCAAATGGTTGCAATCAAAATAATGGAATACGATAATCGATTGTTCTAGTCCATTCATGAACTTTTATATTTCATTATTGTACACATGTCACTTAGTTGTCTTTCTTATAATTGCGCTACCATATGATGCATGTTCTTATCTTGTTATCACATGGGTCTATTGTTCTAATCGCATGTGGGTCTCATGTGTAGGATGTTATCTTTTAGGATAGTTGTGTTATTCAACATAACTTCACATTTCATTATATACTCATACCTAATACCCTTCTTTATTGCCATGTCTAGCCATGTGTTTATAAGCATAAATCTATGACTGCATATTTTATCATACTTTATCATATGCCTCACAAGACTTCATGTATTATCATATGTACCTATGTACATCATTGACATTTATAACTATGATATTTCATATGGTCATGCCTTACTCTAGTTATCGTATGTATGTCTTGCTCTTGTCATTTCATGTATAACTTTCTTCATACTTATTGGGCGAATAATAAATAATAAGCTATATACTTCATGAAATAATATGAGTTGTTGTATAAGTGGAATAGTATTTGTATCACATGTATACTTGAGCATAAGTATTGTACTTTAAATATTATCATGTCTTGATGTGCATTTTGTGCCCTCCATGAGTTAGGTAGTTTTGATTTACTCAATACTGGACCCATATTGATATTATTTTAGTTAAATGGATCCTACTATGATCCACTGATGGTAGGGAGCAAACCTATGGTGCAGAATACTTTGAGAGTGTAACATTCTGAGTTAATATGACTATGTGGAGGGCACTTGGTAGCCACATGATAACACCCCTAACCACAAGCGCTGCGAGGGCTACCCTAAAATGCTTTTAAATTGATTAGTTTACCCCATAGGTCAACTTGAGTCTTTTTAGCTCACCTTACTCATACACTTTCTGAGAAATTTTTAAAAGCTTTCTGAAACTTTACAGGAGGGTCACACATATTAAAATTGCTTTATGACAAGTACGCTTAACTATGGAGTTATTAGGATGGAACCACCAAAAGGATGGTATACTATATTGATGTAAGTATTCAAAACAATTCTTATAATACTCTACTACATTTGGGGGTATTATATTCCCCTCTACTCAAGAACGTAACATCCTCATTACGTCTTGACCATTAATCGAGTCATTATAATTTATTCCAAAAACCATCTTGCTATGTGGCTAATTAGATTATCCAAGTTCAACTCTCAATCACGATTTCACTTTGATAACATTTATAATACCCCAAGTTAATACGACCATATGAGGACTACTTGGTAGCCACTTGATAGCACCCTAGGCTCATAAGAGTTACTAACGCTATCCTAGAGTGCTTTCAAATTGATTGCCCAGCCCCACCAATCAATAATAGTTCTTTTAAAGCGTTTTTTCCTCAATCACATACTTTTCAAGAGGGTCACACATCCTAAAAATTATTTCATGGCAAACACACTTAACTATAGAGTTTTCAAGACAGAATTACCAAAGGAATGGTATACAATATTGATATAAGTAGTCATATCAACTTTATGATACTCCATTTAATTCAGGAGGTATTACATTAAGTCTTCTATAATGCTAGATTGGGGAATTCACAACATCATACATCAAAATCTTATGCATATAGATACTTAGGCTAATCCCTTGAATGTCTAACACCATCCATCCTATTGGGCTTTTGTGCTACTAGAGCTAAGTCATTAGTTTTTCATGTCGAGATAAAGATAGGGTTGATGAAATGATAATAGATTGAGTATCTTCTTTACCTAAGTAAGCATAGTTTAGATTAGATGGTAAGGGCTTAAGTTCTAGGTTGGAAGGATCTTCTATAGAGGGCTTAACCGAATTTACTACCCAGTCACTTATCCTAAGAGGTTTCCATGGTCTTGCATAGTTGATCAAGTTGCATCATGCTATATTTGTGTCAATCATTATAGGTTGCATCATGGTTTTTAGTCAAATGTCCTTTGTGAATGTAACACCCCCAAATTTAGGAACTTAAAATTTTCATTTTAAAAAGTTAAAAATGGAAGTATAAACACAAAACATGAGGATGTCACGCCGCATCTAACATAGAAGAGGCATTCCCTATGCCCAATCCATGTTAGGTGCAAGGCAAAAGTAACCTCATTACCTAGGAATCAGGTGTGGAAATCACTTGATTCCTCCATGATGCAGGATATGAAAAGAGAAAAGGGAATAAATAGTAAAATAGAGGACTAGGAGTCCAAAGAGAGAGAGAGAGATATGTCCGAATAACCATGCTAAAATACCCTAAAACCTAATTTTAAGAGTTATAGCTAATTAAGGATTTATTATGAGAATAAATTAAATAAATTATTTTTATTAAAATAAAAGGGAATTAATTGGGGCAATTCAAGAAAAAAGTAATAAATATTTTTATTAGAAAAATTATGGTATTTTAGCTAATTAAGGATTTTATTTTGTAAAATAATTAAATAAATTATTTTATTTAAAATAAGAAGGAGAAAGTAGATCCAAATTAATAGGAATTTTATAAATAATTTAATTGGAAAAAAATAGAGTTATTTACTAATTAAAATGGAATTTATGTAAAATCTTTTAAAATTCCTAAATTAGCCTAAAAAGGGATTTAAATATCATTTTATTTAAATATTATTATTTTTAAATATCCCAAATATCCCAATTAATTTAATTAACCCAACCCGCTATTTTTCTTTTTTTCCCTTTTTTCCTTTTTTCCTTTTTTCTTTTCTTTCTTTTCTTCTTTCTTTTTCTTTCCTCTTCTTTTCTTTTTCTTTTTCCTCCCCTGACCTGGGCCAACCCAGCAATCCACGCCCTTCTTCCCTTTTTATTTCCTTTGGCACAACCATTTCTCTCCTCCTTTTTTCTCCTGCCGTGGGTCGTTCTTTTTCTTTTTCTTCCTTCGATGGCCCAATACCCGAAATGCAGCATTTTGCCTCGTCTTTTTTTTTTGCCATTGCCCAACCGGTTTTCTTCCTTTCCTTTCCTTTCTTTTTTTTCCCAACTGACCGGTCCATGCACCCCCTCTTTATTCTTCTTCTTCCTCCGCCGATCGCACCTGCAACTCTGTCGACCTACAATTGTCCGATAATCACACCGCCGACCATGCCTTTGATCCGACCAATCTCTCCTCCCTCTCCCCTACTGACTCGCATCCCATTTAGACCCAACCAACTCTCCCCTCTCCTTGCACGTTTCCCCTTCTCCCAACCAGCCACACTTTGCCACGTTTTCTTGAATTTCGTCAGCAACTGTCACCGTCGGTGAGTCTAACCTGCCTTCCCCATCCTCCCGTTCTTCCCTCCAACCTTAGCCACTTCTTTTGCTCTATAAATAACCCCCATAATCAAAAAGGGTTGAGTTTTTGAATTCCTACCCAGAAAATCCCCTTTGAGCATCGTCGCCCCTTCAGACACCATTGTCGTTACGTCCGGCAAACTTCGTCGCCCTCTCTACCCAGGTTGTGCAAAGTTCCCTCCCCGATCAACCCTTTCTTCTATCTCTACCACCCTTTGCGTTGTCGTCCACCACCACTTCCGTTGCTGCATTGCCTCATTCACCTTCCAAAAGCCCCTGCAGACCCTCCTCTATCTCCCTTGCCTTTCTTTTTCCCTTCCCCATTCAGCTGCCACCACTGTCGCCGTGCACCGCCAGCCTCATTCTATTCCTCTCCTTTTAGACAACCATAATCACCCTTACTTCCACCCTCTTTCTCTTTCTTTTTTTCCCAGCCTTCAACTTTTTCCCTTTTCTTCTCTTTTTTCGGCCAGGCCCCCCCCCCCCCCCGCCGTGAACCACCGCCGGTGCTGCCTATCACCACCAGTCTAAGGTTGAACCCTAAAACCTCTCAACCCTTTTTCATTATTTATAATAGCTTATTTTATTTTATTTCAAATTTTAACCTATTATTCGATGATTATTATTATTATTATTATTATTATTATTATTATTATGTATTAATAATAATATTATTATTAGGTTCAATATTATTATTATTATTATTTCTTATTAGGGCCGAGACCCTATTTGAATTATTTAGATTATTAGTTTTAGTACTATTAATAATTATAATAATAATAATAATATTATTATTATTATTATTGCTATTATTATTATTATTTATTTAGAGGGTCGAAGTCCTACTTTATTTATGTAATTCGAATACTACTACTTTACTACTACTACTACTTCTATTATTATTATTATTATTATTATCATCATCATCATCATCATCATCATCATCATCATCATTATAAGTAATATGCATTATTATTATTATTATTATGATTACTAATGGTACTTTTACAATTTTGGAGTGAGGTCGAAAACCCTAGTTTATACTACTACTGCTACTCCTACTAATAATAGTAGTAGTAGTAGTAGTAGTAGGAGGAGGAGGAGGAGGAGGAGGAGGAGGAGGAGGAGGAGGAGGAGGAGGAGGAGGAGGAGGAGGAGGAGGAGGAGGAGGAGGAGGAGGAGTATTATTTTGTAATTTCGATTATTATTTCATCACTATTATTATTACTATTTTTATTAATAATGTCCTAATGATATTATTAGTATTATTTTGGTGAGGGGTCGAAGCCCTTATCCCACCATTTATTTCGAAGCATATTATTATTATTATTATTATTATTATTATTATTATTGTTACTATTATTATTATTCTTATTAATATTATCATTGTTATTATTTTTAGTATCTTTGTTATTATTATTTTTAGTATCATTATTATTATTATTAGGGTAAAGTCTTCAACCTTATATTATTAATTTTTATAATATTACTATTATTTCCTATATCTTTAACAAAGTTAGTAATTAGTTAGTGTCTTTATTATTAATATGTTATTATTTTATCAAAAACCTAGTCTTAGAATAAATTGGTAAATAATAGTATTTTTAGTAAGAGGGAATCTAATTTTTAGTTCTTCCCTCATTTAGGTGAGACTAGTCAAAGCCCTAAGGAGGTGTAGGAACGTGCTCCAAGACCAGTGTGGTTTTAGGTAAGGGTGTAACTAAGTCCTGATGTGTGTTGACGTGCATTATATGCTTTTTATGTGTTGTATCGTATGCTTATCATTATAATTATTTTGTATGTGGTATGACGTGGAGTCGAAGTATGTTTCTGTGTTACTATATGGCATGTGTACTATGTGTATGTGATGAAATATTATGGTATGTGATGTTCTGTGTTGTGACCCTATAAGACATGTATGTGAGGATGTTAATGTGGTTAGTGTGGGGGAAAGGATGAAAAATGAGCATGGGGGAAAGAAGTTGACCAAGGGAAGTAAGTTGACTAAAAGGGAAAGAAGTTGACCAAGGAAAGTAAGTTGACTAAAAGGAAAAGAGGTTAACCAAGGGGAGTAAGTTTATAAAAGGGAAAGAAGTTGATCAAGGGAAGTAAGTTGACTAAAAGAGGAAGAAGTTGACCAAGGGAAGTAAGTTGACTAAAAGGAAAAGAGGTTAACCAAGGAGAATAAGTTGATAAAAGAGAAAAAAGTTGACCAAGGGAAGTAAGTTGACTAAAAGGGGAAGAAGTTGACCAAGGGAAGTAAGTTGACTAAAAGGGAAAGAGGTTGACCAAGGGGAGTAAGTTGACAAAAGGGGAATAAGTTGACCAAGAGATGTGAGTTGACCTAAGTATTTTAATGATCCATGAGTGGAAGAATAAAATGGGAAATTTAGGGTTTCGTGTGGGAGAATCTAATCTATGGTGTAACATGGGAGAATATAATCTATGGTTTTGTATGGAAGAATCTAATCTATGGTGTTACATAGGAGAATCTAATCTATGGTGTTACATAGGAGAATCTAATCTATGGTTTTGTATTGGAGAATCTAAGCTATGGTGTAGTATGGGAGAATATAATCTATGGTTTTGTATAGGAGAATTTAATCTATGGTGTTGCATGGGAGAATCTAATATATGGTGTTGCATGAGAGAATCTAATCTAGGGTTTTGTATAGATTAAATCTAGAGTTGGTATGCATAAATCTTGAATTTTGTATGGAAGAATCTAGGGTTTTATATGAAGGAATCTTGGTTTTTGTATGGAAGAATCTAGGGTTTTGTATAGATGGACTTAAGGTTTTGCATGGCAGATTTTATGATGTTGCATGGGAGAATCTAATCTAGGGTTTTGTATGGAGGAATCTAGGGTTTTGTACGGATGGATCTAGGGTTTGCATGGTTGAATCTAGGGTTTTCATGTGGGAGTTTTAGGGTTTGCATAAAAAGTTTGAAAGGTTGCATGGGATTTGTAAAGTCTGCATGGGAGTGAAATTTACGTATGGATCGTTGATTTAGGATATGAGGAAGGTAATGTAGTGTTGTTTGGGTGTTTGAACACTTTAGATGAAAAATAGTACGTGGAGAAATATAAGGGTATGTAGGAGACCGAGCTAGGGTTTGGTGTGGCTACTTAGGGTTTTTGGTAGTAGCACATGTACTTGGTGATCAAAGTATGATGATGAGGGTGGAATCTATGGATTGTGATGTGTGGAGTGTTAAAATGATTTGGGTTGTGTGAGCTGGAGTAGGATGGGCCACTTAAGCCTAAATTAGGGTTTCTGGGGAAAACCTAGAGTAAGGAAATAAGTGGACTTGGAGGTGTGTAGTAGTGGGCCTTGACCCGCATATTTCGGTGTTAGAGTTCTAGTGTGAGTTTGAGTATAGAGGAAATGTTGTTGGACAAGTTAGGAGGTGCAGGGTTCTCATGATATGATACGAGTCAGTTGGAGGATTAGTGTAAAAAGAGCTATTCATGCATGTTTTGGGTGAAAGCTTCTGAATAAGATACTTAAGACATTAATCATTTAAAGTGAAAGATTATTGAGTTAGGTCTAGCCGATCCACCGATTAGGAATAGTGGTTAGGGTTCTTACCCTATAAGTGACCAATCCACTAGCAAATAATAGTGGTCCGGAGCTTTATGCCCTATGTGTTTCCGGCCCACCGGCTATAATATTGGGGAATCCCAAGCTCAATAAACATAAACCAGAGTTTTGCTAAGGCACATAAAAGACACTAATTACTTACAGTGGAACACTATACGAGTAGGAACTAAACAGATCCATGGGCAAGAAATAGTGGTTAAGGTTTTACCCTATATGTGACCGGTCCACTAGCTATAATAATGGTTAGGGCATGATGCCCTATATGTGACTAAGCCACCGGCTAAAATAGTGGGAGGTTCCTGTACTCACATGGATTTGATAAAGAGTATGGTGTGAAATGAGTTCTGATCAGAGATTAATTAAATAATTAATTCAGACTATAAACGGGCATTTATGTATCTACCCGAATGATTGTGCGATGTTATGTTATCATGATGGACTATATGCTCTTTTTATTTTTCTGCATGGTTTATGTGATTTTATGTGTTGGCCTTAGTGCATCGGTTACCTTACTCAGTACATAGCGTACTGATCACCCTTTTTATGGGTGTTTCTCATTCTCATAAGTAGTAAGCTCTTCTGACTTTGTCTAGGTGGGCGAGACATCAGGTGAGGCTGAGTATTGAACATGTTTTGTCTCCAAGCTCAAAAGTAGTGTGGCTGGGTTCACTCTTCTTGTTATTTTATCTCCTTCCATTATTTCCTTTGTATCGGATTTACCCTTTTATGATTCATTACTTGTATTGAGTATTTTAAATGAACCTTTTATCGGTTGTAAGCTTATTTCTCTTTTGGATATGAATTACAATTCTTTACCCGTACTTTGATTTTTGATGTACGATCTTTGTAGTTCTTTTGTGAACTCTTGGTTTGAGTTTAATGCCAATATTTTCTTAGCCTTAGCACTTTGTATTGAAACGGTCGGAGAGAACCGGTTTGGTACTAAGTGTAGCGATAACATCCTCAGAATTCACAGGTTTTCAATTTTAAATTATTCCGCTTTAAAAAAAATAGTGAATTTTGATGTGTTATACATACCCTTTACCAATACATTTAGCTCTCACCCAAGGCAAGCACATAAAGCTAACAATCATCAATCACCTGCAAAATAGGGTAGGTTTGCTTGTGGGATTGAGTAGCACCCATAAAATAGGTGGTCAGTATGTTACGTATCGAGTAAGGGAACAATACTATCGAAATAGGAATATAATTAGCACATGCTTTCACATTAAATGAATAAAGCATACAACCAAGTAAATGATCATCTCATAAGACATAATACGATCCAGATCCTTTTATTAAGTATAGTCCATTTTCATTCTTTTATGTGCGATGCATGCAGGATCCCACTATTCTTAAACTGGTGCAACGTTCTGAAACTTCTCGGGGATAACACACCTGAGCCACTATTCTTTCCGGTGGAACAGAGGTGATAACATCTCGTTGGGGCAAAACACTCCTGAACCACTATTCTGCCCGGTGGAACAAAAACAAATCACCATGGTCCTGACTCACACATTCTTCCACTTTAAATCATTAGTATCTTTCCCATAGGTTGTAAAGGTATGTTTTATTTTATGATGAGTAGGTGCCCCACTATTCTCAACCAGTGGAACGGTTTGAAACTTCTCGGGGACAACACACCCTAGCCACTATTCTTTCTGGTGGAACGGAGATTAAAAACATCATCTCGGGGCAAAACGCTCCCGAGCCACTATTCTATCTTGTGGAATGGGAATACATATATATAGATTTAAGAAAAATAATCCCATGGCCTTACTCACATGCTCTTTCACTTTAAGTGATTAGCATCTTATTTAAGATTGATTGATTCTCAAGCATAGGACACAATCAAAACATATATACATATAGCATGGAACACAATCAACTAGATATGCATGTAATATAGATCCAAACCTTTAAGTCCTGTTAAGGTCTAATTACATTTCCTTTAGTATTCATTCTCCCATGTTAGTTGTTCTACTCACATTGTATCATGATGTCTCTCAAATCCCATCATTAGTATCATACCTTAAAATCACAACCTAATTCCCATGAGTTTGATTTTGTAATCTCATCCCGATGTATATATATTAAACATTGAAGTAATCAAGTCTAATTCCCATAAAATTATCGTAACACCTTATATGAAATATTCATCACTCCTAATTCCCAATAGTTAATATCTAATCCATAAAGATGGGATAATAATAATAATAATAACATCTCAAGATGACTTGTACCAAATTTACTATTAAATATTTATGAATCCCAAATAAAAATAATATCCCAATGAATTAATCAAGTTATTATTATTATAATTTTAAGCCTCCTAACACATAGGATACCAAAACCTCATTAATATCCTATAGTGACTAAGTTACCCTTTTAGCACAATTAACACCTGTATTTCATAAAATATTATACCTTCCATACATATTATTTTTCCAAGTCCTCAGTCATCATCATACCTCACGAGAGACCTTAAGCCCATTTACCAGAACTCACTCAACCCACATTTCATACCTTAAGATGTAATTTTACAAATGTAAAATTCTCATCAATCAACCTATAATTCATACCGTAAGATATAATTTCACAAGTATGTCATTATCCTCATTCAACCTATATTTCATACCTTAAGTTATATTTTCAAAAATATGACCTTATCATCATTTGACCCATATTTCATTTCATGGATATAATTCCACAAGTGTGATATTGTCATTATTTCAACCATAGATATATTTCCATAAGTGTGATATCATCATCATTCAACGATTTCATCATCATTCAACCATAGATGTATTTCCATAAGTGTGATATCATCATTATTCAACCATAGATATATTTCTCCAAATGTGATATCATCATTATTCAATCACAGATATATTTCCATAAGTGTAATATCGTCATCATTCAACCATAGATATATTTCCCCAAGTGTGATTTCATCATTATCCAACCATAGATATATTTCCATAAGTATGATATTAACAATACTCAACCCATATTTCATGCTATAAGATGCCTTCTCACAAATATAATATCATTGTCATAATCATAACATAATGGAATATCTCACAACTCTTATGTTCTTTCAACATAACATTCATGACATCACAAATCATCAATATCCACATGTGTTACATATTATAGCAACAATATCATGAAAACACATTTAGGCATACAAGCATTTATCATAAAAAGTCCTAAGCATTGAATAGTATCTTTACCAAATAGGCAAGCAAAATACTAGACATCCTCCTCCGAAGCTACTAGAAAAATCACCTATGAAACAAGATAGAATATGATTAGGATCGGAGGTTAAAAATTAATAGAGAGATTATGGTAGAGAGGGGTAAAAATGGAATTTACCGAAGTCAAATGGAACTTGAATTGTATGGTAGTGTAGAAATATGTGTGGTGGAGCTATGGTTAAGTTTTGGTAGTGTTTGGACAAGGTTTGGGGTGAAAATAGGGGTGTAAGGCTAAAAAAATAAGTCGCACTAGTAGGTGGTACAGAAGTTGTATGGCCGTGTAGAATCAGAGCACAACAGGTCAAGAGAAAAGGAAACGCACGGCCAAGCAATGCAGAATTTGTATGGCCGCGCAGAATCAGGCCGAGAGCAAAAATTATGCATGGTCAACCCGTGCAGGGATGGCATGGCTGTGCAGCAAGTGTTTTAAGCGGTGCATGGTCTTGCACACTACGACGCTGCAAAAAAAAACGTGAGGGAGAAGGAGGGAAAAGAAGGACGATAGGTAGTGATGGTCAATGACGATGAAGGAGAAGGCTGAGGCGACCTTGGTGGTTGGTCCACCGACCAAATGATGGTAAATGGTGGTCTAGGTGGTGCATGAGGGAGGAAGATGGTGGTGCAAATGCCAAAACAGGGATAGGAAGACGAAGGAGAAGAAGAATAGGAGAAGAAGGGAAAGAGAAGGGTGAGGGAGCTTCAGTAATGGCTCTTAGGCACAAAATATTGGTGGAGTGAGGAAAAACCAAAGAGAAGTGGGGAGAGGGTGAGGTGTGTGTGTGTGTGTGTGTATTCTGTGTGGTATGTTTCAAGAAGAAGAAAAGAACAGGGAGGAGGATGGTATGCGATGGGGAACTGGTGATGGTACAAATGCAAGTAGATGATGGTAGTGATGGTTGTAGAGGATGGCTAGGATAGGGTGATAGCTGTAGGCTGAGGGTTGTGATGGTTGATGGAATTGTTACATAAGGGTAGAAAGGATAAGGAGGTTGTAGGGAGTTGGGGTGTGCGACGGGAAAGATGCAGGGCTAAGGGTGTAGAAGGAGAAGAAGAAAAGAAGAAAAAGGAAGGTGATGTGAGGTTGATGGATGATGGAAATTTGTAAGGGACAAGATGGAAGATGGTGTAAGTGGTGGTGCAAGTTGCAAGTGCAACTTACAGAAACACAATAAAGGGGTTGGCGGGAGAAGGAGGAGAAGAAAAGAAAAGGAAAAAGGAAAAGAAAAGGAAAAGAGATAAGTTTAGCATGATTTAGATTAGTTAAGGGTAATTAGGATTAGCGAAAATGTTAGAGGATTTGATTTTGGTTTACGAAATACGGTTTATCAAAGTTAAGGTTTTCAGAATGATTAATGTTTTGGGATTAAGGATAGGTTAAGGCTAATATTAGATTTATTAGGATTAGAATTAGATTTGTATGCTAATGATGCGAGATTAGGTTAAGCAAATTTTGGGGTATTATAGTGAAACAGTTGGGCTTCCTCTTTGGTTGTTCCAACATTAATTTCCTTAAGAATAGAAAATTTATTACTACCAATTCGAGGAAATTCTTCCAATTTTTCTCCAAGTAGTTTCATTGATTTAAACACATTAAAATTCACATTTTTTTCATTAACCCTCATCATAAACTCACCTTTTTGAACATTAATTAGGGTCTTGCTTGTGACAAAGAAAACCATACCCAATATTATAGAAAACTCCTCATATGCTTTGGGGTCTAGACAATATAATATGCTAGAAAGATGAATTGATCCACCTTCACCAACACATCCTAACTTTTACCCTCAAGGCGGATGTGTGTTCGGTCAACTAATTATAACATAACAATGGTAAGACATGCTTCTTCAATTCCAATCTTCCTAAAAATAGACACGTGCATAAGATTTATGTTGACCCCTAAGTCACGAATAACCTTATAAGTGTATTTATCACCAACGGAACATAGAATAGTGAAGCTCCCAGGGTCTTGCAATTTTTGTGGTAATCGTTGTTGGAGAATGGAGTTGTATTCTTAGGTCATAGCTACCATTTCATACTCTCATATCTATCACTTTATGGTTAAAATATCTTTCAAAAATTTTGCATAGTTAGGCATTTATAGGAGTGCTTTTACCAACAAAATGTTTATATGCAGTTGCTTGAGAATCTCAAGAAACTTGTCAAACTTCTTATCTTGCTATAGCTTTGAAGCCTATGAGGGAATGTTGGAGTGGATATAAAAATTTTAAGAATGATAGTGGACGACTTGGTTAAGGTTTTTGGTTCATCAAGAGTTGGGTTGATGTTTTCATGATTTGTATGATAGTGAGAAAATTCATAGTTGATAGTTTTATTAGTGTTTTCCTAAGGTTCATACTGTTTGGTAAGCGTTGGGTCACTTTTTAGGCTTGCTCTAAACAACTGTCTCAAACTCTTTCTTAGATCTAGGAGTGATGGCCTTACACTCCTCTTTTCTTTCCCTTCAAGGGTTTTCTGTGTCACTTGGCAGGGCACCTTGGGGTCTACTCCTCAAGGTTATATCCATTTGCCTTATTTGAGTCTCTAAGGCATATAGGAAGGTAGTGTTACTTTGAATGGTTGCATCAATTTGTGCCATTTTCTCTTTTAAAAAGGGTTTTTAATGAGTTTGAACTACTGGGTTGATATGGTGGGGGTTATTTTTTGGTGGATGAGATTGGTAGTATATCTAAGGATAGTATTGGTTGATAGGGTTCTACATGTTATGATGATTAGACCGTGAGAAATTTGGATGTTTCCTCCAATTGGGGTTATAATTGTTTCTATACTAATGTTACTAACCTTTAGACTAATTTCCTACATACCTCACTAAGACACAACCAACAAGGCATTTTTTAAACATGTGGCCTTCTCTATAATACAAGTAGGGTATGGATGCCACTGTGTTTGTAGGGTCATCTTCTACCCTTTGGTGTGTAGTCTACAATTTAGTGGGAATAATATTTTTCAATAGGTTAGGCATAAAAGATACTTCTTCCCTAAGAGTTGTGAGTGCATCAACCTCTAAAGCTCTTGCTGCCTTCACCTCGTGGATACTCCTGACATTTCCCTATTACTAGGTATTACAAGTCTTAGTCTTTGTGATGTCATATGCATGGTCAAAGGTTTTACTCAGTAAGGCCTCATTTGCTAATGCATCCACCAGATTCCTAGCTTGTGGGTTCCATCCATGATAAAATGTCTCAATCTACAACCAATGAGGTATGCCACGGTTCAGACACTTTTCTTAGCAACTCCTTGAACCTCTCCTATGTGTCGTGAAGGGTTTCATCACCTTCATACACAAAGGCAATGATGCTATGTCTCAGTTTGGCATTCTTGTTGGGAGGAAAGTACCACATCAAGAGCTTTTGTACCAAGTCATCCTATGATGTGATAAAGCTAGTGGGTAGTGATGTAAGCCATTATCTAGCATGATATTGTAGAGGAAATGGAAACAATTTGAGCTTTAGGAAGGTTTTAGGTACTCCAGGGATTTTGAATGTGTCACTTACTTCCATGAGCTCCCTAATATGTAAATAAGGGTCATCAATAACCTATCCACAATACTACCAAACGGTTTGCATCCTATGGAACATTATATATATAAGCTCAAACAAATGAGCTTGAATTTCTAGGTGGGATATGGTTGAGTGAAGATGACCTTGTGCTGGTATATCGTAATCCCTAAGGGCATGGTTTCAATCATCATCTTGGGGATTAACTTTCCTTCGAGCCATTCTCCTAATGTTGTTACATTGGTAGTGCATCATTTTCTTATTGTGGTTGGCCTAGGTTGTTCATAGTGCTAGACTCCTTCGAAATTGATTGAGAGAATGCCTCTACCTCTTGTTTTAGTTTTTGTTGAGACAACATGCTTGGCAAGGAACACACAAGCTCGGTGAAGGCAAGATAAAAGCTAGCTGAGGGAGAACAAAAAGCTTGTTAAGACAATAACAATATCCACAAAACAGGAACAAGCTCATTGATATAGAACACAGGCTCACTAAGAGACGACAAAATCTAGGTAATGAATAGTGCATGCTCAACAAGTCACACACACAATCGGTAAGTAAGGGTAACTGGTTGAGACCAAGGGAGACCAAGCTTACAAGGTAACCAAGATTGAGGGATAACAACCCACTAGACAATACCAACTCATTCACTAAGTTCAACCCACTCAACAATATCAACTAAGATTGAGTGGAATAAATCAAGACAACTAAGAAAGATTAACTTCTACAAGTTGAGGGAAACAAAAAAAGTTTGAAAAAGTTAACGGAGGCCAAGGGAGAGTAATACAACAATTTGAGAGGTGTTGGCCGATCAACATAATAAAAAATGGTGGTGGTTGTGGTGATAGAAGAATAATGAACAAAGGGGTGGAGATAAAGGAATCAGGGTGGTGTTTAGCTAGGTGAGTTGTAAAGTATAACAATGATGATGACAATGACCAACAAGGTGGTGGCTGGGAAATTGCATAGAAAACTAGTAAGAGAAATTTCAAAGTGACAAGGAGGATAAGTTTTGGTAGATTACAATAAATGATAAAATTAAAAATGGGAGAGGTTATATATGCATTGTTGATTGTGAGATAAAGGATAACATGAGGGAATTGGGAAGTGAGGTGATGCATATAGCTAAACCAATGTAATCGTGCTAAGTGTTGGTGTTGAAAATGGGAAGTTTTCAACAAAAGTTAAAAATGGATGGAGAAGAAGGAAGAAAATTTGAAAGAATGACTTGATCTTGAGAACTTCAAAATTAACTATTTACATCAACTAACTAAGGTTTCAAATCTTAGTTTAAATGGTGTAAGATTTTGGATAATTCATAAGATTACACTTTAATCTTGAGAAGGTGTTTGGTTTGACAACCACAGAGTGTTTTTGGACATTTAAAACTGATCTTCCTTCCAGCCTCTCCCACTCTATATAAGAGTGTTAGTCAACCTTTAGGAGTTACAAACAAGTCTAACCCATAATATGTAGATTAGTTACACTCTTAACCATAGTTGGTACCAACATAAGCTAACTAAGGTTAAAAGATTACAATCGACTAGTGCTTATTAGTTCTTAACACTACTTAGCCATCCATCACATGATGACTATCATTAAATTCTATGATAAGGCTTAGAAAACATAAAATACGTATTAGAAAAGTCTAAATACATACTTTAACTAAGCTTAGATAATAAAGGAAATAGGAAAATAGAAGGGTCTCTTCGGTAGCTAGTTGCTTGTTTGCCATGGTTATGGAGGTTTCTTCTCCTTGATTTAAGCTAGAATTAAGGGTCTTGATCTTCCTATAATTATCTTTCCAATATCCCTAATTCTAGCACAAGAAAAGGATTAACAATGCATGTCATTTTTTGCTAAAATTGGCGGAGTATAGAGGTAGATAAGGTTATGGCTTGGTTAAGTTAAAATGGAGCCATATTAGAGCTAATTAATGAGCAGATTTGTGAAGCCATGTTGCAGCCAAAAGGGATCCATATTTATGTGGGTTGATGGATAGTGTTTGGTGTTGGCATGGCTTTCATGACCGCTAGATAATATAGTTATTTATTAACCCAAATGAGAAGGATTTTGAAGTCTTCAACTTTAAAAAAATTACTAAGTAAATGGGATGCTCTTGCATCATGAGGACATGTGATGGATATAGTAAGTATGGAACAAGAAGAGAATAAGTGGGGATAGGGTAGTGGATTAAGATAAAAAAAAGGTAGGGGAAGGTTGAGTGGGGATCTTAGCTCAGTTTGGGGTTTTGGTTTACCTAACCAAACCGAAAAAGATATGGTTGATCAAGGAAGAGGGCTATGTAGAAGAGAAGAAAAGAAAGGGAAAAAGAAAGAAGGAAAGAGAGTGTGCTATATTAGATTAGGATTTAAGGGATGAAAAAAGTTTAGGAGGGGTATTACAAATATCCATAGAGCTACTTGTTGTCAACAACACTTTCTTCGCATTACATTATTCTAAAATCACGATTATGATAAAAGGGTCACCCTATGGGATTGTCATCAAATCTTCATCTTTACTATTACAGGAAACTATCCATCTACCTTTCATTTTCCTCTTTAGGGAGCTTGTCAAACCTAGTTCACCCCTTGCATTGTGAGCTTATGCTCCTCTATCAGAGTTAGGATCACCCCATTCACTTGAGATATTGTCGATGGTTCTCTTGGATTCTAGATTACCTAATCAAGATGGTCTCCTACCAGTTGACCTTTGTGTAAGTCTCCCTAAACCTCCTTTTGTCATGTACTAGTGTCGATGAGCCTTACGTATGAGTTCTTCAATGTCTCAAATATCTAAATTTTTTGTGTTATGTCCTACATTCTAGTAGTACAATAAATGCCTATTGGAATCCTTATACTTACCGTTGTCCTTGATTAGAAATGGTCTTAGGAAGTTCTATCATTCTTTCTTGATGCTATAATTACTACCAAAGGGGGTAGTTGTCTTATTTTTTGAAAGGCATCATCCTGTATGGTGGGTTAGGCCTTTAACCTTTTCTTATATTCTCTTTGGTGATTGGTTGGCTCAACACCAGGGCCTGCTGACCCCTCCATCTCCATTCGCAAGAGATTATCCTTAACTTGCTTATGAATCAACTAAATGTTACTTGTGTAACACCCCAAAATTTGCAACTAAAAAACTTCACTTAAGAGGAAGCATAAAACAATGTATTTGGGTGTTACCACTGTTCTTGACCTAAGTCTTATTTACCATACCATCCTTACGTCAAATACAAGGAAAAACCATTAAACATTCAAACATAATAAAATGGAGAAATAGATAGGTTTCATAATCTTAGATAATTGTTTTAGAGGGTTACTTTGAGTATAAAGACAAAGTTCATAAAGGGTTACATTAGGAGCTTAGAATCCCTAGAGGTATCTAGGTTTAAAGTGGTTAACTGAATAACCCAAACTATCACCTAAAACCTAAAGATAGAATCAACGCTCTTCCCCAAAAAGCTAAAAAAAAGAAGCATATTCATCCGAAGGGTCATCATAGATCTGTGTAGAATCAATTGGATCATCTACTTGTGGGAATGAACATCACCTACAAAAAGGATGATTAGTATACTATGTACTAAGTATAGTAACAATACAATCAAGTAAGGTCATACAAGTCATAAGATCGCAACTAGAGATAAACATGCAAATATAATAACATAAAGGTACTAACTTATTTATTAATTTCTAGGCCTTACAATAGTAATGGTATGATCATTATCCATAATATTATTCACATTGAGTTCAAGAACCCCTACTATTATCAACCCAGGGTAAAATGATTTTGGCCACTATTCTCATCTAAGTAGAATGGATAGGCACAACTTAGGGCAAAATGCTACTAACAACTATTCTTGTATGGTAAAACGGACATATATAATGGGTTTTAATTTATGCGGTATTTCACTTTAAGTAATTAATATTTTATAAATTATTTTGATCATTCAAATAATTTATTTTATTTAAGTTCAGAGAGCCTACTATTCTCAATTAGTGAAATGGTATCAATAATATACAACCTAGCGTAAAACACTTTTGGCTATTATTCTTGTTCGATGGAGCGAATAAGTACAACCTATGAAAAATGCTCCTGGCTACTATTCTTGTATGGTGGAACGAACATGTGCAATGGTACCAACTCATATGATCTTTCCTTGTGAATTATTGATATATTATTTTAAGTAATTTATTCCAAGTTCATCATACAAACATACACATAACCATGCAAGACACATGTCCTAAAATATCATCCTAAGCCATACTTCCCTAAGAAACCTTAATTTCACAAGTCTAGCATAATTTTTCCCCTAGTACTCATTTTATCACCAAATTTGATACCCATCCTTAAAATATTGTTATTGACAACATACCTAAAAATTGAATTCTAAATCCCACATCTTATACATGTAATAATAGCTTGCCTTTAGGATTACTATTCACATTTTCTATAAAACCCTAAATTCATGATTTGACCATAGCATATCCCATAAAAGCCATACAAACATCAAATTTAATATCCATTCCCAAAAATATTAGTACTGACATCATATATGAAGATTAAGATCCAACTCCCATATCTTACACATGCGATAATAGCCTACCCTTATGATTATTATTCCCACTTAAAGCCACTTTTCTCATTTATTGGACTTTAAACCATTCATATACCTCTCCAAACATTCCATATAACATAATTAACCTATTTTGAACCAATTATTGCATCAAAACATCTGATATTCTATTTTTTTAACCCACATTGAATAAAATGTCTCTAAGACCATTTTCCTCAAAAAATCTTACAAATCCCAATATGAATGATTTTTCAACTTCCAATACATTATATCATAAAAATTCATAGCCATGGATATAGGTAGATACTACACACTACAATTCATCTTAACCAACAATATACACAACTCATTCTTTCATGTCGTTTCAGCACTTCTTTCAACATACAATACCATATATCATAAAATACCAACATCATGATAATATTTCCATTCAACAATTCCAAACATGATATCACAAATATATATATATATATATATATATATATATATATAGACACACACACACACACACACACACATGAAAGCCCTACTTATGATATGTATCCTTACTAAAGTGACTTTAGTCTCTAAGAATGTAAGACCTAAGCTTCCTCCTCCACTACCATTGAGGTATCACCTAGAAGTAAAAAATATACCAAAAATTAGACTTAGGAGATTTAATCTAAGAGAAACTAAGTCAAGGGAGAGGGAAGAAAAATAGAGATGACCAAAAAATGAGAGGATCGAGAAAGGTGGTGCACGATGATGACCATGATGGTGGTGTGGTGGATACGGTGGTGGTAATGGTGGTTGTTAAGGATGAGGGTGATGGTTGGAAGCAAGGGTTGAGTTGAATGGTGGTGCTAGGCCCAACGGGAGTTGGCAACAAAGAGTGGTGATGGTGATGGCGATTGATGGTAAAGAATGGTGTGACTGATGACAGGGAGAGAAAGAAGGGCAAGGGAATGTGGGGATTGGGGCAGTACTTGCTACGGGAGGAGGCAGAGTTGGTGTTAGTCAGCAATGGCTCGACAATGGTGATGGTTTGCAAACAAAGGCTGAGGCTAGAAGTGGGGTGGCCGAAAGTTGAGCAAGGAGAGGAAAGAAAGAGGAGGCTTGACTAGGGTGAGGGACGATAATAGTGAGGTAGGTGGTGGTTGGGTGAGGTTTGATAGATAATAGGGTAGGAAGGAGGAGAAAGGAAGCTCGGGTGGTGGCGTTAAGCATAGTGTTAGGTGGTGGCGTTGAGCATAGTGTTGGGTAGCGGCAATGGTGTGGCTATAGCTGGTATGTAATTTAAACCCTCTTATTTTCAATTGTAGTATTAGTAAATAAGGACATCGTTCTATATTGAGGATTGGGAGGGCTCACCTTCATTTAGCTAGCTCACAAATAACGAAATAATAATAATAACTCTAAATCACAAAAAAAAACAATAATGGGGGTTTTAAAAATAGAAAATAATAATAAATAAAAGAAATTAATAAAAATAATAGATGAATGTAAATATGATGAATGTACTAAGGAGATTGAAATCTACCACTAGACTAGGCCAGAATGTAATAATAATTTCTAAGTCATATTTTAATCATAAGAAAGAGACCGACTAAGTTGCAAGCCAAAAGTAGGTCTATACACCTTACATTACTTCATTGAATTAATTAATACGACAAAATGCCAATATTAAATCATATTAAATGCTAGTAGTATAGTCGTGACAAGCGGCTTGTATATTTAACTAGATTTAAAGCATTAAGCACAAGTGGAAGAATGTCAGTTTAAGTACCCAAACTAGTACCTCAAGAGTGTATGGTAGTATTCCTCTCCTTTGACCCACACATATATAAATTTTCCACTAATCTAGTGAGAATTACAAAATGATTAAGTGAATTATTATCTAACCTAGTTGCAATTTATATATATATAAATTATAGCATATTTATATAGCCACCAAGAAAGTAAACAATCCTGCATACTATCATTATAAGGAAGCTAAAATGAGGCATGTACCATATAAATTATACTTAATAGATTCATATATATAAACAATAATAATTAAAGTAGAGTCAAAGAATAACCTCATGAAACAAAGAAAATTAATATTATATCTGTAACCACAATCTAAAGTTTCAATCTATTCTTTAGCAATAAATATTTAGCCAGTCATAATAAATAAATTACATAAAAATATATTAAAAGTATATATCAGAAATAGAGAAAGAAATAGTGAAAATTAAATATGGATGAAAATTCAATAATTTATTCGGATGAAAATTTGCTTAATTTCATCTAAAATAAATTTTGTTGGGTCTCTTTTCTTCTTTCTCTCTCTTATCTATTTTGTGTCGCGTCACCTCTGTCCCTCTTTCCATGCCGTTGTCATCCATTTATCACCTGTCGTCGCTTGTCCTTCCTGTCTCATCTGTTTCACCTCTCTCTCTCTTTTACGCTCTTCACTTCTCTCCCTCTTCTCGTATGTTGCATAGCTTCTTTTTTTTCTTTATTTTTCTTGCCAGTCAGGCCTTACTTCGCCTTTTTCTTCTTTATGTCACCTCTCTTCTTTCTTTTGGGCTCCCTTTCCTTTTTACGTGGACTCACTCATCCCTCTTTTTCGTCTCTTGTGCATCTGTCTCCTCTTTCTTTTATTCTCTCTCTCTCTCTCTCTCTTTGCATTGCCTCTATCTTCTTTTCTTTTTTGTTCGGTCCCAATTTTTTGTGTCATCTCTCTCTCTCTTTAACTTTTACCCTGTTGTTCGGCCTCATTTGCCCAGTCTCTCTATTCTTTGGACGAGGTCCAAAGATCTCAATACCCTGTTTATTTTTATTTTTATTTTACCTACACAATAATATTAGAAAAATTAATAAATAATCTTATACTTTAAACCCATTCATTTTGTATCATTTTAGAACAAATAATTAAATATATGGGTTTATTATCACTTAAGCTCAAAATTATAACTATCCATATACACTATTCAAATAAAAGACCAAAAACTAAGATTGAAAGGATATAAAATATGTACAAATATTTACTCATCAAGCAAAAATAGGGTAGGGGCTGGTGCGTCTCGATTGGAAAGGAAAAGAAAAGGAGGAGAAGGGAGAAGAAGGGAGGTGGGGTGCATATATATATATGCATGGCCAAGAGGGGGGAAAGACGACAAGGATGAAATGGTAGGGCTTCGACGTGCCGAGAAGGTAAGGAAAAATGGTAGGGGTGCAGGGGTTGTGCAGGGTGTAACACCCCCAAAATTACCATTGAAAATTTTCTTGTTTAAAAGTTATAAGAGGAAGATAAGATAGTAAATTTTGGGATGCTATAGCCACACTTAGTACCATACCGGTTTCCTCTATCATTCTGATGCCAAGCGTTAAGGCTAAAATATAACTTTATTTAAAGTCAAAAATACAATTATAAATTAGAGTAGTGAAATAGTTAGGGAGGTTAAGTTACCTTCCAAATAAAATCCACTAATTTTTGTTACAAGAAGTCAATAGAAAGGAAATATAAAAGATTTTAAGGAAAATACAGACACTTCCAATTCGAGTTACCGAATAGGGTCTCAAATAACCCTATACTCTTAACCTAAGGAATAACCTTGAAAAGAGCTTGTGAGCTAACCTGCAAAGGCTGCTTCCCATTGAATATGTAGGGGCGTAAGAAATGAACCTATTAGTACAATGGTATAGAGTAACCCATTATATAAAACAAATATGTAGAAGCCACATGGAACACATTAGATGCATCACATCAATCACATGAATATTGAATTATGCATATATTAATTGAAATGCGATAGTCATTCATATAGCCACACGCATCAAGATCATATGCTACTAATACCCATTTACTTAGAAATAATAGAAACTTACTAATGCAATATCCAAGTGACGCTCTTTGTAGTATAATTAGAAAACCACGTCATTCTTAGCCAAAGGCACAACTCACTTAATCAACTCACAACTTCTCAATAACACCACAACAAGAATGTCATGATGTAATACCCTAAAATTTTAAAACCTTGAATTTAATAATTAATCCTCATTTGAGATAATTTAATTACTTTGTGGACTTATGATTTTTAAAAATGGATATGATTATTTAATAAATTAAAATAAATATATTTTATTTTATTTTATCATACTCATTTTATTTAAATAATTTTTCAAACCCATATTTTACTAAAATTATCCTCTTAAATTAATATCTTAAATTTTAAATAAATTAATTTATTAAAATAATTTATATATCTAAATAATTAAATACCTTAATTCCAAAAATTATTTTATTTTTACTTTATCTTTTTTTCTTTTTCCTTTCTTCTTTCTCCTTTTTCCTCCTTTCTTCTTTTATCCCTTTCCTTAGGTTGTCAGCGTGCTTCTTCTTCCCCACCGCTAAGTCGCTGGCCTTCTCTTCTCCCTAAGCCTGTCCTGCCCATGCCTCCTTTCTTTTATTTTCTTTCTTCTTCTTTCCTTTCCCCCCAGTTAAGCTAGCCCAACCCTCATTTCTTCCTTCCCTTCCCCCTCACTACGTGGGCCGCTCAGTCTCCCTTCTTCCTTTCCTTCACTCGATCAGCCTGCCAATCTCCTTCCCCTTTCTTCTTCCTTCTTTCTCCCCCTATGTCAACAAGCCATGCTAGCCCCTACGACCCCCCCACAACCAAACCCCTACCCCTACCATTCCAACCCGCAACCTCTCCCTCTCTCCCCCCATCCTTTTTCCTTCCATTTTTGACCATGCACAACCCCTCTCGCATGCCCCCTCCTTCCTCTTTTCTTCATTCCTTCTCCTTACCATCTTCCCCGGCCTGTAGCCTACACCCCCACCTAACTTGACCATACCTGCCCTCCTTTCCCTCTTCCTTTTATTCTCCTTATTTCCTTCTCCTCTACCCCATCTTCTTCCCCCTCAAGCCTCCCCTTCTCCCCTAAGAGCCTCCATTTTCTCCCTTCTTACCTTCTTCTTCTTCTTCTCCCTTATTTTTGCTTCACTTCCCTCAACCGCTATCTCTATCGCTACCGCCAAACCAACCACCACAATGACACTTTGGCCTCCCTTACTTCCTCCCTACACCACCAAATAGCCACCACTCGACCTCTGTAGCCACCTTTCTCTTCCCTTTTCTTTTCTTCTCCTTCTCAACCTCCTCCTTGCACGCTGCCTTACCATTGTCATCTCCCCTTTTCCGCCACCACCAAAGCCACCTCTAAACCCCTCGACACCGCCTCTACCACCTCCCTACCGCAGCCATCGAGATCTCCCCTATAGCCCCTCCTTTCTCCCTTTCTTTTTCCTTCTCTTTCTTCTTCCTTCTTTCGCACCACCTTTCTAGCCCCTGTCGCTGCCGTCTTCACCTCCCCGAGCCACCAATCTCCAACCCCCGACCACCACCTGCACCCTGCTATCCCTCCTACAACAAGCCACCACCCTCACTGCCCTCCACAAGCCCTTAATTGAAGCTCCAAAACCCTTACCCAAAAAACCCTTCCCCCTTCTTCCAACTTCCTTACCCCTTTATATTTCCCCCTATTTTTGTGCATGTAGCGTGAGACTTGCTGCATATTTTGAGTTGCTTAACCATTTTTTTAGGTATAAATATAGTTAGCATTTATATGTATTTACCAAGATTTTTGATAAATTTTGATCCTTTTAATTTTCTATTACTAATATGTTAGTTTTGATATTATTTCTAGGTACAAAATTTTTACTAATCAAAACTTAAACTTTTAACTGGGGTAATAGTAAAGTTTAATTATAGTTGGAAATAAGATAACCATTATACCCTACTAAAATGTATGTATGGTTATTAGAGTTTTTGAATATATTTGTGTGCATATTATGTGATGTCAAGTACATCATGATTTGTAGCATATATTGGAAGTTGGAATGAGAAGCATGCTATATTGTACAATGTGTAGAAATTATGGTTAAAGAATGGGCCTTATTGTTAATAATAATGTTAGATGCATGCATATGTCATGATATGCTAATATGGCCATTTGTAATAGAGATAATATTAATATGAGCCCTAGGGGAATTTTAGTAATTTTCCTTATACAAAGGGTGTGGCCTAAATAAGTATGTATGGTAGATGATGATGGGTATTAATAATACATAATAATTATTTGTGGTATTAGATGATGCATATGGACTATGGGTGCCAATGTTTTATGTGGTAAGGGTATTTTAGTAAATTTGGCATAAAAAGGGTAAATTGGTAATTTATAACGATAAAAGGGTTAACATGATAATTGAATAAGTAAGAAGGGCGGTTTGGTAATTTTACATGAAAAAAGGGGTAACTTGGTAATGTTATAATTAAAAAGGATAATTTGGTAAAATGTTAAATAAGAATGGTATTTTAGTAATTTTTCATGGAAAAGGGAGTAACTTGGTAATTTTACTAGTAAAAAGGTAATTAGGTAAGTTATTAAATAAGAAGGGTATTTTGGTAATTTTAGCATAAAAAGGGATAACTTGGTAATTTTATAAACATAAGGGGTAATATGGTAAATTAATAAGTAAGAAGGATATTTTGGTAAATTTGGCATAAAAGGGATAACTTGGTAATTTTATGAGTAAAAGGGTAATTTAGTAAGCTATGAAATAAGAAGGGTATTTAGGTAATTTTGGCATAAAATGGGTAACTTAGTAGTTTTATGAATAAAAGGGATGAAATGGTAATTTAATAAGTAAGAGGGGGCATTTTGGTAATTTGGCATGAAAGAGGGATAACTTGGTAATTATACAAGTATGAGGGGGTAAAGTTGGTAATTTAATAGGTATGAAGGGTAATTTAGTAATTTAACAAATACAAAGGCTACTTTGGTAATTATACAAGTATGAAGGACAATTTGGTAATTTGGTAAGTAAAAAGGGGTAACTTGTAACTTTACAAATAAGAAGGGTATTTTAGTAATTTTATAAGTATGAAGGGGTAAATTAATAAATTGTGTATAACATGTCAATGGATTTAATAAGCCTCCATAATAAGACATAAGTGGTATTAAATAATAGAATAAGGGTTTATAGCCTTAGTATCACTTGTTTAAGTATAACCATGTATATTATAAGGATAAGAGTATTTCGGTAAATCGGTAAATATTATAAGGATAATACATGATATAGGGTTGAATGGGTAATTAAGGGTATGATAGGATGTTTATTTCATAATCATGCAAGAGATGTCTTAGCTGTTAATTATGTATGGAAATGTGTGATGGATGTGCTAGAAGTAAATTTTAGGGTTTATATGTTCAATGATCCCTTGGTATAAAGTACTTGATTCTATGATTAGTATTATAATTATGATGTGATAACCTATTATGGCATGTGAATAAATGGAAATGAATTATGTAATGAATATAAAGGATAAGAGGGAGCCTTAGCCTTAAGGGCACTTTAGCCATTTTGACCTAAGGTGCCTAAGTATAAGAATTAGAATCTAGGATGGCCTTAGTGGACTATTTAAGTTAACATGGATAATAATATGAATAAGGATTACTTAATAATAACATAAATAAAAGAAAATGATTAAGTTGGTGATTGATGTGATTCTCGTGGTCACCATAATTAAGACACTAATAATCAAAGTGGAAAACTTCAAGATCAGGAAGGGTGGCTCTTTAAGGGTCACTACCCTAAAGACGTGGTTTAGCCCACGATTATTCTAGATGTTACTAGAGTGTCTTAGTGCCCCAACCAAGTCCTTCATCTTACTCTATCTAGCTCTACGGACCTATTTAGGGGGCATACATACTTATGGATTGGGTGCCCTTATCGGTAGGGTACTGTGTGTCCTTGTGCACCAGTATGACTAGGGTACCTTTACGTCCCTAGGTTGATGGTTGGAGAGTACTATGCTACTTGTATGTGCCAATATGATCGTTCTACCTTTGTGTCTTCGGGTTTATGATCTCTCCCTCGAGTTAAATAAATGGAATTTCTATGTTAATTAAATGGAAAAAATTTAAATCATGTAAAGTGAACGCTTATTGAACCAAGCCCAGATAGATTATATCATTTGTACTAGCCCACTGGTTATAATAGTGGCTAGGAGCATTTCATCCTGCAAGTTGTATATGTGTACCGTTCCATCAACTATAATAGTGGGGGATCCCGAGTTCAATAAACTAAACCTTAGATGATAATAAATCATGGGAAAGATACTAATCACTTATAATGGAACACCATGTGAACCTGGGCCAGACCGATCCATTGGTGAGAATAGTGGCCAAGAACCTTTTACCCTAAAAACTGATCTGCTAGCAAATAATAGTGGTTAGGTGCTTTTTTCCCTGGAATGTATTTCCGATCCACCAACTATAATAGTGGGGCTTCTGTACTCACATGGATATAATTCAAGAGATAATATTGAATAATATTTAATTAATGGCTTAATACCATAATTATTAATTTCACCTTTATGATCTATTGATATAGTATAAGTACGACCTTGGTGTTTGTCACTCTTAGTAAGTGATGGAGATGCTAAGTAAATGGACCTTGTGATATGCATTTCCTATTGTGTGTTGTGTTGCATTGTGTATTAGCTCTTATTTTGTTGTGATTATCTCTATGCTTGCATATGTTATTATTTTTATATTGTTTATGTATAATGTGTTACATGCGGGCCCTAACTTTTAGTCTAGTATAAATGGTTACTCAGTACTGTAGTATTGAAGGGTTTCGTTTGTGGGTCCTTACTTATTCAATGGGTAGTGTCCCTTACAGGTTAGTCACAGGTGCAATTCAAGCTATCATCGGGTAAGAGTGTAAGGAACGTTTGAGAAGCTTTTTGCTTTTATCTTTTAAACTTTCATAATTCTTTATGTAATTATTCTATTTTCTCATAACCACCAATAATGGGTTTTACCTTTTTTAATGTGATTTAATGTGCAACTCTGATTTAGTTATAACTTAGATTTTTATAATGCGCTCTCATTCTTTTTAAGCCTTAACGTTTGGTATTGGAACGGTAGAAGGAAACTAGTCTAGTACTAAGTGTGGCGGTAGCATCCCCAAAATTTCCTATTGTACCATCATATCTGGACTCATAATATTAGTACAGTAATTAGTTAACTCATGGATTTCATATCCACAAGGGTTTAGGGATCCCACTATTCTCACCGGTGGAATAGTAATCAAAGTACAACCCTAGTACTGTACGCTTCTAACCACTATTTTCACTGGTGGACTAGTGAATAAAGTACAACCCTAAGGCAGAACGCTACTAGCTATTATTCTCACTAGTGGACTGATAAATAAGGTATAAGTGGTACCGGTCCTAACCCACTTGGTATTCTACAGTAAGTAATTAGTGTCGTTTTAAAAGTTATTATCATCTAAGGGTTTTATTACTTGAGTTCGAGACTCCACTATTCTCATTGGTGGATTGATAAATAAAGTAAAACCCCAAGGTATAACGTTTCCGGCCACTATGTAATCCTTCGAAATTTTAAAAGCCTATCATTTAATAAATAACTTTTATTTGGGATAAATTAGCCTTTATATCTATTTAATTTAATTATATTATGGATTTTTGAGTATATAAAAGTGGATATGAATATTTAATAAATTAAAATAAATATTTTATTATTTTATCATACTCATTTTATTTGAATAAATTTTTAAACCAATATTTTTCCTAAAATTAACTTTTTAAGCCCATATATGAAATTATATTAAATTAAATTATTAAATAAATTTATCACCCAAAAATATTATATTTTATTATTTTATAAATTAAATTATTTTATTTTTCCCATTTTCCCTTTCCTTTTTTCCCTTTTCCTTTTTCTTTCTCCTTTTTCTCCTCTTTCTCCTTTCTTTCTTTTTCCTTTTTCTTCCTTAAGGTTGCCAGGCCATGGTCTGCCAGACCTTAGTCTGCCCTGTCTTCCTTGCGCTTGGGCCATAGGCCTAATTCTCCTCCTCCCTCTCCTCCTCCCGCGTGTGTCGCCTAGCCGAGCACATCCTCCCTTCTTTTCTTTCTTTCCTTCTCCCCCGACCGGGCCAGCCCACTCCCTTCTTCCCCTTCGCCCAGCCTACATGTAGCCTCCCCCTTCTTTCTTTCTTCCTCTTCCTTTCTTCAACGCCATACCTGACCACCTTCACCATCTCCGGCCACCCTGCTTGCAACCCTCCTCCTCCCTACTACTCTCCCTATCTCTCTCTCTCTCTCCCCCTGTCATTTTTCTTATACCATCTCGGCCCCACCACCCCTATCTCTCCTAGCCCATGCCTTGCCTTTCCCCTCCTTTCCCTTTCCTCTCCCTACCACTCCCATACTCCTACCACCCTGCCGCCACCCTACCGAGCCCCCTATCCTCTCCTTTTCTCTCCCTCTTCTTTTTCTTCTTTCCTCCCTGCTTCGTCCTACCGTTTTCAAGCCTTCCACCCCCTTCCTCGATCTTCTTTCTCTCCCTTTCTTCTCCTTCCATCTCCCCTTATTTTTGCATCGCCGCCTCATATGTTGCTGCCACCACCGCACCAACCACCTACACCACCCCTTACCACCCTTTACCTCACCCCTACACCACCACACCACACCTTGAGCCACCTTATAGCCCCCTTGTTCCTCCATTCTTCTTTTTCCTCTTCTTTTTCTTCCTTCTTGGCAGCCACCCTACACCTCCTCCTTTTTCCACCACCTGAGCCACCAAACCGATCCCTGCAACCTCCTCTACCACCCCCACACCTCCTTTGGCCGAAACCACCACCTACAACCCTTCATTTTCCTTCTCTCTTTTCCTTCCTTCTCAACCCCCTCTACCTCAGTAGCCACCTTCGTAGCCTCGCTGCCGCCGCCGCCCTTGGCCGCCATCAACCTATCCCCGACCACCACCTACACCTCCTCTCCACCCCTACACCTTTCCCTTGCCCTAAATCCTCCCCACATTCCTTCTTTCCTAGCCCCAAAACCCTAACCTGAAAACGCCACTCCCTCCTCCCTTTCTTGCCATTTCGAGCCCCTACCCCTCTTGTTTTGCATGCATCTCATGCTGCATAAGTAGGATGAGTTGCTGCATTTCTTGGCCCATTTTTGTTAATGATTTTAAGGTATAATAATATTTAAGTTAAGTATTTCATTAATTAAGTTTTATAAAGTCTTATGCTTTGGTTTTTCTTATTTCTAATATAACAAATATTGATATTATTTTTAGATATTGGTTTTGCTAATCAAAGCTTGAATTGAATACTGATAAGGTTCAATGTTTCGAGAATTAAGGTAATTGTTAAACCTCACTTAAACGCGTGGATAAACGTATGCTAGCACATTAGGGTTTTAATATGTTATTTTGCATGATATATGTTGTTTAATATAATATATGTAGTTACTTATATTGATTGATAAAAAGGAAATCATGCTAGTTTATGTGCTATGTATGGAAATATTGCTTAAGGAAAGAGTTCGGTTATTAATGAAAATATTAAGCACTTATCCATATTGTATTATGCTATTGTGACCATTAATGCATGAATAACATTATTGTGAGCCCTAGGGGTATTTTAGTAATATGTCTTGTGCAAGAATGTGGCCTAATATGTGTGGTTTCTAATGAGTATTATGTTGAAATATAATGGTTGGTGGAGTTGGATGATGAGAATGGGGTATTAATATTAATATTTCATGTAGTGATGATAATTTAATATAAGTGGTGTAATAAAGGGCAAAATGATAATTTATAAGTGAAAAGGGTGAAATGGTAATTTTGGAAGTAAAGTAGTAAAATGTTAATTTTGGAAGTAAAGGGTAAAATAGTAATTTGTAAGTAAAAGGGTATTATGGTAATTTTGGAAGTGAGGAATAAAATGGTAAATTTGGAAGTAAGGGGTAAAATGGTAATTTTGTAAGAAAAAGGATATTATGGTAATTTTGGAGGAGAAAGACAAAATGGTAAATTGTAAGTAAAAGGATATTATGATAATTTTGGACGTAAAATGAGTAAAATTGTAATTTTGTAAGTAATGGGCAAAATGGTAATTTCATAAGTAAAGGGGAAATGGTAATTTTGGATGTAAAGGGTAAAATAGTAAATTGGTAAGTAAAAGGGGTATTATGGTAATTTTGGAAGTAAAGGGTATAATGGTAATTTGGGAGTAAAAGGGTATTATGGTACTTTTAATAATGGAGAAGGGTAATATAGTAATTATAATAATGGAGAAGGACAATTTGGTAATTTTAACCGATTAAAGGGTAATTTGATAATTATGATAATGGAGAAAGGCAATTTGATAATTTAACCAACTAAAGGGTAGTTTGGTAATTATGATAATAGAGAAGGGTAAATTGGTAATTATGATAATAGAGAAGGGCATTTTGGTAATTATGATAGTGAAGAAGGGTAATTTGGTAATTATAATAAAGGAGAAGGGCAATTCAGTAATATAATCAACCAAAGGGGAAATATGATAAGTGTAATAATTATGAAGGATGATTGGTGACCAAATAAATGTGGGAGATAGTTTGGTAACATAAACCGAGTGAGGATGTAGCTAAGAACAGTTATGTGTGGGTTACATGCCTTGTGTGCTAGGTGTTATGCCATATTGTGTACTTTATGCTTAATGAGTAATCAGTTGTATCACAACTTGGAGTGAAGGTATGCTTATGTGACTTCCTTATGGCATGTGGATGATAATTATATATGTCGTGCGTACGATGTTATATGACATGACCCTCTAGGACATGCATGCTAGGATGTTTAATAATAGGATATGGGGTGAAAGGATAAAAAGGAACAATTGGGAAGTGAGTTGACTAAGGGAACATGAGAGTGACCTTATTATCTCATGGTCCATGAGGGGAAAAATAAAAGGAGGTTATGATCAAAATGAACAAGTGATGTAACTCTTGCATGGGAGATTTCTACGGTTTGCATGGGGTGGATGGAGTCTATATGGGATGATCCTTACGTAAAAAAAGTGCTAGGGTTGAGCGGCCAACTAGGGTTTCACGGTCATATGTATAATTGGTGAGTAGATGGATAGGGTTTGGGTTGAATCTAAACCAGATGAAGTGTTGGACAATAAAAGAAAGGTTGAGCCACATAGGTCCGATTAGGGTTTTAAGGGAAAACCCTAGAGAGTGGTAGTGAAAGAACTTGAATGTCATAAGGTGATGGGCCTCATCCCACACCCTTAGGAGTTGGGTTTTCGTTATGAGTAAATATAAGGGGGAATGGATGTCGGGGTGTGATAAGAGGCGCAATGGTTTCAAGATATGGGATGCGCCCTCTCAGGGGGAATGCATGTCTAGGGTGAAATACCTTCGAATAAGATATGAATAAGACACTAATCACTTAAAGTGGAAGATTACTGAGTTGGGCCAAGACCTATCCACCAGCATATAATAGTGGTTAGGTGTGTTCTACCTTATAAGTGACTGATCCACCGGCTATAATAGTGGGGTTCCCTCACTCGCATGGATATATAAAATCCGAGAGATGATTGAATAATGATTGACTAATGGCTTGAGGTCCTAAAAGTATCGATTGTTCATTATGACCTATTAATATTTAATTGACTTGTTAAGTATACAAATGTATGAAAGTGAATATTATGTATGCACCTTTCATTATGTATGTATGTAGTGTTGTATCATGTGTTGCATTGAGGGTCTGTTTTTAAGTGTGTTTTAAAGGGTTACTCAATACCATAGTACTGAAGGGTTCTATTCATGAGGCCCTTGTCTATTTAATGGGCAGTGTCCCTTGCAGGTCGTTTTCAGGTGCTATTTAAGTGGGCTCCCGAAAAAGAGCGTAAGGAACTATCCAGAAAGTCCTAGGGCTGTACTCTTTCTCTTTGAAATTCCTGGTTTCAATGTAATCGTTGTTTTGTAACCACCACTAGTGGATTTATTCTTGTAAATAGTTTACTACGCTACTCTAATTTAAATATGTTTGTGTTTCTCGTAAATTGTATTTTACTCTTTTAGCCTTAGCACTTGGTACTAGAACGGTAGGCGTGAACCAGTCTGGTACTAAGTGTGGCGGTAATATCCCCAGAATTCATAGTTTTGTTATTCCGCTTCCGCTAATTAATTTAATAAAATGAAAATTTTTAGTAGTAAATTTTGGGGGTATTACACACTATTTCTCACTTGTGGACCGATAATTAAAGTACAACCAATCCTGACTCAAGTGATCTTCCGTTTTAAGTAATTAGTGTCTTTCCAGAGTTATTATCATTCAATGGTTTTTAATTACCTAAGTGTGAGACCCTAATACTCTCACCATTGGAATGGTAGGGTACAACTTCCATGGTAGAACACTCCTAGCCACTATTCTCACCCGTAGACCAACAAGTACAATTGGGCCTAACTCAAGTGATCTTCCACTTTAAGTGATTAGTGTCTTATACTTATTTTATTTGTTTTAGATATAACACACAAACATGCACAACTCATGCATGGCTCTTGCCCTACTAGCATGCCGGGATAACCCTGTTCCCTTAGAAACCTTAATTTCATAATCCTAGGTACATCTTTACCCCCTAATGTTCATTTGAGTCCCCAATTTATCCAACAAACCCAAACCTGTCATTATAAAGCCCTCTTCTTATGAATCATAGCCTATCCCCCCCATTTCTCACATATGATAACAATTGGCCTCTAAGGTTACTCCTCAAAATCCTAGTTTTTCTTAGTTAGCCTAGCCCCTTCTCTACTACTTGTTCAGCCTTAATTTTTCATAACAAAAAATATACTACTATGCTTATTCATCCCCTAAATTTTTGTAGACTAACTCCCCCATTTTGCATATATGATCATAACCTCCCAAATTTGACCCTTTTCGAAACCCTAATTCCTCGTTGTGGTTATAACTGCTTCCACTTATCCCACATGGCTATTAGATTTAGCGCACACTCCCTAATTAGAATGATCAACATTATAATTTAGAGTTACAACCCAACTCCCTCATTTCCCACATGTGATAATAACTTACCCCTAGGGTTTTATGCTTTGACCTACCAAAACCCTAATTCCACCTTTTTAGTAACCTCTCATCCCTTAGCACTCTAAGGACTCCCCAAATTTGCAAAGCTACCCAACAATGTTATCATTAACCCCCATATCCACTCTTAGCAACCAAATCCTACTCTACTCCCCCATGGTCATAGCTTTATTGGGGTTTGACTCACCCCATGCATATTTATTAGAATAATCACTCTAGTACATGCACAATTACTAAAATACCCTTATACCATGTAATATTTATAACCATGCTGAAATAGATGATACTAAGACAATAAACCCCTATCCTCATATTCGAAATCAATTAATACCTATCATGCATATTTATTATACTAATCAATATAGTACATGCAAAATTACCAAAATGTCCCTAAACCATAATAATCTGATATTCGTGCTCAACCATGGGCTACTGATGCAACAAACCCCTATTCTTATACTAGCATCATTATTACTTATCATGCATATTTATTAAGATAACCACTATTTCACATTCAAAATTACCAAAACACCCCTAGGTCATATAATATTAATATTCATGCCTAAACATGTGTTACTAATACTACAAATCCTCATTTTCATACTTAGAACCTATTATTAATTATCATGCATACTTATTAGGATAACCACCATTACACATTAAAAATTACTAAAATACCCCTAAGTCATATAATATTATTATTCATGATGGAATGTGTATTTCTAATGCCATAAACCCTTACTCTCATTCTCAACCCCACATAGCACTTAGCCCGCACATTTATTAGAATGATCACCATCATACATTATAAATACCAAAATACTCCTAGACCATAAAATATTGATATTCATGCTAAATTGTGTGTTTAAGATACACTAACTCCTATCTCCATTCCTAGCGATATTTATAACATATTAAGCATCCCAATTAGGGTTATATATTATGATGTGTCTAAGTGACCAAATTGCCCCTATGACTCGTAGTAGTAATATTTTTTTCTATAAGTGTCCATACATACTTAACTTAAGATTTTATATACACGTAACATACATCATTACTTCCCAACATTAGACTCTTTCTCAATCACCCTTTCACACACATAACATCTTACACAGATAACATGCATTCCTTTTTCATTTTCCAAGATACCATTGATAATTATGAGATTATTTGTAACACATCATATCTACAAAAATTACATGTCAAAAAACCCTAATGTGCTAACATGCAATATTCAAACATTTTAGTGGGGGTATAAGGGTTACCTAATTTCCAGCAAAAATAAACTTTACCGGTAATAGACTAAAGATGTTTAGGCTTTATTTAATAAAATTTTATACCTAAAAATAATATCATAAATACCATATTAATATTAGATAAATGAAATAATGATTTTTTTATTAAAAAAAATTATTAAATATAAAATTATTAAACTACCCTTATACCTTAAATATTATCCAAAACACATAAATGTTACATAGAATAACTCACGCTGCATGTGCAGCGTGAGCCGTACAGAAGTGGGAAAAATGGAAGAGGGGAAATGTGGCTCAGGTAAGGGTTGTAGTTGATGACGGAAGGTGTGGTTTTTGGTGTTTGGGTGCATGAGGTGGGGGAGGAGATGGCTGGTGGTTGGGGGCGTAGTACAAGTGTATTAGAGGTAGTGGAGGTAACAATACAGGATGTAGAGAAGGGAAAGAAGAGGAAGAAAATGGGAAGAAGAGGAGGAGAAGGGGGAAGAGGAGGTGGTATTGGGGTTCTTGCGGGTAATGGTACAAAAGTGGAGGTCGAGGTGGTGGTGGTGGCAGTAGGTAGTTGGGAGGAGCTATGGTGGTGGAGGAAATGGAGGGGGAGAGGTGGTCAAAGGAAGGTAGTGGTTGCAAGGCTGTCGAAGGGGAGAGAAGGAGAGGAGGTAGAGCTATAGGGGAGCTTGGGGCATTGGCTACTTAGGGTCGTGCAGGAATCTACGAGGTAGAGGAGCTGGTGGCGGCTATAGTGGAGAAGGAGCTGTGTAGGGAGAATGGATGGTGGCGGGGGAGTCGGCATAAACTGCCACAAGGGAGAAAGAAGGAGAGAAAAGGAGTTAAAAGAAGATGAGAAAGGAGGGAAGGGAAGGAGAAAGGGTGGTGGATGACGGTGGAGGTTGGTTGGTGGTGGAAGTGCCAGAGGTGGTTGTAGGTGAGGTGATGGGGAAAATAGGGGCGGGGAGAAGAAGAACGAAAGGAGAAGGGAAGGTCAGGGGAGAAAGCATACCATGATGGAAAAGAGAGGAAGGGAAGAAGAGAAGAAGAAGAGGAGGAGGAGAGAGGGTTCAACGTGCGAGGTAGGTGGCAATGCAGGGAGTAGCAGGCAAGGAAAGTGTGGTAGGGGAAGAAAATGGAAGGAAAGAGGCACACGGGGAAGGAGATTAAGAGAGTTTCAAGGCCAAAAAAGGAAAAAAAGGATAGGAGGGGTAGTGGTGCAAGGTGTCTGGTTGAGAAGAGCGGGTGGTGTCTCAGGCATATAGAGTGCAGGTTGCATGTAGGAGAAGGAGGGGGCGTGTGAAAAGGGAGAAATTATGGGGTATTTTTGGCCAAGCGCAGGAGGGTAAAGAAGGAGAGGGAAAGGTTGGGCTATGTGGGGGGAAAGAAGAAAGGAATGGGAAGGCTGCACCATGAGGGAGAGGAGAAGAGAAGAAGGAGGAGAGGGGTTGAGCCAGCCCAAGGAAAATTAAAAGAAAGAAGGAAGATGAGGCCTAGGCTAGCCCGAGGGAAAAAGAAAAGAGAAAAGGAGAGATGGTTTGGGGTGGCTTGAGGGAAGAAGGAAGAAGGAAAGAAAAGAAAGAAAAGGAGGAAAAGGAAGACGAAAAAGAAGAAACAGAAGAGAAAAATATATTTAGGGTTAAGATTAGAAATTAGATTAAAATTGGGGTATTAGAAAAATATTATATTAATTTATTCAAAAAATTTAGGGTATTAATTTAAGAAAATAATTGTGGTAAAATTATTGGTTTAGGTTTTTATTTAAATAAAAAGATTAAGATAAAATGATAAAAATAATTATATTAATTTATTAAATAATTTTATCTATTTTTGTAAGTTAATAGTTTAGAAAAATGATTAAATCAATAATTTAAAGGTTAAAATTTTTAGATAAAAGGTTAAACATTCAAATTTTAGGTTATAAAAATTAGAGGTGTTACATAGGGTGCATGGCATTGCTACATGGCTGAGAATGGAAGGGGGGATAATGTGTAAGGAGGCTGGTAAGTCCCTGTTTGGTCCAAATGGGGAAAGGGGAAAGGGAAAGGAAGAAGAAGACGAGTAATGACGTGGGAGGGAACAGAAAAAAAAAAGAAAAGAAGGGAGAGGAGAGTGGGATGGGCTGTGATATATTAGGAGGAGAAGAAAGAAAAAAGAATAAGAGTTAGCTAGGTTGAGACATAGCTTTGGGGAGAAGGGAAGAAAAGAAAAAATAGGAGAGAAAGGGAAACGAAATGAGATAAAAAGGAAAAAAGGATGAATATTTGGGTTTAGAATTAGGATTTAGTTTTAGGTTTAAATTTTTAGAAATTTACCTAAAATTTTATCTATCAATTATGTGGGGTTGAGGTTAGGCTAGAATAAAATAAAAGACCCAGACATTAGAATATATATCATCCGGAAAGGGATTTCCCTTAGTCAGGTTGAAGCCATCTCCTTCCTTATTCTTGCCCTTTAGAACTTGAACAGCTCATTTGTCAATCTAGGCCTGCATGTTTCTCTCCCATTCCCTTATGAGCCTTGATCGCAAGGCACATCCTCCTTCAAGCCTTTTTAGGGATTTCATCTTAATCGGATCTCACCTTAGGGTTTCCCCTCTTCTCCTCAGACTCTCCTTCTTTATAACATTTACCTTGCTTGTTCTAGCCTTGTGTCTCCTCTACCTTTCTCAATCATGGTCTACTCTCTATTGGGCCTATATTTTTCTCTAAGCCTTGTTTGTGTCCATGTTTGTAGGGCATAGATCTTTCTTCACAACTCTTCCCTTGAGAATCGGCAGTTTACTCCTTCGTGTTTAGTTGAGAGTGAGGGTCCCATCCTTCCCTCACTACAACTATGGTTAGCCCACCTTGTGATCTTAGCCTAGCCACCCTTGATGTGAGTACATATGAGGGTCGCCCGCCTCAAAATAGAGGCCATCATCCACCACACTCCTTTTCAGACCTTTATAGGGGGATAGATTGAATGTCTAGTAAAAGGGCAAAAATGTCATTTGGGTGCTATTCTACATCTCCTACATAAACACTCTTATAGTCTTGTTTCTAGCCTCTAACTAGGCCATGGTGATGACTTTCTAGGATCTTTCTTGCATGGTTCTTTTTCTTGCATTGGAAGGTTGGATTGGTAAAGGTGGAGTCTCAGTTGTAGGAATGTGATTGCTTGCCTAGATCCTAGTAAAAGACGCTAAATGCTGATGCCTAAAATTAAGCAGACTATTTTGGGAACAAGCATGGTGCTTGATGTCAATGAATAAGAAATAATTCTAGGGAATTGTGTGTGAGTGAGAGAGAAAGTGAAAAGTAAATGTATTAATTATTGTGGTAGAAATGTGAGGATTCTCCCTTTTAAGAGGTAAATCCCTTATTATTGTAGGCATATAGGATCTAGTTTTGGGATGGGGCAACAAAAATGCTATAAATAAGATGAGTTTAGTCAACCTCTTTCGAATTTAGGTTTAGTTTGTTTAATTAAATAAATGAGCTAAATTGAATTTTAATAAATCAAATGGAATTGAGCCCATAAATTTAGGTTATAAATGAATCGAGTTAAACTATTTTAGGTTTAGGTTTGAGTTTAACGCGTAACAAATAAGTTTAAAATTAAGATTTAAATTTAATTTATTTAATTAAAAAATTAAGATAAATCAAGATCAACTCGGCCTTTATAATTGGACCCCTCCTTGGGTCTTCTGCTGGGCTGCGGACGAATGGATTCATCATTTTATTTATGTCTTTATTATTATTTTATTTTATTTAATAATTTAATAAGTGTGGAGCGAAATAAAATGATAGTTTTTAGCACAGAGATACCCGTTTCGCTACTCACTCTCGGAGCAAGCGAACTGCCACTGTCTTTTCTTCAGGTGCGATTTCGTTCCTCCACTGTGAAATTCATGTTGCGAGCCTTCTTTGTCTATGTCTCTTGACTCTTAATCTGATGCTAGCTTGGCCCATTTTTTGGTGCTGTCTTCTGATTTTCGTGGCCAAAATTATGGTACAATGAGGGACACGTTCTGAACGAATGTGTTAAGTCTAGTGGCTTGTAGAAAAATGACAGTATAGTTCGGTGTACTGTCTGGTTTGTTTTAGAATTTTAGAGGGAACAAAATCTGCCTTTTTGGAACCCCAAAAATTATGCTTTTCCTATACTCCCATTGTTTCTCTGCTGCGGAATAAATTCTTGTTCTAATAATTAGGCAATATGGGTTGGTTTTCCAATCAACGCAAGCGATGGCCATGTTAGTGTTTTTGTTTTAGCGTAATTTGTTCCCCATCTGTCAAAAGGTTTGATATTTGCTGTTCGTATGAATGCTTCTATCTGAAGTTCTTTTGTCCGGGGCATGTTTGGTGTGTAATAACGTTTATGCTTTTAGATTTGATTCGTCTTCCGGTAACATTTGTTGGCGGTGCTCGAGGGACTTTTGACTGAGCATGTCACTGACATCTAGACGAATGGCCACCGTTGGACAACCTGTTAATTGCCATTTATGGGATCCGTTTTCTGTAGTGACCATAGCAGGTTCGCATCTCGCCTGATTTTGTTTCTCTACACACTGACGTAGATATTTGATAGTTGTGATTGTGGAATTGTTGATAATCTTATGCAAGTGAGTTCGAAGGGAGTTTGTATTTTATTCATAATCCTCTTTTCATGCTTCAGTTCTGGTTATACAACTACAAGTGCTTAAGGCTGCATCCATTTCAATGCCGCTGTCAAATTGCTATGCTCTTGACAATTCCAGTCATATCGTTGATTTCGTATCCTTAAGAGAATCCACAATGTACCTCAAGAATGTGTCGTATGTTTCAGCTTTACTTGGTTCTCTTACGTGACGTATCAGATGTGCTTGCCATGAATTTAGTTGACACGAGTCTATGATGTGATCTGTATGTTTTGACTGAAATCTTCTTATGATTATATCCTCATTACTGGACCTTGGATATTCATACTAAACTGTTTCTCCCTTAGCTATTTTGATTAGACAAGCTGGATTGGACATGCTTTTGAGTATGAAGGAAAGGTCAGGTTTTCATTGTTTCCATGAATTCCAACTGTGTGATGGTGCATGGTTTAAAATTATGTCTTCATGCAGGATGCAGACTTGGTTGTTCGGTTTTGCAAAGACGTGGAAAGTCGATCACAAATGGTTAGGATTATTTCTATCCTATAAATGACTTCAATCTACTATGTTATGAGTATTATTATTATTTATTTATTTATTATCTACATCTTCTGTTATTCAAGTCCCTTCATCCTGCAATGCTTTGAGGATGTGGATGTCTGATACCAAGTTACTTTGTTTTGTTGTATTTATCTGTTAAAATGGTAATCTTCTCTGATACTCTCCAATGCTAAATCATAATGAGCAGCTTTAGATCCCTCAGCACCATAAATTCAAAGAGATGAATGAGAATCCCTGTCTCTGCAGGTGAAATGCCTCGAGGCGCCTTAAGCCTTGTAAAATAGTGCACGTGTAAAGTTGTAGTTGATGCAGCTGACTGTAGTATTGGCTATTGCACCTGAATTCGGACTCAGCTTCTACAGATATTTGGATCATAAGTGGTTACTTGGATTGTAGTACACACTAACAGGAGGTTGATTTGCCTACTGCCATCCCTGTTTAGACAGGAAACTTGTTCTGTGATATTAAGATTCAATAAATCATCCTTGGTATGGCTAACAGTAAAGCCAATCACTCTACTTTGTTGTGCCTTTTATGCACCCCTGAACTACAAAGAACAGTGTGTATTTCATTTAACCTCCGTCTTGATTTATACAATCTGGATAGACCTTGTCCATCAGAAATCAAAGCATATCAAGATCTAAAAGCATATACCTCCCTGAAAATTATGATTGTGGCATTGTGCAACAGCAATTTTGTGATTCCTCACGTTATCTCTGTTTTTAAGTGAATGATATTTCGTATAGATTGGTTGCTCACAAAAAATGAAACATGTAGTTTTGAATTTCCCATTTGTATGAAATTTTGCAGGGATATGTAAGTTTTGGTCGGTTTGATACACTCAACTATTTTGCTGCTGGCTCTGGGGTCCTAAATTTTGTTCAAGTAATCCCATATTCTCCTAACTTTTCTTCATTCTGTCCCTTTTCGATCCCTCTATTTAGTGGGATCTCTGAACTCAAATGTGTATTTTCCACTCATGACATTTTATGGCCAGACCTGGAAATATGTCTGCTTTTCCATTCTGTTTATTAGCTTATTTTGCACTTAAAATTCATCATATCAAAAATCATGAATCAACCTGCGTTAAATAGCAGTGTGTGGGGGGAGGGGAATGATGTGTTGCTGTTAATATAGTATAATTGGTTGGTGTGATAAAGTGATTGATTATTCGATTCAATACAAGATACATCTCTTCATTGCCTCTGATGGGTGTCAGCTCTCAATACCTGCCCCCACCCAACAGTGTAAAAGAATGAGAAATGACAGTTAAAGAAACATAATAGAGCATAGGAGAGCAAAGCTTCTTGCTATCATGATTTTCTAGAAAGAAGCCAATATGTAAGCGAAGCCCTGAGTTTCTTGCAATTGTGGTGAATGGAAGGGTTGCTACATGAAAAGCTTAGGAATAGAAAAAAAAAAAATTTGATTTGATCTTTCTTGGAGCTATATTGAGCTTGACTCTTTTCCTTTACTTAATCATGGATGGTGTCATTTGTATCCTTTTTTTCCCCTTCTTTTGAAATTACTGTCGTACAACAATCACAACAAGAACAACCTATTATGTATCCCCTAGAGTTGCAAATGAGCCAGATAGACTGTAACTTTCATTTGCCAAGACATGCTTTATTCGTTGAGCCAAGGTTGATCCTTTGACTTAAACCCGTTATTAAAAGAGTCAATCTTGATTGAGTCATCATTGAGCATGAATTGATTTGATTAAGAATATTATAGTATAAATGCAAACTAAGTTTTGATGTATAAACGAAATTGAGACCCAGTTTTGGCTTAATTAGGCTTTTTCATGTGAAATAAGCCTAGTTCAAACAATCCAACTCACCTTACTTGAACATGAACTTAATTGGAAGAGAGAGTTAGAAAAGAAGGGAAAAGTTGGATTAAAATGATACATTTGATGAGAACGTTCCATAAAAGTTGAATTTTGGTTCAACACTACTCTATGATACAAATCATTAATGAGTTGGTTTGTGAACATATAAACGAGTTGGGTTCAACAAGGCTTGTGAACAAATGAGTTGAAACCCTCGCTCTAGCTTCTTTGTTAAACAAAGAGAGTTTGATTGAGCCTTATCAAGTTGAGCTTGAGCTTGTTCATGAACAAATTTGTTGGTTTGCAACCCTATCCACAATTAGCAAGGTCTAAGCATACAATTAAATATCAGTCCCGATACATAATATCGGTTGATATTTATTGAATTTTGGGTCAGCCGATGCATGAAATTGATGATATGCGACAGTTTTAGAATATCAATATTTATCGATATTTGCTAATATTTGTTGTGAAATAAATTAAAAAAATCACGCCACGACATATACAATATCAATTGCAACAACCCGATATTGCGGCATTGCGACCGTGACCACGACCACGACTTTATTGCTTGGGTCTAAGTAACCCTATTATACACAACCTCACTTCCACTTGCTTGTAGGATAGTTGGAGCTGTTTCCAAATGACAAAAACCAAAACAAAGGAGGAAAAAAGGCTTTTTGAAGAAATATGTAATTTATGGGGTAAAAGTTTGTAAGGTGCAAATGTTGATCTAATACTAATAATAGTAATAATTATTAGTAGCATTAGTTTATAAAATAAAATGCATAGATAGGTACATAAATAAAATAAGGAATTGCATGGATGCAAATATTAATACGAAAATTGAGGGCATTCTTTTTTACTATCATGCGATAAAGATTTTCACATTTTGATAAATTTGAAGTATGGAACCTATCAACTAATGCCAAGCCAATGGATGAAAATACTTCATTTGGTAACTATTATGGGTCTAAATCTCATCACGGGATGGGTGTAATATTAAATGATGTGATGGATGATGCTCGGTGATGATGAGGTTGTAGGTGCCAATTTGAGAGATAGAGAAAAGGTTTGTGAATGAAAAGTTAGCATTCATTGTTAATTCTCTAGCTTGAATTCTCATTTCAGTATAGGGTTCTTTTATATAGGAAGGTACAGGCCGAAGGTTACTGTAAAAGTATAGACTTATATGGTAACCATATTATTCATTGGCATAATTACAATTAATTATTACCTTATAGTTAAGGGCTTGCAACCCAAGTACTTCTTAACACTAGACTAATATATTTTGGCAAAATATTATATGATATTAAATTAAAAGAATCTAACAATATTTCTTAAGCGTAAAATATAATTTATAATGTAATTGAATATCATCACACAACTGATAAAATCTAAGAATATAATATAGCTAAATATATACGAGATATGCCTTACCTAATTAAGGCTAAAATCTAGCTTTGCTGATGAGGCTATGGTCTCAAGCCTAGATTCGTAACAACATACTTTCATTGACATCAAGCTTGAGGAGAACTTAGTCGTGTTCCTCCATGACTTCTTTTCGGGGATGCTTCCCAATAAACCACTTCAACTTTTGCAAAATTCAAAGGTCCATAGGATGTTGCGTATGAGCATAAACTTTTGTTGAACTAATAGTCTCAAGGGCTAGTGAAGTGTAAGGTTGTTAGAATTAAGATTCTAGCTAGAATCGATAGGGGTTCATCGGAATCGAATTGTAACATCGGATTGTAGCATCATAAGATCCCACAAATATTATAAAAACAAGACTCTGATATACTTATATGGTACAAAATCTTGTAATTAAAGTTAAAAAACTCAAACAAACTCACTCATAAGCTCTTATTTGGTCACTTGTTATATTGTAGCAAGTGACAAGTAACGCATATTGTCCATTATATGCATACAAAATTATTTTTATATGGACTATGCATCATACAATTAAATATCAGTCCCGATACGCAATATCGGCCGATATTTATCGGATTTTGGGTTAGCTGATACGTGAAATTGGCGATACGCGACGGATTTAGAATTTCACATATTTATCGGCGATATATCGGTCATCGACCGATATTTGCCGATGTTCTACCGATATTTACCGATATTTGCCGATATTTACCGGTATTTGCTAATATTTATTGTGAACAAAAAATAAAAAATCACGCCGCGACAACCGCGGCATATAAAATATCGTTCGCGATGCTCCGATACCGCGACACCGCGACCGTAACCGCAATACCGCGACCGTAACCGCAATCGCGACCGCGATTTTATTGCTTTCTATGCATATAAAAAAGTTAAAAATATCACAAAAGAAAATAAAAAGGATAATTATGAGGTAAATAGATATTAGTAAACAAATAACATACTAATTTAATATATTTTTTTTACATTGCACATTGTGTTTGGACTTTCTGTAAGTATCTTATCAACTTCAATGGTATCTCACTCGTGCTTCTTTTGCATTGATTGGTACTCTATATATAATATGTACAAAATCATAGATTAAAGTTTAGAGTTAGGAAAGAAATATACTAAGAATTAGAAAGAAAATTGATTTTAAGGTAAATAGATAAAAAATTGTAGTCAATATGTAGAATTGCAAGTTCTACCTAGGATCATAGGATATTACTATAATTCTATTATTTTAAGATTTTACTTAGAATGGTGGATCTCATTTCGTGATTTTTGGATCGTGGAATTGTAAGATTCGGATTTGGAGTTTAATAACTATGGTGGAGTGTATGAGGGCTTCCATTAGGCTCTTCTTTGTATCCATTGTTCCGGCTTTGATGGAATTACAAAGATAGAATAAGCTTTCTGAAATACAATCTCCGAATTGTTTGGTTGAGAGTTGAGACTATAGGCTAATTAATTGGGCCAACAATCATTCTATGGATAACTGAGTAATTCGAAAGGCCAAACACTATTCCCTCTATTGTACTTACAATTTACAACCAACTAAGAGGGTGATGACATTACTAAAGTTTAATTCACTACTTCCTTTAGATACTATTGAAGTGTTAGGCAGCTTGCTGGCTCTCATTGTGAGGCCAAAATTTAGCTAACTGTGAAAAATTGAGCTCTTGGACTTTATTGGGGCTTTATGAGACTCTGGATGTCAGTAAAGGCCTTTTACTGCTTAGGCATCCAAGTAATCCATGGTGGTGAGTCAAGAGATGTCTTAATAAGGTCACGGAGGTTCACTAAGCTAGCTTTGGATGGCTGGAGCTTGGAGATATAGTGTAGATGACTATGAAGGCTATATTGCTTCATAAACTTGGCAGATTTAGATTTAAAGAAAGGACCCAAGGATAATTGTTTTTAATGTCTAGCTTGCTAAACTGTCTTTAAGCCATCATAATAACTAGCTCACAATAAATAAGTGGGGAGAGAGTGGTGCTCCTAACCAAGCTTGATCCGAAGCCCCAGTGATTGTTGCAGGAGTAGGTGGAGTCTTGGGCATGTGTTGCGGGAGGATCATGGGCATTGTGGTGAAGGCCTTGAAGGGCTCATGAAGGTGATAATGTGATGCTAGTGGGTGAGGTTGTTGTAAAGGTGGCCAACAGGTAGGAGGATGGGCAATAGGGTGGAGAATTAGGCTGGTGAGTTCATTAGGGAATTCATAGGGTTATGGTGTTGCTAGACAAGGTGGCTAGTGGGATGGTGGTAGTGATGGGGGGTGGGCGGGCTAAGGACATTGTGATTTATGGTGGCTCTAGGGTTGTTGTTGGTGGTAATTGATGATGCTTTGCCGATGGCAAACTTGTAGGTGGTGGTTATGGTTGATGCTAGTTGAAATACGTCGATGGTTGTGGAAGATAGTTAGATGAGACATTGTAGTTGCTCAAGAAACTTGTCAATCAACCAATCATGCTTCTCTATAATGTTTTTGTACTTTTGGCACAAATCTTTTGATGTTAACTCTAATACCGGTTGTTATGGGTTCTAGATCTCATTACAGGATGTGTGTAAGATTGAATAGTTGAAGGGTGTTAGATGATGATGAGGATGCTCATGTTGGTTAGAGAGAGGGCTTGTTATTATAGTTTGTAGACGAGAACTAACACTTATTGGCAACTCCCTATCTTCAATTCTCATTCTAGTAAAGGTTCCTCTTACATAGGGAGATACAAACCAAGACTACCATTAGGTCTTATATGATACTCATGGTTGTTAAAATCAGATTCTACCTAGGGTCATCCAAATCAAATTGTAAAACTGGATCATAGGATCACGATCTTAAGAATACAACAAAAATATAGCCCCAACATACTTGTAGATGACAAAATCTCATAATTAAATGTTAAACCTACTAAAAAGCTCATTTTAAAGCTCTTTTGATGAATAATTAAGGGTTTGTTTGGATAACTATTTTGATAAGTAACTTTAAATAGATGCTAAGTTGTAGCAACTAAAAAATAATACAAATTATCGAATTACATGTATATAGAAAAATAAAGTATATGGGATATGCATATAAAAAAAATCTGAGAACTCCATAAAAGAAAATATACATAATTATGAACCAACTAATAGCTATTATTAAACATATAACATCACAACATTGTATGTATGTATGTATGTATTTTCTCTGCATATCGAGTTTATACTCTTTCATAAGCAATTTTTTTATTTTTCCAACAAGTGACTTCTTTGTCATATTATTAACTCACTCAAGCTTCCTTTGTACTTGTTGGTGCACAAGATATAGTATCTACAAAAAATAGGGCTTGGGGTTTAGAGTTAGATAATAAATATAGTGGCAATAAAAGGAAAAATAAATCATAAGATAAATAGACAAAAAATTGTAGTGTGTAGAATCTTGAGATTCTACGATCCTCTATAAGATCCTAATATGATTTTACTATTTTAAGATTTTATCTAGGATCATGGATCGTTTGGTGACTTTTAAATCGTAGAATCGTAAGATTAGGATCAGAAGTTTAACAACTATGATGGTAACCCAATAATTCTAATTCACTAAATTATTGCAAATAATTTCTATCCCATAACTAAGGGATTGTTGCCTTAGTTTTTCCCAACACTAGACTAATATATATTTAGGCTAAATATTATATAAGATGTTATGTTAAAATAGCCTACAATATTTCTTGAGCATAAAATATGATCTATAATGTAATCATATATAATCTAATAATTTATAAAATGAAAAAAATATAATATAGCTAACTATACAAGCAATATGTCTTACCAAAGCAAGGCTAAAATCCACAAGGCTAAGGGCTCAAGCCCATATCCATAACATTTACCGACATTGTTGTGCTGCAAACCAATTTCGTTGTACAGACATTTTCAAAATCAAGAGTTACTTGTTGTAGGCTCATAGCTTGTGTTAAATATTTGTCCTGTTCGATCTCTTTGTTAAGAATTTGTGAAATTCTGCTAGGGTTTCTACAAAGGAGACCTGATGAATTGTGAGAGAAGCTATGATAAAATGGGGCGTACTGCTGAGGTTTGTCGTGTAGTATAGCTTAGTTCTTAGTTTTCAAATAATATGCTGTAATGTTAATGTGCTTATTCTTATTTGGCTATGTTGGTTCCTTTTTTTGGGATGATCAGTGTACTTAATGATGTTTAAATATCTTCGTTGCAGGTGAACATTATATGTGGAAATTGTCTCAATGGACACTGCAAAGGTTGGTTAATCCTCTATTTGATTTTGCCCTGTGGTTAAGATGCCTTTGAGTATCTCTCTCCTCCTCCAGTCCCTCTCCCCTGGAGAATGGTAATGTAATTATTTGGAACCATTTAGTGGCTGTAATTGATCATTCTTTATTTGCACTGGATCAGCTAGAATTTTGAGGTGGATGCTGGGTGTAGATTAGATACATGTATATGTGCTTCATTGTCAGCATACTTATGCAATATTTACAAAGTACCATCATACTCTAATTCTGTGCAGCAACTTCTCTTGTTTGATTTTTCCTGTGCATCCTTTTCTTTTTGTGTGCTATTATGTTATTATGACCAGAGGAGGACAAGCATTAATACCCAGGGAGGGGCAGATGTGTTTCTTGTTTGATTTTCCATGTGCCTTGCTTTTTTTCAAATATTTTCTTGCTCTAACATCTGACCCTTTGTCATCTTATGTCAGGTGAACTTGGATGTATATGCAATGTTACTTATGAGTCGTCTTGTAGGTAATGCTGTAGGAAGGTTCTAAATTGCTGTATAATTGTTTTGTTCAGTTTTCCTGGAGCCATTTGCTACATCAGCTGATTAGTGCTCTAAATATTGTTATTAATGTTATATGGCTTTTGGGATGGAAAAGTATCACACGTCTTAGCTTCTTTTTGTGTTACAGTGCAAGCGCTTTTAAGAAGTTCGATCTTTTAGATGTTTGTCGATTTTTTGTAGCAGTTTCAAGCTTTTAAGACGTATAATTGCAAGTATTGTTGGAATCGAAGGCAATTTAAATTTCATACAACTCTGGAATTTGCTTCAGTAACTGTTGCTGGGTATAACAGTCCTGGAAATTGGCAGTTTGAATGTCCAGCAATTATACTTCAATCTGGATAATCAAGATTGTCGACTACATGTGATTTGCTCTGACAGCTTTTAGGATAGTCGTGGTATATTATCGTGCTGAATTTATAAAGCGCCCATATCTCATTGATGACTATGAACTGATAAAACATAATATAAGTCTAAATATGGATTTACAATAAATGTGATTTGTACTGGTTTGGTTTCTTGGTTTATTAGCTCAAAGGTTGTGACAGGTAGTACTTGTGCCATTATAGCGTGTCAGCTGCTATTTAACGATTTTTGGGTCAGTTGCGATGGAAAATTACCGATATGCTACGGTTTTAAAATTTCACATTTTATTAGTCGATAAATCACGGGCAAACTGCTAATAAATGAGAAAATATCTGCGATGAATTGGGATAGAATCGCTGATAAATCAGCGATTTATTAAAAATTCTTAATCTATTGAAAAAAGCATGCATGATAATTCCTTCATATTTATGTGCTATATATATTTTGGAACAAGTTAGTATTGAATTATAATTAAGTATTGCTATTTATTACCTTCACATGTACTACTAAATAACATGTATATTTATTTTATTTTATTCTAAGGTAAATTTAGGGTTATTAGGATAATTTAATATATAATGACTCACTTAAATTCTTCTAGTATAATATAAAATATTATTTTATTGAATATTTATATTCAAATAATTAATAAATAATAATTAGAGTATATGGTGAAATAAATATAAAAATTCACGTTGCGACGACTGCGGCACATAATTTATCGTTTGCGACGCTTCGATACCGTTACACCGCTATCGCATACACGACCGCGATTATGATTTTATTGCCTGTGTAGTATTGAGTTGACCTCGTACCACTACAGTTTGGTCTTGTGTGGTTTGTAGGCCTACTGACGAGTTAAATCGAAGTAAGCACCGAATGGTCCATATTTCTTTCTGTCGAGATCCAATTTAGGATTCAGAGTAATTAGCATCAAGAGGATAATGTTACATACCAACCATAACTTGTGGTTTATAGGCTTATAGATGGTTATGATATGATGTATAATTACTGTTGTTGTTAGGACTAGAATCCTACTTTGGATAAGATGGTTTATTTACTATTGGGAGCCTATCTAGGATTGGAGGGGGTGTCCTTAGAATTGGATCGTAACATTATAAAATCCTACACAATTTACTAAAATATGATGATGGTATTTCATTATTGGGATATGAAGGGGGTACATAGTATCGGGAGCCTATCTAGGATTGGAGGGTGGTTCTCGGAATCGGAGATCCTACGAATTCTACTATAAAATTTGTTAAGATATGATGATGATATTCCTAGTGTTTGAAAAAGCGTGCCTGAGGCGCAAAGCGATGGGGGGTGGGGGTTTTTTTGGTGCTAAGCGAGACGATGTGAGTGAAGTGCATGTAAGGCGGCTGAGGCGTGCCTAAGGTGTAGAAGCGCACAGGCGTGGAGGTGCACGCCTTTAAGCAAAATATCATTTCAGCAGAAAAAATCACACAAGGAGCCAAGGACTTAGGGGAGAGGAGTAGACATTTTTTGGAAAAAGGGAAGCCTATTTATATTTTTGATTGGGGGGAGTAATAGTTGTTTTGGAAATATCAAGTAGGGACTTAGGGGAGAGGAGTAGGCATACATATGCCTTTCAGCAGGAAAAAAAAATCATGTAGAGAGCTAGGGACTTAGGGGAGAGGAGTAGACATGCACATGCTTTTCAGCAAAAAAAAAAAAAAATCATCTAGAGAGCTAGGGACTAAGGGGAGAAGAGTAGACATTTTTTGAAAAAGGGGAAGCTTATTATAGTTTTGATTGGGGGGAGCAATAGTTGTTTTGCAAAAGATGCACATTCTGCAATCAATACAGGCCGCAAGCCTACAAGAAGAGTCAGGGTCATCAGGGAAATATTAAAAAGAGAGTAAAATTCATTTTTTTAAACACATAGGTAGTATTAAATTCATATAAAAAAAATAGAATTAAAGACAAAGAGACAGACTGTAGAGAGCTGAGAATCAGATACAGCAAGAAGTGGCCCACAATCCACACTATCTGCTAGTATTGGTAGTATTAAACTCATTGCTTGTTATTTTTCTAAGTATTTTCTTGTTATGGTATTCTCTTCCCCCCCTAAAACTTAGTCCTTTAATTATTTTTTTAGCTTTGAGTAATTTTGGTGCCTCACATTGCCTTGCGCCTAGCGCCTAGGTTCCAGGACCCCTATTGCCTAGGTGCGCATTAGGCGTTTTCAAACACTGGATATTCCATTATGCTTTGAAATACTCGTATTTGATGTTCAAGAACATTAAAAGTTTGCTTTTTGCTTTGAGGTAGTCATTAATTAAGGGGTATAAGCATGCATCATCGTTTGTACGACCCATATTTCAAATTGGTTTATAAAAAGAAAGTCCAACAACACTAAAATGTTGAAAAATGATTATAATGAACATAGATATTCTTTCTAGTAGTTTAGCAACAAAATATGATTATATTTGTGGGCTGTGGTATGTATACCGCATGAGTCTTCCCTAATAGAGAAAAGCTTGACCTCAGATTTCTAAGTATACGAGAGGCTCATATGGGGCAATTTCGTTGTACATGGTCAGTTTGATAGACATATCATAGTTGCTATATGGCTGCAGGTTTGTGCATTGGCTGTGAGTCCTTAGGGAGTACTAGTCTGAATTAGTCTTTGTTGAACCATGCTTGTAAACAAACATAGCACCAATTCAATTCAAAATTGGCACAACTTTCACACAAGGAGAAGGTGCTGGAGGAGTGGGCCTAATGGGTACACTGTTTAGTTTGGTATAGTACACAACACTAGTTTGGTTGCTTGGTCTTACATTGAGAAACAACTAATCTCCTTTATATGTTCTTGAGTGCACAAAACTCAAGCTAAATAGTTTTTGTAGAAGGCTTCAACCCAAGAAATAAAATCGCGGTCGCGATTGCGGTTGCGGTCGCGGTGTTGCGGTATTGGAGCATCGCAAACGATATTTTATATGCCGCGGTTGTCGCGGTGTAATTTTTTATTTTTTTTCATAATAAATATTAGCAAATACCAGTAAATATTGGCAAATATCGGTCGATAACCGATATATCGCCGATAAATATGTGAAATTCTAAATCTGTCGCATATCGCCAGTTTCGCATATTGGCTGACCCAAAATCCGATAAATATTGACCGATATTGCGTATCGGGACCGATATTTAATTGTATGCTTCAACCTCTACAACAGTATTGAAAGATAAACAAATGCAATAAAAAGAAGTCTTAATTTTTTTTTATTACATTGTTAAATCAAGCAAACTTGTAATAGGAATCTTCTTTTGTCTTTAGCCTATGACAAAGATGAAGTCAAGTTGAAAAGGGTTATCAAATGATCGAGATGTTGGTGTAGCGGAGGATGAAGAAGAGACAAGTGGCCACAGGCGAAGGCAATAATGAGTGTTGGCTGGGCAGTGTTGCTTTTGAATTTGTGGGCTTCTGGTGGCAGTTTGATTGGGCTTACTGTTGCGGTGGAGAAACGGAAACCTTTGATCTCTGCAACCGTTATGATTGATCATACAATGAAATATCGGTACCACAATTGTGTATTGACTGCAATTTTACAGTTTTTGGGTCAGCCGCGACAATTGCGTATCGACCGCAATTTCGCAGTTTTTGGATCAGCCGTGACTCGAAATTCTAAAAATGCGGCTGTTTCAGAAAATCACATATTTATCGCTGCGATATCGGCGAAATTTCAGATACTGGCTGATATTTTATTGGTGTTGGCTGATATTTACTGATATTGAATGATATTTACTGATATTTGTTGTATAAAAGAATTAAAAAATTACGCTGCGACAACTGCGACATATAAAATATCATTTGCGACACCTTGATACCGTGGCACCGCGACCATAATCACTGTTTTATTGCTTGTGATAGATTAACTAAGACCTTTGATTTGGCAGTAAGGAGGTGACGTTAGCGGCAGCAACATTGCATTTTCCCTCTTGTCTTAACCCATGCGGCACCCAACTTGCAAAACATCTGAATGCTTACCAAGTTAAGCATTGCCACACTTGTGCAAACCTAGCCTTCAATAGTGAAGATTAGTAAATCAAAACAACCTTGAAGGAAAAAGTGAGTTTTTTGTGTGAAGAGAGATTTTTTTTTTTTTGATGGAGAAAAGCTTACAAATTGGTGGAGAGCAGATGAGGTACATCCCCTTATTTAGGCAAGGTCTCCTGAAGATTCTTGAGCCCTCGTTAATTGTACAAGAGTTCTCTTGGGAGTTCTTCCATATAGCATTCCCTCATTATCTACCAGAGTGGAGTGCTATATAGAGTTCGGTACAGCCTAAAATAATACATGGATAAGCTATAGCCACTGAACCACTGACAAGGAATTAAGTGGGGGGAAATTTGATGAGTAGTTTATTGAAGGAAGCATTACAGCTGTTGACTGGATCCTTATCAGGTTTAGGGCTTGAAAACCCTTAATGACTGCTTGCCAAATTCCTCCTGACTGATCACCCCTTCTATGTATCCAAGAGTCTAACAAACTAGTAACTACCGTTGGTGACTCACCATAAAAGACTCCTAATGACTCAGCAGAATAGGGCCAACAAAATTCTTTCACAAAATAATGATATAGTATCAGCTCATTCCATCTCTACCCTCTCAATCTGCTTTAACTGTTAGTTTGTTGTCTTGAATTAGTTGGTAAAAGGAGATTTTTGTAGCCTACATAGACTGTTGATTTCGTTTTGCCAATTTATTTTCTATATCTTATACCTATATATTCCTAACTTTGATGGGATTACTGTTGATGCCTAAGCACTCATTAAATAGTCTTTTTTGATATCTTAGACTGAAGCTTATTTATTCGCTTAGTTTGTATAATTGCTACGAATCAAATAAAACCATTTCCTCTCTTGATATAGGTCAATTTAATCGAAGCAAGTAAGTTTCTTGTGTGATTTGTTGTTATTATTTATCTTCTCAATTATTGTTAGTCTATATTATTCAAGATTCAATTTGTGATGACCTTGAATCCTTCCTTATGTATGTGTATTTGACCACAAGCTTATCATTACTCCCCTCCCAGATTTTCACCATGAAGGAAATTGGGTGTTGATCACATCAAATTCCTTTCATGAAGCTTCAAACTCAGGCAAGTCTTCCCACTGAAACAGAACCTCAAGCTAACCCTCATAATTGTAACATAACCCTTTGACTTCAGCATGTTGCAGGCTATATCTTGTCTAAGTATATAGGATCAAGGGAATCATGAGGAAAAACTCAAGAGGGAGTGAGTTGAGTATTGGAAATTTTTGGATAAATTGTAATTAGAGAAACTCTTTCAAAGGAGGAGTTCCTACACAACTCAGTTTGGTTCTACTTCTACCTACTACTGAGTTCTGGATGGGAATGTGGTGCTTCATGTTAGAATGTCGATAGATTTAGTGATTGGTTATGCAGTGCTCCATGGTAGATGAAGATGAAGCCTTGAATCATCTTTGTTCTCTTTTACATTGAAGGCTGAGTTCAAAATTTTCCTTGGGCTATGCTTTACCGCATCACGGGGCATGTAGTTGCAAACCAAGTCCTCCATTGAAACATTGGAATTTTCACACAAATCTAAACCTCATTTCAAATTAGACCTAATAAGGAACCTATATATGGGTCTATATATAAAAAAACCAACTAAAAATGATAATTCTTCATGCAATAGAAGATAGTCTCAAAACTTAAAAGATCTTACTAAATAATTAAAGATGATAGTAAATCTAAGACACTAGCTAAACCTCCGCATCCTCCAAATCCTAAGACAACTATAGGAAGACATATTCATGTTGTTGTGGGCTTTTCCTTCTAATACTTCAATTAGGAAATATGGTGTGGTGGAACACAACATCAGTCATATAATGTGAGATCAACCAGTTCTGTTTACTTCCACAATGTAGCTTTATTGCTCTGATACAATTTTGTTGTAAGATTTTCAATGTCTATGAGGACTTGATGCAAAATATGAGAATTAAAAAAAATAAAGATTCGAAGACTTTAACTTCTTTAATACCATTTCAACAAGTAATACAATAATTTAAAAACACTTCCTCATGTGTTTTTCACTCCAACAAATAATACATCAATCCAAGTCTTTTTTATGAGGGAGAACTGTTGACAGTGATGTTGCAATGAACCGATAAGTCTTCTTCTACAATGATATTCAATGGCCAAAGCAATACACAGTTTGAGCAATTCGAGAGGCTCAATCTCTCCTAATACATTCCAGATTCTCCCCTCCCCCATCGGTCCCCTTTCTCCCTTCTTTTATACCCGTGTCTCTAACTGCCTAAGGCACTCTCCCGCTCCTTTCTGCCACATCATCACTGACTCTTAACTGAATTACAAAGTATTCCCTCCTTACCCCTGCCTCTCTTTCTCGCATAAGTCACCCTGACCTGTGCTCTAGGGAGACTAATTACATCGTTCATTGCATTACCCCCCTCCCAAAGATTCACCTTGTCCTCAAGGTGGAAAGCAGGGAACCTCTCCTGTATGACAGCTGCATCTTCCCAAGTGGCTTCGAATGCTGGAAGGTCCTTCCACTTGATCAATACCTCCTTCTTTGCTGTTTGCCCCCTTGTGATATTGCGGATGTCCAACAGTCCCTCTGGCTGGACGACTAGCTCCATGTCTGTGGACATTTGGGCTGGAATTGTTGGAGAGACTGGGGTGGCACCAATAGCTCGCCGCAGCTGGGACACATGGAATACAGGATGTATTTTAGATGTGGGCGGAAGATTGAGTTTGTAAGCCACCTGTCCCACTTTCTGAACAATCTGAAAGGGGCCATAAAATCGGGCTGCCAACTTTGCATAGGGGCGTTTAGCCAGAGACTGTTGTCGGTATGGCTGTAGTTTGAGATATACTTGCTCGCCCACTTCAAAAGACTCCTCCTTTCTCTTTCTGTCTGCAGTAGCCTTCATCCTCTGCTGTGTCGTAAGGAGGTTCAGACGCAAGTCATCCAGTACTGCTTCTCGTTCCAACAGATACTCTTCTATACTATCCACTGCTGTGTGTCCTCTTCCCAATTTCAAGACATGAGGGGGATCCCTTCCATATAGCACTTTGAAGGGCGACATTTTGGTGGATAGATGAGGAGAAGTGTTGTAGGAAAATTCAGCCCAAGGAAGCCATTGTGACCATGTCCTAGGCTGTCCTGCAACAAAGCACCTTAAGTAAGCTTCCAGTCCCTTGTTTACCACTTCTGTCTGGCCATCAGTTTGGGGATGGTAGGCAGTGCTTCTTCTCAGCTTTGTCCCTTGTAGACGAAATAGCTCTGTCCAGAATTTGCTCATGAAAATTCTATCCCTGTCTGTCACAATGGATGAGGGAAATCCATGGAGCCGCACCACTTCTTTGATAAATAATTCAGCGACTGACAAGGCACTGAAGGGGTGTCTCAGCCCCAAAAAATGGGCATACTTAGAAAGTCGATCAACCACCACCAGGATAGTGTCCACTCCCTTTGACATGGGTAATCCTTCCACAAAATCCATGCTTATCTCATCCCAAACCATTGAAGGTAGGGGTAGGGGTTGAAGTAACCCGGAAGGGTGCTGAGTTGAGGCTTTCTGTTGTTGGCAGATTGAGCAATTCCTGACATAGGCAGCCACCTCCTTTCTCATGCCTTGCCAATACCAATCTGAGGCCATTCTTAAATAGGTTTTCAGATCACCTGCATGACCACCAACCGGGGAATCATGGTATTCCTTTAGCAGCATAGGAATTGAAGTGGAGGATTTAGGAATAACATAACGTCCCTTGTACATCAACCTGCCCTCTTCTACATGGAACCCCACATGTTGCTTCTCCCCGGTTTCTAATTCCCTTTTGAGTTGTTGGATCATGGAATCAGCAGCTATCTCTTGTGTTAATGTGTCCCATATAACTCCTTGAGTAGTAACTAGGGCTCCACACTCCACTTCTCCTTCAGTCTTGCGGGATAAGGCGTCAGCTACCCTATTAGCAACCCCAAGCTTGTATTGTATCTCAAAGTCAAACCCCAACAGTTTGCTAACCCACTTTTGGTAGTTTGCCCCTATCTCCCTTTGCTGCATAATATACCTTAGACTTTGCTGGTCAGTTCTTACCACGAAATATCTGCCTAGCAAATAGTGTTTCCATTTCTGTATGGACAGACAGATGGCCATTAGCTCTTTTTCATACACCGATTTCAGCTGATTTCTGGGGCCCATAAGTCGGCTAAAATAAGCAATGGGCTGGTGATCCTGCATTAATACCGCCCCAATTCCATAACCTGAAGCATCTGATTCCACTACAAAGGTTTTTTGGAAGTTGGGCATTGCCAGCACTGGGGCAGTCACCATTGCTGCCTTGAGGGTTTCAAATGCGTGTGTAGCTTGCTCGGTCCAGCCATAACTGTCTTTTCTGAGTTGATCCGTGAGGGGTTGAGCAATTTGAGCATACTTTGCCACAAATTTCCTGTAGTACCCGGTGAGTCCCAGGAAGCCCCTGAGTTCCCTCAGAGTTTTCGGGGTCTGCCACTCCACTATCGCTTTTACCTTGTCCATGTCCATTGCTACCCCCTTATTAGAGATCACATGTCCCAGGTAGGCTACTTCTGCCTTCCCAAATTCACACTTCTTGAAGTTTGCGAACAATGTATGTTCCCTCAAAGTTTTTAACACTGCTCTCACATGATTTATATGCTCTGCCTGGGTGGTGCTGTAGATTAGGATATCATCAAAAAAGACCAAAACAAACCTCCTCAGGTAGGGTCTGAAAACATCATTCATGAGGGACTGAAATGTGGCTGGGGCATTGGTCAGTCCGAAAGGCATGACCAGGAACTCATAGTGCCCTTCATGAGTCCTAAAGGCTGTTTTATGAATATCCTCAGGTCTAACCCGGATTTGATGATAGCCAGCCTTCAAGTCTAACTTAGTGAACATGGCAGCCCCCTGCAATTCATCTAGTAGTTCATCAATGACTGGGATGGGGTATTTATCTGGTACCGTCTCCTTATTTAGAGCCCTATAATCCACACAGAATCTCCATGACCCATTCTTCTTCTTGACCAGTAATACAGGGCTCGAGAAGGCACTTGTGGACGGTTGGATTATTCCTGCCTCCAGCATCTCTCTGATAAGTCTTTCAATTTCATCTTTCTGAAATTGAGGGTATCGATAGGGCCTCACTCCAACTGGATTGCTGCCTTCCTTGAGTATTATCGAATGCTCATGTCCCCTCTGAGGTGGCAGCCCTTCTGGTTTGGCAAATACCCCTTGGAATTCTGCCACAGTGGATTCCAGGAACTCCGGTATTGAGGGCTCTGTGTTTGGTTCCCCTTCTACCTGGGTCAATTCTAACCATATTCCTCCCCCTTCCTTGCGCAGGGTCCTTATCATGGCCTTCAGGGAAATTTTTGCTCTAGTCAGGGAAGGGTCCCCCTTCAAACAGATAGCTTCCCCTCCCTGTTGGAAACACATTTCTTGTGTCTTCCAATTGGTCGTCACCGAACCCAGTTTTTCAAGCCACTGCACGCCTAATATCAGCTCTGAATTTCCCAGCCCGAGGGGTAGAAAATCCTCTATCACTCTTACTCCTCCCTCCAATTCTAGTTGTATTCCCTTGCAGACTCCCGATCCTTTAACAGCCTCGCCATTACCCAAAGATACTCCAAATCCCTGCGAAGGCGTGACAGGAATTTGCAATTCCCTAATGGTGGCTAAGGCTATAAAATTGTGGGTGGCACCTGGGTCGATCATCACTATCACCTCCCGTCCCCCAATTCTTCCCTTCAGTTTCATTGTCTTCGGGTTACTTAGGCCAATCACCGAATTCAATGAGACTTCCGTTGGGACCTCCTCCGATGGTGTCCATGCGAGCTCCTCGTTCCCTCGGTCCTCTTCTTCTTCCTCTCCATCCTCCTCGTCCATCAGCAGTACACTCAGCTCCTTTTTCCGGCACCTATGCCCGATACTCCATTTGTCATCACAACGGAAACAGAGCCCCTTGGCTCTCTTCTCTTGCAGCTCTTTCTCAGTCAATCGTCTGACCTCGCCGATGGGTTTGGTAGCAGGGGCTGAGACCGTGGGGCTACTGGCCGAAGAGTGGGACTCGCTATGGCTCGCAGCCCAACTCCTGGGTGAGGCGTGGCTCGGAATTCCCCCACTCCCTTGGAATCCAGAAGAGGCCGCTCGATTGTAAATAGAATAAGGCCCCGATCTCACAGGCCCGTTAAAATTCTTCTTTCCCCCATTTACTCGGTTCCTCTCCTCGATCCGGACCGCCAAGTCCATGGCCTGGTCTAGATTGAGGGGGTTCAGCAACCGGATCTCGGCCTTTATCTCCTCCTTCAGCCCATTGATGAATTGGCCCAATAGAAGGCTCTCTGGAATGTCGTTCAAAGGGCCAGCCGTCTCGATGAATTTCCGTCGATACTCCGTCACAGTCGACACTTGAGCTGTCGCCAACCACTGCTCGTGGAGTGAGCCGGCGTTTGCCGGTCTGAATTGTCGAAGCATCAGCTCTTTAAGCTCCGCCCAGCACTTGATCGGCCGGCGTCTATTTTCCCACTGGTACCACCTTAATGCGTCGCCTTCCATGGCTACCACCGCCGCCTCCAGCTTCTCCTCCTCATTCAGGCGGTAGAAGGAGAAATACTTCTCTCCTCTCAAGATCCACCCGTCGGGGTCACTTCCTTCAAAGAGTGGCATATCCAATTTTCGGTATCGCCATCCCCCACCTCCACCTGTAATTCCTCGACTTGCTCCCCAGTCCCCGGGAACTCCCCCCGATCCAGCACCTCCATTGCTCCCCTCTCCTGGAATTTCCCCTCGGATCCCCTCATTGATCCATGCTGGCGGCGCCTCATAATTCTCGCGATTGCCCCTCATCCTCTCCTCCAGTCTGTTCGCCACCGCTTGAAGTTCCTCTCCTTGTTTCCTTCCCGCCTTCTGGAGATCCTCTGTGAGCTGCTCCATCAAGGCTTGCTTCATCGCCCCCATCGCACGTTCCACTATTGCTGACACTTTCTCAGAGACGGATTCCTCTAAAAAAGTCATCCGTTCCTCCAGGGACTCCATTCTCTGGTTCGCGGAAGGGGCCATGGATCAGTCAGCTCTGATACCAATTTGCAATGAACCGATAAGTCTTCTTCTACAATGATATTCAATGGCCAAAGCAATACACAGTTTGAGCAATTCGAGAGGCTCAATCTCTCCTAATACATTCCAGATTCTCCCCTCCCCCATCGGTCCCCTTTCTCCCTTCTTTTATACCCGTGTCTCTAACTGCCTAAGGCACTCTCCCGCTCCTTTCTGCCACATCATCACTGACTCTTAACTGAATTACAAAGTATTCCCTCCTTACCCCTGCCTCTCTTTCTCGCATAAGTCACCCTGACCTGTGCTCTAGGGAGACTAATTACATCGTTCATTGCAGATGTATGCAATAAAATAGTTGGGGTCATACTTGATAAGTAGGTATTTCGTTACTAAAATATATCAGAAGAGTATCAAATGTCACTGTTGACATTTACTCAGATATTGGATCGTCATACATAGTGCCAGATCTCTTTGTTACTGCCATAACTTATTCCCCTCATGTGATTGGCTCTCCATTAATTCTATTTCTCATCAAGGCATGGTGCCATTGAAGGGCCTTGCCTTCCATGTGAATAGCTATCAATTTCACCTCAGCTTCCTTAGTAGTGTTATCTAGTGAAAAGAAGAGGCCACAACGATCGAGCCATCCCTTGACATTTTTTCCCATTAAACTTGGGGAAATCACCCTTGGTTAATCTAGTCATAGATGAAGAGTTATTGTTGTGATTACCTCCATGGTTGACTGCTTTCAGCTTTAGGTTGTCCCCCGATATCCACCATTCCTGCCGGTTGCTACCCTGCTAAGGCCAGAATCATGTTGCACAAGCTTGCTATAGAATCATCAAGTCTTGTATTAGATTCTTCTATGCGCTTGTTCATTGTTTCCTCCAATTCCCTAATTTAGATTTGTTGTTGAGTGTTGTCTGCCATGGTTGCCTACTAACCGAGCTCTGATACCAGTCATACAGCATATGATCTGCTTGATACCGAAAGCTGATGGTTGCCGGGCAGGATCAATCTTAGTTGAGAAAGAATGATTAATCGAGTAGTAGAAATGGAGTATAACAGATAAGGGAGAGAAGAGAGACAATGGAAATTGGGAAAAGTTGATTATTCATTTCACAATCTGCTGGCTTACCCCTCCTCGTACAAATACTAGTCGAATATAACAGAATGCAACAATGTCAGCTAAAACTAACAATAAAAAAATTAAGAAAACGATAGACTAAAATAACAAAATGCTGACATGGATACAAACTTCCCAGCTGAATTTAACCCATTGGATACACCCCATATCATTCCTCCTGTGTCATCCTCCATTGTAGAATCATCTATTGCCTATGCACGTTAGACCTTATTCCAACTAGTTTTCAAAAATTTGTTTTTGTTAGTGTTATATTGTGTTGTAAAGAATCCTGTATAAAAATTGGCAATTTGCTATCAGCCTTCTGTATTCTAATTTTTTCCCCATTGTAGAGTTCTTGTTGAACTTGCAATCCCGTGTGAGAAACAGGGTCCACGAGTATTTGAGGGCTTCACTGTTGGTTTTCATCCGAGGTCATGGGAAGTTGTAAGAATGCATTCCCTTTACAGTGTTGTTTGAGGGCTTGTGGCATAGTCTAGTCATTAAGATAAATGGAGTTCTTTTGAATTGTAGGTTTACAATGGCATGACACAATTAGGTTTTGAGAAGCCTCACCATGAATTCAGGTACACATTTCTATGAATATCATACTTTGCCATTCCTCCCAAGCCATCTACCTTCTCATTTGTATGTGTGTGTATATATATGTGTATTTGGTATTTGATATTACTCGTTGCAGTTTTAGCACTGAGCAGACTCGTGTCGCCTTGTATATGACTGCAGTTGCTTCCCTCTCCAGATTAGTTAAAAAACCAACTTTGAAGGTAACTAGTTCTGCTTTGCTTCCTTAGAACTAACATATACCCTGTCCTTTTACGCTGCATTGGACTTCATTAAAAGAAAATAAGAAAAGAATCCATATCATTACTCTACCTTATTTTTTTTAATCCATCTGCTCAGATTTCTCCCGAAAATGGTCTGGAGGTGCATGTGTCGGGATCTGCAGCAGCTGGAAGGCCTCCTACCACTTTGTCACCGTCTATTTTGCTTGTGGAATGGACTTGTATGATATCTGTCTCATGTGGTTTTCATTTTACCATGCACCACCATTTAAACTTCTGTTTTCATGTAATTTCCAGGTCTAGGGAATCAAAACAGGCTATTTGAAGTTACAATCACCATACCTGTAGAGAGTTATGAACCCATCCAGTTCACTCTTACAAAATCATGTGGTGAGATTATCTGCTAGCGAGTTTGGCTCAAAACCATCAGACTGTCCAGTTTTGTTGAGAGCATTACTTGGTTTGTTCAACCTTGCAGAGTACCAGCAAAACAAGGGAAAGGAAACTACAAAAGGATGGGCTATTTTTGGAATCCTGTCTTTCATGTATTCTCCTCTCTCTTGTTTCCTTGGACGTACTACAAAGGATACTATCTCACTACTCTAAGTAGCAAACAATGTGTTAGGATTTGCTCCAAAGCAATAGTAATGCCATGACAATTACTCCCTTCATTTCCGTTTTATAATAGAGGGCTTATAGTTTTTTAGTACACATATTAAAAAGTATTATAGTTTAGGACAAATGGTACATAAATTGACTAAAATGCTCATATTGGAATTTTAACAATTTAATTGTTATGAGATACATTAATGATATGGAAGAGAGTAAATTAAGAAATATAACAATAAATGTTTGGTGGAGTATGACATATTATGAAATAAAAATGAAAAAATTATAGGCCCTCTATTATGAAACAGAGGGAGTATTGTAGATCCTAAAAATTTCCGCCATTAATATTAGCTTGTACTCTAATTCTTAGATGATTTGTTTTGGAGCAGATTCTTTGTTCTGTTTACCCTATTCTGCTGTGGAGGCTTTGTTTACAGAGTACGGTTCCAAAACCAGGTAAATCCACTTTGTTTTTGTGTATTGAGCACAAGAAAAAATATGCTTTCTTAGGCTACTGATTAGTACACGAATTCATTGAATCCATGTATTTGCAGAGCGGACTTGATGCATTGCCTGGCATGACATATTTATCTGCCTGCTTACAGACTGTAAGTTCACAATTTTTCAACAAGAAATGCAACATTGAATGGACTAGTGCAGTTTCTGCCTAGAATATTTCATTGGGAGAAGTGGAAAACAATTGAAACTTATTGGGATATTTTGCAGCTGAGTGAACTTGTATATATCCTTATTCCTTAAAATCATGGCCTACTACTTGTTATGGTTGATATATAACTTGGTTTCTGTTTCCCAAGTAATTGCAGTTCATTACATGTTAATTTGTGGTTGTGATGACTCTTCATGGCCAAGTTCTAATAATTCTTTCATAACTGTCTGGCTGATAACGTTAAATGTTTCTATCACAAACTCAATCAAGATATTCTTGGATCTTGCACATGTCAACATTTTTTAAATGGTGGATCTCCTGTATATTTGCTTTCGCTAGCTCACTTCGTAGAGCCTAGGTAGGTCTAACAACATCACTTGTTTCATTTTTTCAAGTGACTCTTTTTTGCTTGGCTATGGTTGAAGGTTACTGGAGGAACACAGAGCTATCAAAGGGCAGAAGATGACAACAATCCCTTCATTAACCAGTCAGCTCGGGGAAACCAGTCTGCTACCGCACGAGGAACTTGGAGACGAACTGAAATAAAATATGGTTCGATTGGATCCTAAAACATTCCTCTTAATTCCAGAGCTGTCTACTCGGCTTAATTGGACACAGTGGCTTGGTAATTTCCAACTACTTGTGTGAAGTAGATTTGTAGCTGCAGGACATTATCACTTTTGATTACAATGTATTTAGGAGGATGATAGATATCAATGATGGCGCTGCTGCTGCAGGCGGTGGCACTGGCATGTGAAGGTTCGAAAAGTTTTGGTGGTATGTTTAATTTGGGACTGTTTTGGCAGTCATCGAAGCACAAAATATTGATGTGCCCTCTGTCAGTTTTTTTTTTTAATTTATAATTTATAATTTTTTATTTATTAGTAGATATTCTATTATTAGCGGGCTATTTCTGGGCCTTCAAATTTTCTGAGTTTTTTTAACTGGGGTTGCATGAGCATGCACGTGTAATCGTGGATTAAAACTCCAGTTGCTCTCCTATAGTATATGATCATATCAGCAACATCCAAAGATTTGTACAATAGTCAATTATCTCTCCCTGTCGCCTTTCGGGCTTGTATGGGAGTCCATCCCCCCTCTGCCTAATAACCTCTCTTTGGTTGTCTGTTGCTTTTCAAAATCAGAATCGATTGACATTGTCACTCTTATCCCTCCGTTTTTTCTTCTTCACTACCACACCTATAAGAATATAAATTAGATAATATTTTAGCATTAAGATAATCAAAATAATGATAAACTGAAACACCAATATTCAAGAATTGTAGACTTGCATTTTAAAAGATTTTCATCCAGAAGCTAGATAATTAACCTAATATTGCAGAAATGACTGCAACATTGCTTTTCACTAATTTGCACGCATAAAATGGAGTTTGTAGATGAATATTGTGAATAATGAAGTACAAATTAAGATTTATAAAAGAAATCTTACCTTGGATTCACTGCGTGCAAAAAAAAAAAGAAAAAACTAGGAGAAGGTGAATGATCATGGTGTTGATGGTAATCGTTGATGTGGAATTATGGAGTAGGTGGTGGTAATTTTTGAGAGCGTTATTGAGGAGGGAGATGCTGAATAATATGGATTAGTATCATATTTAAGTGGGCCATTAATTGCTCTGCATTTATTCGTAAGATGATGTTATTTGGTGATGTGGGTGATGCATATACTAGGCTCATGGTATATATGGTTATACCATATATTAATTGACAATTAGATAGTCACTTTTAATTATAATGAGATTTTAAAGTTTTAATTAGTTTCCAATTACATATAATCTAAAGAGGCAAACATTTGCTTCTCTATAAATTCAAGTATCACAGGATGAAAATTTGAAATCTTATTTCGTGCAACAATTAAGCAATAGTACCGGTATAATCTATAAATAGGGTACCATGTCCTATTGACATAGATGGGCAAGATGCAATCGACAATTTGTTTTAAAATGCACCTTTATTAAAAGTAGTTTGTGTTAGGCTGAATGTTGTGGGAGCAAAATTGTTGAAGATCAATGGTGAAAAGAATACCATAGGCACTAGGATTTTGTTTGGATGCATAACTTTACAAATGATGCCATTTTTAAAATTCCATAGCTACAAATACTTTCTTTGGATACAAACGTTAAATAGAGAAATTCCAATTTTTCTTGTTCGGACATTATTATATATGAAATTTGAATAGAGTATCTATATTACTTTTTTATTTTTATATATAGTCTATATAAACATACCATAAACTCACTCCAAAATTTCATTTGTTGGAAATTTGACATGGATTTTAACTTTTTTGAGAAGTATCTAAATTCTATTGTAAGATATTCAAATAAAATATTTAAATTAGAGAAGCTTATAAATCATATTTATAAATAAAATTCCTTCTAAATGTTATTAATTCAAATCATTCATGCCCGAAGACATTTACCTTTCTATGCTTTAGAATAGTCTACATAATATCTCATCTGTATTGCCTAAGATAATTAAGGTCACGATCATAAAATAATTTGATGAACCAATTAGCTATTGAAGTATAATAGTAATAATAGAGATCAGACGTATACTTTTAATTTAATGAGTGGTTAAAAATTAATTTCTTTTTCAACAAGCTAGTATTTGGAGGGGTTTCACCCTAAGACAAATTATTATAACCTCCTAAATAAGCTTCTTATATATTCCAAAGGAGGGCAAAAAAATAAAAAAGGAAACAAAGAAAGAAAGAAGAAGAAACTACTGTAGATGGATGATAATTGACCGACTTCCAACCCTCTAACCACTTTAAACATCCCGACCAAATCAACTCAAGGCATCTCTTAGTAAAACGACTACCAAGTCCAGCAATTAATCTTAAATTCCCTATGCCAGCCTAATCCAATCACAGGTAGCCGTTAATCTGTTTGCTTACATCATGTAACCTTAATATTAAGTCACCAACTCCACCTGCCCATCTACTTGTCTGTCACACATCTCAATTTTGACTTGGCTTGTCACCTTTCTGTATAAATACCCATTACCCCCGGTCTCATATCATCATCAACCTAATCAAAATTTCGACTTTCCCTCTATAACTATACAGTCTACTATAGGAGGAAAGAAAAGAACACATCCAAATGGCCAAGTCCAAGAGCCTTCATCTCTCATTCCTTCTCCTTCTCTCATTTGCACCTATTTGCTTCTCTACAGAGAATTATGGTGGACATCTCTACCCTCAATTTTATGACCATTCTTGTCCCCAGGCACAAAAGATTATCCAGGTCGGTGTCCAAAAGGCATGGGAAAAAGACCCCAGAAACGCAGCTTCTTTACTTAGGCTCCTCTTCCATGACTGCTTTGTACAGGTCTTATTACTTACCCTCATTCATTAGCTTTCTATTCACAATTTTGCTTCACTTCTTCACGCCTCCCTCTCATTCCCTTCCTCTTTCATAAGCAGTTTCCAATGTATAGTTTATAGTTCCAAATAACAAGACCTTTTCTACAAAGGCTTACTAACTTGATAAGTTTTGAAATTGCAGGGCTGTGATGCATCATTGCTGCTAGATAGCAGCGGAGTCATACAGAGCGAGAAGAGATCGAACCCCAACAGGAACTCAGCTCGAGGATTCGAGATCATTGATGAGATTAAATCGGAGCTAGAGAAAGAATGTCCTGAGACAGTGTCGTGTGCTGATACTCTAGCCATAATTGCTAGAGATGCAGTTGTTATTGTGAGTAGCTATAAACTTCTTTCACATATATATACCCTGTAGATAAAGAAAATAACAAAGAAGCTCAGTTGTTTAACTATAGCCATATCCTTGTGCAGACGGGTGGACCTTACTGGGAAGTCCCACTAGGAAGGAGGGACTCCACTACTGCAAGCTTGAGTGGCTCCAACAACGACATCCCTGCTCCTAACAACACATTTGACACAATTCTTGCCAAATTCAACAGAGTAGGCCTTGACCTCGTGGACCTTGTTGCTCTCTCCGGTAAGTTCAAGCAGCAATTAATGATCGATGGATGTTTCTTTTTCCTTCATTTTGACAATACGCGCAAAATGTGTATAACCTTCAGTCGTCCAAAATTTTCATATAAAAAAAGTTTCCCTTCCCTACTATATATCATTGGCTTCTTATGATCATCAGGGTCTGTGGGAAGCGAACTAAACCAGACACAAGACAGTTTTATCCCAAAATCAATTGGAAATAATATATATTCCTCTTCCTCCGTTTCTCTTCTTCAATGTACGACCCTCGAACAGATGATATAGCAAGAAAATCTTACTCTTTCAAGTCTTGTTTGAACAGGGAGCCATACGATTGGAAATGCAAGGTGTACCAGCTTCAGGCAAAGACTGTATAACCAGGCAGGAAATGGGAAGCCAGACTACACTTTAAACCAATATTATGCTGCCGACTTGCGTGAACGTTGCCCGAAATCCGGAAGTGACCAGAACTTGTTCTTCCTCGACTATACTACACCTTTTAAATTCGACAACTCCTACTACAAAAACTTAATAGCTTATAAGGGACTTTTGAATTCCGATGAAGTGCTCTTCACAAAGAACAAACAAGCCATGCAGCTAGTGAGCCAATATGCCGAGAATCAGGAGCTTTTCTTTGACCATTTCACTAAGTCCATCATTAAGATGGGGAACATCTCTCCATTGACAGGAAAACAGGGAGAAATCAGGAAAATATGCAGGAGAGTTAACAAGTACCATTAAGCTCTGCAGATGCCCATTATAAAGGAATATTTGAATTTTAGGAAGAGTCTTCATGTATGTTTTTCCTGGTCAATTGTTCGTGTGTGATCTAAGTTTGTGAGATCTCAATTTCTTTTCTATCCGTCGTCGATGAATTTCAGATATGCGCAGTAGAGGTACATCTTGCACATATCTTTTGCCATACATGTTAGTGACCATGGTCCATGGAAGATCAGTTTTTTGTAAAAAAAATAAAATAAAAAAAATGGTTAAAGCTATAAATATATTTCTATTTATATATGAAAGTAAATTGCAAGCTAAAAAATTTTCCGACAAAGACACGTTTATAGAACCTAGTGTATAGTGATTAAAAGCTCACCTCGAGCGGTCACAGTTTGTTTTAAAGTTCAAATTAAATGCATGTATGTATCATTTAGTGTCTAGGAAAATCAATAGTCTCTAAATTACTTCGAAAATAAATTAAATGTGTTGTGGACAAATCATTTTTTTTTTATCGTGCTAAAGTAAAATGTGTACGGCAATTCTCAATAAATCATATTTCCATTATAATTTTTTTTTATAAAATTTAAATTAAATGCCGGCATGTATCATTTAGTATCTAGGAAAATCAATGGTCTCTAAATTACTGCTCGTTTTGTAAATAAATATGCAACGTTAGAAATCTTAAGAACAAACTTTGACTATTAATATTTTTTTAATATATATTAATAAAAAATTATAAAAAAATAGTATTATGAAGTTATTTTTCAATATAAGTATAACAATTAAATTTTTAGATGTTAAATTTTTGTTATCAAAATCTGTAATGTCGTGTATATATATATTAAATGTGTCGTGGAAAAGTTAATTTCCACTGTGACGGGAATAAAACATTAATTTCCACTGTGACGGGAATATAACAAATGAAACTAAAGTATATCATGCCCTGCTCAAGAAACCGTTGAAATGGACCTACATTAAATAAAAAAGTGTATTAGTATTAGACTTCTATGTCTATTATCTATAATAACATATAATATAAAATCCAGACCCCAGCTCAGTTTTCCATCAAATGCCACAACCCCGATATCTCCTAATTTAACTATATAAAAATGTTTACGTTTGTTAACACAATACTAGTTTTGGAGCGGCTAAGGAAATGAGGGGTATAATTGCACTCGGCTAAAGAAAAAAGTAATGGATGGAATCACGTAACACAAATAAATATAAATAAATGAAACCAAAGGTCGAGCATAATGCACCATTTTATTTAATTTAAGATGATATCATATGTCATCTATTTTAATACAGTTAAGGTGAGGTATTTAGTTCCTATTAATTTTAATTCTTAATATATGGTTAAGGTGAGATATTTAGTTTATATTAATTTAAATTATTATAATCTTAAAATGTTTGCCCCAATATCGAATTAATTAAAATGTCTTGTCTATTATAATTATTTATTAATAATAACCGGTCAACATTTGTGGTTTTCCGTCCAAAACCCATATATAGAATACCTATTAGTCATAGACATATGGAAATAAATACCTGGCATGTGTCTACCTCTTTAGAAGCCTAGCTAATTTTACGGATTTAATTTTTTCTTCACAAATTTACTTTAAAATTTTAAGATTTCGCATTTTCATTTTAACTAAACTTAAATAATAGTTAAAAATATAAGAAATACTCCATCTTCCTTAGACAAAGTATTGGAATAGCTTCTTAGATTCGTGATGTTAATGTACTCCGAATCGATGACGTACCCCACAATTGCGATGACGAATCCCCACTACTTAATAAGCCACTATCCCGCAAAGATACTAATTGTGGGGAATAATCTTGCGAGGAAATGAGGAACAAAGAAGAAGAAGAAAACGTCGTGGTTGTAAATACATGAGAAAGAAAATACGGAGAAGAGTGAGGATTCTGAAGATCATCATTCTCTTAGCTGAATGAGTCCATTAACTTGGTCTTGATATTTTTTGATAGCCCGTAATCAGTGAGAAAGAATATGTCGATTTGGGTGAAGTGGTAATAGTGGGTTAAACTTATTTTTTACATGCAATATGTAATCTTGGGTCGTGGCTCTCATAACTCAGATTTAGTTTATCTAGAACCTAATTTGTTGTAATTTGGTCTCATATACACCATAGTCCAACTTTATTATAAGATAAATAAATATTTAAATATATTAATATTTACGATAGTATTCTACGCCGCTTCCATTTTTAGTAACAATGCCCATCAAATGGCTTAGGCTCAATATTTGAAATAACGAGATCAAATAATAAAGATTTCATTATCATGCCAATATTTTTGACTAAGAAAATTTACTATAAAATTAAACAATGATAATGTATAAAAATGGTTATGCCATTTTACACCTAGAAATATTTCATAAAAAAAAATAGTCATATATGTATATATAATTCTAATCAAATAACTAGCTATTATTTGAATTTTTCATGCATTGCATGTGTGAGTAAAACTGGCAAAAGTTGACCCTACCTAAAAAATCCGATAAATATCGACTCGATCCATTTGAAATCCAATCCGATTTTATCCATAAAATTAGGAGCCCAAAACCATCCTACCCAATACAATACATATTTGATATTTGATATAACCTGAAAAATCATAAGCTCGAAATAAACCCGACCCAACCCAATACTCACCCAAAACCTGATATAACCCGTAAAATTATAAATCCAAAATTACCCGACCCGATCTATTATTTATCTAAAATTCAATATTATTTGAAAAAATTATAAATCTATAAAGATTCAACCCAATAATTCCTGAAAATTAACATTATCTCATTACTCAAAATTTTCAAAACTTCTCAAAACATGAAATAATATATATAGATGTACAACTAGTCCATACTAGTACTTATATCAAAATCTGGAAACAATATTATGTGCAACTATTCCATACTAATACTTACATCAAAATCTAGAAATAATATACTTTCTTAAAGTTTTTATCACTTCTTATGTATATACAAGTACAATATCCATTGATAACAATATTGAGGTATAGAAATAAAAGTAGAGGAAAAATGAAAAATTCTACTATGCCATCTAAATATTAATTCACTTCCACGTAGATAATAATATTGCAAATACATTCAACACCTTAAACTCAAGATACAAACTTAAAAGCTTTGAAAGACACCATATAAGAACTTAAAAGGCCTCAAAAGCTGCATCTTCACATCGTTAACTCAAAACACAAATATGTAAGCCTCAAAATGGACGATATAAGCACTTCAAATACATGTTTAGGTCAATACACAAATATGAAAGTCTTAGAAAGCCCCATAAGATAAAAATAATAATGTAAATATATCCAAAATCTATAACTCAAAACACCAAAAAAAAAAACATCAAAAGGGATCGTATATGTTTTTAAAAAGCCTCAAAAGGCACTTATCCAGCACTTAGTTTACTAGGTGTACCTAAACCAATCAAAGGCCCGAGTTTACTATATGTTGGTAGCTTTAGTATCAAAATACTACATACTTGACAATTTTATCTTCCTAGAAGATGAAAATGTATTTGGCCTTCCACATTTTTGTAGCTCTATTAACAAAACAAAATCTACACAACTAAATGAATTCAAACTAGCTCTAAAATTCAAAAATTTCTATAATCTTAGATATGATAGCTACAAAAGTTTCTACAAAAGGTAAGATATGATAACTAAGGCAACATAAAATGAATGGATACAATCTACATTCTACCATTGTATGTAAGATGATCAACCAAAAGTTATTTCCTATTCCTTGCCTACCAAGTGTTGAGGGCCAACACTTTCCACAAAACATCAAAATGTAAGCTTTGACATCAAAATATAAGCACCCACCTGATGCTAACTTGCATAAATCACACAACCTAACAACATATTATCCCATATTAAATACTGCTCTCACCTCAACAAAGAAAAGACATTAGATAGTACAAATATGTAAGATACAATTATTGCTTTAAAAATACATAGTCTATCAGGATCACATGCATTTCAACATTTATATCAAGAAAGTATAATGTTTCCTCATGAAGGCCTATATTCTAGCTTATTTTACAATAGGAGCATAAGAATTAAGTACATAATGGTCAATGACCATTAGTCATTATCACTTACTTTATCTAATTTTTATCTTATTTAGTTTGATATGATCTAATCAAAATAAAAAAAAACTAATGTTGTGTTATTATTATTTTTTGCCATAATTGATATTCATTAATTACTATTATTGTTGTTATCATTATTTTTACATTATCATCATTATGATATTTATTAAAATTATGTTGATATGATGTGATCATATGTTGTAAAAATAATATGAGAAGTACAACCTTAGAAGTCTTTATCTGTTATCGATTATCAATGATTATTGTAAGTTAATATTATATAAGGACCATATAAAATTTAAATATTATATAAAATTAAAATAATACTCAAAATCAATATGACCAAGCTAATAATGGAGTTGAATTATAAGTTATACCTTAATATAAAAGGAAAAGCGATCCAATTTGAAGACTTTTAAATTTGAAACATCAAATACATCTCCAAAGAGGAAATAATGACAAAAAATTTTGAGGCACAAAATCAATAAATATAATAATTCACTTTTAATTGAATAAAATAAATTGAAATAAACATTCTCATATAATTATATTTTAATAACATCTTGGAAAAAAAATAAAGAAAATGGTATAGTCATAATTCAAATTCAAAATGACCCGAATCTGATTTAAACTTGACCTAAAAATATAATAATTAAAACTCACCCAAGCTTGATTTGAACGCGAACCGAAATTAGAACAACCCAAATTTACCTGAATCCAATTCCATCTGATCTTAACCCGATCCAATTTGAAAACTTAGAATGACCCGAGATTATTTGATATCGATTTGATCCAAATCAAACTTGACTTAATAATGCCTGATAAAATACTCTGAGATTATCTAAAACTAAAATGACCCGATTATCATGTAACCCGATCTGATAGTGAGTCAACATGTCTGATTGCCAACTCTATGTGTGAGTAACTAGTTTTAGTAATTATAATTTCAAAGATATATAAAATATTATTAAAATATCGATTTAAGTCTAAGAATGGTTAAACTTTAGTTGAATAATTTAGAGACATTATGTGAATAGTTTTAGAAAATTTTCAGAAGAAATATATGTTAAATACTAATGAAAGATGGTTACTTGTATGCTGAAATATATATATATAGTTGTATTAAAAGGTCAATAAAAGGTCAACATAATAGTGACAAAATATTAGTAGAATTGAGGTGGAAGATCATTATTATATTGGTAAAAGATCAGTAAAACTAGGGTAAGAGATTAGTATAATTGGGATAAAAGATCAATGAGATAAATCATCGAATGGATAGTAAAAGATATGCATAAATATTACTACAAGAAATTTTGGCTTTAACGACCAACTTTTTCCATCTCTAATATCAATAACAACTAAAAGCATCAACTGTCATCAGTGGCTATCATTGTTTCCTCTCTAAAGGCTTTAGCGACCCATAAAAAATTATTGGTCACTAATTTAATAGTGACCACATATAATGTTGATCGTTAAAGTAATTTTAATTACGTATAATGTTGGTCATTAAAATAATAATGTCGATATATAATGCTGGTCGCTAAAGCAATAATGATGATGTATAATACTTATTGCTAAAGGTAATAACAACAAAAAAAAGAGACTATTGTAAATGATATTATCAAAAAACTTTATCTATCCTAATTAAAAAAAAATTATCACATACACCAATAATAACTTACTTTTTAATCACTATTTAAATGAAACCACATAATCCATTCATTATTAGCAACCTAATTTTTATATCACATAGACCATATTTGACACAATTCATTTTCACATGTTTAATTTTGTATTTTAAATTTTGTATGAGTTTAGTGAATTGAGATGTTCTTAAAGATCAAGACAAAGGGAAATATTAGCAGGATGCTATAGGGAAAACAAGGAGAGAGAAGAGAACAAAAATATTAAAGTTGTATAATGATTTCTTATATATTTGAAATGACTACAATACCCTATATATATAGAAGTTAAATTAGGGAAAGGGAAGGGGGGAATATTGTACGATGGAGAGTAGAAAAGTTGTCTTGAGTGTTGTAAGATTTGTTGACCTAGAAGTGGATTTTTATAGGCTTGAAACTTGAGGTTGATCCAAGTTCAGATAGGATTAACGGGAATGGATCTGAGACCTATTTATGGTCCTTTTAGGGTCAATATTTCTCCTTTAGGGTGGTGTCAAAGTGACCGGTAGTTAAGAAATATCATCACTCCCTTTAAAATTTAATCTGAAACATCAATCACTTCTAAGGGTAGATAATCTGGATAGCAATATTATGGGTGACAACCAAACCTATACATTTTAAGGTTGAAGAACCAAACCTATACATTAGGTTTGTTGGACAAAATTATATAACATGAGGGAGATGGAAAAATTGATACCTTAGTTCTATCTTCCAAAATAATAAATTATAAGGGTAATGGCTAAAATCTATACATTAGGTGTGTCGACCAAAATAAGGGTAATGGCCAAAATCTATAATTAGGTGTGTCGACCAAAATTATACATTATAAGGGAGATCACCAAAAATTATACATTAGGCTTATCATCCAAAATTATACAATGTAAGGGCAATGACTAAAACCAAGATGCAGAGTATGTGGAGTTGGCTAATCTTATAAGAAGAGAAGTAAACTAACACAATACGATGCATTGTATTAGTTTAAGTGAATTTTAAAATTTGAGTTTAAATAAGACGAAGGTAATGCAAAAAGTGGCTTAGATAGAAATGATGTATAAAAGTAACACTTTCCTAGGTAATGAAGGCCATATATTGTGTAAAAAAGGGTCAGGATTAAGGCTATGATTGCACATTCCATCTTCTCAAGTGAACACATCAATCAATTAATTATTATAAAAATCTTGGGAATACACCCTTAGTAATGAGTTCGCTCATCCAAGAAAACTCTTTATCTTTCAAATCAAAATCTAGGTATTTTTAATTATCATCTAACACTATATATGTACCTCTACAGTTATCCATTTCTCCTACTTCTAGGTTTATTACTTTATGAATTCTTCTAATTTTCTCCATTCTTTTACATTCGGTATTTAATTTATTTTGCTTCAAATTTATGTTTTAATCCTAGGGAACTCAATATTTCTTTCTTGGTATACTAAATCTCCCATCTTTTGATTATTTTTTCATGTTAAGGTACCATCTACACCACTTTTTCTACCATCTATTGATATCTGTGAAACCCTTCCCGCTATTGATGTGAATAAAGGACAAAAGAATAAGCTTCTTGATAGTTTCCAAACTTGTGGAGTTTGTTTGGCGTTGTGCCAAACACCATTTATCTTGAGAGACATGGCAAGTCCTTTACTTGTTTGAAAGTTATCTATATTGAGCAACTTACCAATTCCCCTTATTCCTCAACTTCTCATTCTTTTGGCACCTCAACTGCATTTTCAATTTTGCACTCTTCATCCTTACTTCCCAAAAACCTACCAACCATTCCATATTCTTTAAATTCTCCTTTCCTCTTTATATGATGTATTTTTAATCCCAATACTTGAACACTCTTCCTCTGAGCAATATTACTTAAGCCTAAATTAACTAATTTTGCATTCAATACCACTTTCCTTCTAAAATCATGTTGATCCAACCTTCTCTATTGGATAGAGCTAATATTCCCTTGGATAGATGTATAATGTTATATGACAAAGCTCTATATTCTAGAGTGCATATGCCTCTACATCCATTTATTATAGATTTTCTTTGTGTTTTTCATCCAAGTCCTACTTAATTTGTCTCCAATATATAGAGGATGGTGGACGAGTTCTTATATAGGTATTGTTTGTTGGACATTCGATCAATGATAGAGTTTTTTAGACGCTTTTCAAATTTCTAAGTCACCCTTTGACATGGGGTTCTTGTTCATTCAAACAAAGGGCGATTATAAATTCTTTAAAGAGCCTCGATTCTTTGTGAAAAGTTGGAAGTATCAATCCTTACTTCCCACAAATATGTTAGTTGCTGTTTTTCTTTCTTCAGGGTGAATTTGCGATGACGCATCGTTCTGAGGGCACACCTTGGGAGCCTAGGCTTAGTGGTTGAAATAATATCTCCCTTTCAACTTACCAAGTGAGCTCATCTTCTTTACTTATAGTCTTAGTAGCCTTGGCATATCAATCAGAGGGTACATTATAACATTCTTAAATTTTATTAATCTTTATTTTTATGTGTTTAACATTTTATTCAAAAATTAACCCTTAAACCATAAGCTAAATCATTTCTTAAATAGTTTACCCTAATTATTTATCCACCATTTTCCTTTTCTTTAACCCTCACCTTAATTAGTTATTTTTCCCGGTTGGATCTAACTGAAAAGCCTAACACAACCAAACTAACTCACTAAACAAACTAAACTTAAACCAAACTAATCCTAATGTTACACTCAACCCCAGATATTATCCCTCCTTACGCAACATCTCTTGCCCTCTACCTTCTCCTTACTTGTGCACCAAATCCTTGATATATCCACTTCTTTCCTCTATAATAGAACTCCTTCATGCCTCTCTTATCATATACACATTTATCTCTCTCTCTCTCTCTCTCTCTATCTTCTTATTCAGCCATTTTTGAAGCAACCTCAACCCTCTACAACTCCTCATTTCCCCTTCCATTTTATTTCGCACACCTCACACCAAACAAATCCAACTCCCTACCTTCCTCTTCCTTCCTCCCTTATCCTTTTCCCTAATTTTTCTTCTCCATTGTTCTAACTCATGAACCCCCATCATTATCCTTTGTAATTGCCTCAACTTCCACAATTTTTCTACCATGCGAACCCTAATCCCTCTTCTTGACCAGCATCTACCATGAGTTCCAACCTAACATAAGCTACCTCCTACAACGTTCAACCCCACTTCACTACAAACCCACCAACAATTGTGTGAAGTCCTAGCACACCACCCACCTACAATTTGCTATGTGCATTCTGATGTTGATAAATATTCTCTAGCGTGAACCTCCCATGCTCTTTCTACCTTACATCATCCATCCTTAATTCCATCCATCCCCATCTAGTGTGAACCATCAACATAACTCCACCATGGTTACGACATCTTCTCTCGGTTACCCTTAGCCATGTTGTTCCTTCCATAGCAACTAGCCATAACCTCTTTTAGGTCTAGTTTCTTGTTTTGTAATTGCCACACCACTACCCATCTTTCTTGTGTAACCAAACACCACCACTACCATCGAGGATTTTCTTCCTCCTTCTCCCTATTACCCTTTCCCTTGGTCAAGAAACCCAACCCTTTGTTATTGGGCATTTGGTTTCATAGCTAAATTAGGAACTTTATGTTGTGTAAGTGACTCATGTTTGGACCCCTTTGCTACATTATACTTTAATACAATTATTCATTAGTATTTGAGCTTTGGTTGACAATGTTTGGTGGATTTTAATTAATTGTTGGGATGACTTTGGTTACTGATTGGTAGTTACTAATATGTGGGTTGTCTAGTTTGGTTTTAGGTAGAAAAGAGGTTATTAATAGAGGCCAGGTTTTGGTATTTTTTTTCTTGTTTCTAACTATATTTTGTTGGAATTAAGTAACCTAGAGACCTTACTAAAATGTTACATATTACATGATAGCATATTAGGGTTCCAATGTGTATACTATATTAAGCATGTCATGTTGTGTTATATTTATTTTCCAAATAATGCTAGCATGAAATTATGTATAAAGGAGAATCTTAAATTGTTTATAATGTTATCTGTACAAAAGCATGCTAGAATAGGTTTAATGTCATGGATTAATTATCCATGATGTATATATATGACATGATAGGTTGAGCATATTTACGTGTATTTTCTCATGATTATTGTCATTACATGTCTAGGGGTAAATTAGTCTTTTAAAGTGTAATTTTTTAATTTATATCAACATGTATTCCTAATAGGAATTATATAATGTTAAATATGAAAGTATGTGATTTAATATTTATTAGATATGTATGTTATGGTTTTATGTGCTTAATTATATGTAAGGGCAAAATAACCATTTATTATGTTTTATAATTTAACTGTATGCTAAAATGTTTTAAATTATTATATTTTATCCTTTTCATAAAAAATGGTTAATTAAAATAAATTTTAGCATTAAAATGGATAATATAGTGATAATTTGGTTTCAAAGGTATTTTGGCCATTTATGACATATGAGCCCAAATATGAATAATTGAATATAAGATAGCCTTAGTAGATTATTATGCCGAACTTATTTTTAGATTTGACTATGTTTGACAGTTGACCTTAGAGGTGACTTGAATAATTAGAAATAAATAGACAATGGTTAAGTATGTGAATTGGGACTGTTTTTGCTTTTATATGATAGTTTGTGACCACCATATTAAGATATTAATAGTTAAAGTGAAAGATCACATGAATTGGGACTGATTTGTATCTAACTATTCCAATAAATGTGAATAGTGGCTAAGAATGTTCCATCCTAGGATTTGTGCCCATTTGTTCCATTAAATGTGAATAATGGGGGTCACTGAACTCAACATAACTAAAACACTTGTATACTACCCTTGGTTATGTTGATTTCGGTTATGTTGGCTATGATGTTTAGTAAGACATTAATAATTAAATTGGAAGATTATGTGAGCTAGGATTGGTTGTGCTTGTTTATTCCACTGGTCAAGAATAGTAACTAGGAACATTATGCTCAAAGGTTATATTTGTTACTGAAAGAACCCTAATAGGTGTGAATAGGGTTTTTGGAATAGAGATGATAGTTTTCTTTTTGCACACAATATAAAGTGGTTCAAGAGCAAACTATTCTCTACATTCACTACCTTTTTATTTTTTAAATAGTGACGTATTTTTATTAATACTCACTCTTTTCTTGGTTTATGAGCCTTACAATATAGTGACTCTCTAAGAGATGATTTACAACTTAACCTATTGATCTTCTCTAGGCTCTCCATAAGAATCTCTCAAGAATGATAGACAAATACTCATTAACCCTTTTAAAAGAAATTTTGTAAGGTGGTTATGAATACAAATGATTCTCACCAAGAATAAAAGATATGAAAGTGTAGAACTTTGGATGAGATATAATCTAGCTATATGTAATGAAAGATAATACAATTTAAGAGAAATTCTAGTTAAAATTTATAAATGTGCACTTTTTAGTTAAAACATAAAATTTAAAAGTTTAGAGAGTTTGAATGAGTAGTTGAATGATTTAAGAGTAGATAATTAATTGCATAATCAATGTAGTTGAAAGTTTTTTTTTTATTTTATAACAAATGTAGAGGGAACTTATTTATAAGGGTTTCCCTCATCGTATAGCCATTATATATAAAATCCTAAAAAGTTGTATTGCCCAACAGATAGAAAATTAGTATTTAATGCTCACTAGTCAATTGGTCTGGTTGAACCAATCGATTGGTTGTATATTCAGTCTACTGATGGTTCCAACCAATTGATTGCTTATGTTCAGAATACAAATGAAAAGTTACTGTTACATGAATCGACAGATTAGTTTACTCAAACTAGTTGATTATTTGTATGTAGTCCGTGATTGATCTAATGAACATATATGAATAGTGACATGGTTTAGTAAAATTAGTCGATGTGTTCATGTCACTCGTTAATTGGTTAGTTCAAACCAACCAATCAGTTACAAACCGGTTGATTGATTTGGCAAAACAAGTAGATGAGTTTAAACATTACCAAATGGGTTTTTAGAGGAGTGAAACCCATGGACTAGTTGGTAAAAATAGTTGATCTATTTGGTGAAACCAGTTGATAAGTTTAAATATAGATGAATGGATTTCTACAGGAGTGAAACTCATGGATTGGTTAGTCAAACCTATTGATATGTTTCCTTAAACTAGTTGATCGATTTGGCGAAACTAGTTGATGGGTTTAAATATAAATGAATGGGTTTTTATAGGAGTGAAACCCATATAATTGTTGTTAATAGTAAATTAATTTGGAAAAATTAGTTGATAAGTTTAAACAAAGATAAATGGGTTTCTATAGGAGTGAAACCCATGGAGTTGATGGTTAAATTAGTCGATTGGTTTCCAAAGCAGTTGATTGGTTTGACAAAACCAGTCGATTGGTTTACTATGCCAATTGATATGTCCGAGTTTAACTCATTTTATACCTTTTATAAAACTAAGCCAATCGATCGATCTTGAGACCAGTTGATTAGTTCTAACCGGAACCAACTAATGAGTTTTTAAACACTTTTGAAGGATTTAGATATCAAGATCAACCATGAATTCTTATGAAGTGAATTAAAGTTAATTTTTTAAAAAATTTTTAAAGAGAATTGATCAAAATGTGAACTTGCTTAACTTAACTCTTTATATGGAACCTAAGACTTTAGAAATATAATCCTTAACCTTCAAGTCTTAGATATCTTTCATATGCTATTCTTTTATGCTTGGAAACTTGATTGCTTTTTTAAATTTGTACGTTTAGAGAAATGCTTTGAGTAGGTGTGTTTAGATCTCTTTGTAATTAAATCATAGTACATGCACACTTAAGTGAATACATTATTTCTCAAGATCTGTTTGTTATCATCAAAACAAATACAATGACATTGTTTGATCTATGTGATTAACAATATCCCCTTTTTTGATGATGATAAATAAAAAGTGTGTGATTGTAAATTTGGAAGGATAATGAATATGTAGTAGGAAAGAATTTTACAATATCCTTTTTATTTTACCAATTACATATATTTTAATATAAATTTTGGATTCTCATTAGCAAAAGGTGATAAGAAAGGCAACCTGTAAGTAAAGTAGACAACAATGGCTAGATGCGAAGGAGAAACTCCCCCTTAGCAGTTGTGTATAAATAATTAGGCAAAAGTATACATGAGGGAAAAAAAAGAAGACTCCCCTAAAGCAATGCATAAGGAACAACCTATACGTGATTGCGCTTGAAAAAAAAAAGAAAAGGATGAATGAACAATAAGCATAATGAGCAACCAGAAAGGAGATAGAGGAGTTATAACAAAAAGTTAATATCTCATTAAGTATAAGCGTTTAGTAATACTTGAGATAGAGTTCATACAAGCAATACAAGCATAAGGGTTAAGCTACAGCTATGCTAAACCAAAAATAATTATACATAAGACTTATTGTCAAGGAAAATTAGAGGTGGGAATGAGGGAGAGTGTAGCTATATCAATGACGGATGGTGTGGACTATAAGTCTAAGTCCTCACTCTCAGTGTCCTTGGAGCCATATGTCTCAATTGCAACATGTCTAATCCTAGTGGCCTTAGCTAGAGACTCATCGATGATGGGATCGAAGAAAGAAGGACTAAAAGTGCCCTGTGAAGTAGGTATAGTAATAGAGACATGGGCCTCATGGAAAACTCAATGCCTAGATGAGTGTCCATGTCATCCTGATGATGTGGTGCAAAGTAGGGCTTGATTTGTGAGTGTAGCACACATAACTTAGTCTCCAAGATGCACTATCATCTCTCTATGGAGGTTGGTATCCCAAATACATGGAGAAGGATCTCATGTATACTGGCTAGTGTCACACAAATTGAAGTATGAGGCATGAGAGGTGCACAAGAGGTGGAAGGGGCGACGATAGATATGGAGGCTCCTCCATGGATGAGAAGGGGATATTAGCTGGAGCCATAGGGTCATTTGATGGTGTTGGAAGGTTATCTCCCTCAGTTTGTGGAGGCTATGGTTTGGATGAGGCAGAGATGCGACCATTGTGATGAAGTGAGGTAAGAGCCTTAGGTGCAAGATTAAGAGTCTATCCATCTGTAATAATCTAGTATCCTATCTTTTAAAAGGTGACCGCATCTAAGATGTCAAGCCTATTTTGTAGTTAAAGTAGGGTAGTTGGAAAATCTCCAAGCTTGAACTAAATTTGCAAGGAATTCACATAATAAGGGAGATATATCCAAGAGCTGACTAACTATGCCTAGCCATGTGAGACATATAGAGGAATATGTCAGCCTTGAAATGTATGGGAGTAGAGGATAGAATTTAATTGACCCTATACCAGTCCTTTAGGGTCATTTATGCCCTGAGCTTACCATCGGAAAGAGAATGGAGGATACCATGTAGTGACACACTCTCTTGAAGGGTGACAGACAATAAGAGTTGGCAATCACACCATATTTAAAGTGAGAATAGTGCATATTTAAGAGAATGTCATTGGGAAGTTGAGTCCTCATCCACTCAGTATAAGTCATGATAATTTTGATGTTGTGCTCAATGCCCAGTATTCTTGTCAGCTCGGGATCATCCACCACTATGGGAACGCCTAATATATGAGTAGTGATATTGGTTCCCATAACTTGAATTATGAGGTTCACATAGAAGAGGCAAACCAAGTCATAGTTGACTGGATCTTTGAGAGTGAATATAGGAAGAAGATGGAGATTTAAAAAGGACTAGATAAAGGGAAGTCTGATATGCTCAGTGCATGATACAATATAAATTCACTTCCTTGGGAGAACTTTCTTTCTATGGAATGATTTGATCCAATGTTTCTGTTCATCCATAGTGTGGAAAAAATAGGTGGAGTGAAGGGATGCTTTAGTGGTCCTCACTAATTAAGATGTAGAGAGAATATGTTCCTTTGTGGATAAGGAAGAAGTAGGAGGAGTATTGGGCCTAGAAAGAGGTGGATATAGACTTCTAGCTTCTTTTGAAGATGAAGAATAAGAAGAAGGAGAGGATGCCCGAGATGGAGAAAAGTGAAGTGAAACATAAGGTTCCTCAATGAAAACTATCATCAGAGCCGGACTAATTAATTGGGTATGAGCCCATTTGGTGAGCATAAAATAAATACCCTCATGAATGGAACTGGAGGCGGTGATTTTTCTTTTAGTCATTGCACCACAATAAGGAAAATTTGAAATTATAGTGAGTTTATAAGCTTTTTGGTAAGCAGCTTTCATAATTGATGAATATAAGGAGAAAAATTCACCTTTGGTTTGAAATTATTTAAAGGAGTACAAATTTAACCCTAATTAAGCCTTAAGATGAGTTTATTGTAAGCAAATTAGGAAAATAGAATAGTTAGGTTTTTGGTGATCTTACCCTAAAATTGAGCGAGTAAGGATGAAATCGACATTGATTGCTATTGAGAAATGACTTTGGGTTGTCCATTAGACCTTTAGGAGTTCAATTTTGTGTGTTTTGATGAATATTTGAATGAGATGAATTCGAGAGTGGGGTCTGGCAATGAGTAGTTGATGAGTTTTGGAAGATCGGGGTTGAGAGTTTGGTTGAATTGGTGAGGGCTTATTTTTATACCTAATAAACTATTCTATTGTTCATGTTATCGATCAAATGGTATTGATAATCCATTCGACTAGTATCACTTAGGTTAGATACACAACAACAATTTTGCCCCTTGGTTAACCAGTCAACTAGACCTCTAAACCCGTCGTCTGGTTTGTTGACCAGTCAACTAGTTCGATTAATCAGGTGACATTATCTTAGTATTTCTAATCCTTTTTGATTGAGAACCATAATCCCATGTTTCCTTTAAATTTTTCACATTACTCAATAATCATATAGGCCATGTTTTAAATTAAATTCATGTAATCTTAGGCCAAGTTATTATAATTTTGATTGTTTTCATGATTAATCCTTACTTTTTTATCACTAGTTTGGGAGAGAGATAATTTAAATTATAAAAATATCATTCCTAGTTCTCTCTTAATTGTTGTGATTTTTTCTTCATTTAATGGATTAGTGAACATGTTTTCCCATTAATATAATGTATCCACAAATTCTACTTTTACATCACCGTTTTGAACATGGTCTTTTATAAAGTGATGCCTTATTACTATATGTTAATAGTTAAAGTGTTGAACATGGCCATATAGAATTAGTGTTGTCACATCTAATTAGATTTTCTTTTCAATTTTAAGCACGTAATCACTTAGTTGATGTTTCATGTAGATAATTTGTGCACAATAAGCACCAGTTGCTATATATTCTACTTTAGTTATAGATAGTGCCACAATAAGTTATTTCTTGCTATGCCAACTAGCTAGGGCTTTTCCAAAAAATTGGCATGTACCTGAAGTACTTTTTCTATCAAATCTATTTCTTGCAAAATCAACATCAGAATAACCTTCTAAGTTTGGAAGAGTATCACTAGGGTAAAACAAGCCTAGTTTATGCGTGCCAATTAGACACCTAAGAATTTTCTTGATTGTAGTTATATGAGACTCCTGGGGATTACATTAGAACCTAGCACATAGGGATATACTAAAAATAATATCAGGTCTAGATGCTGTAAGGTAAAGGAGTGATCCAACCATACCTTGATATCACTTTTGATCAACTTGTTTACCTTTATCATCTATGTCAAGCTTTGTGGTGGTCTCCATGGGAGTATTAGAAGGTTTTCTCTCATTCATTCCAAACTTCATGAGTATTTCTTTTGTGTACTTTTCTTGGCTAACAAAAACTTCTTCCTTTAATAACTTGATTTGAAGTCAAAGTAAGTAGGTCAACTCACTCGTCCTGCTCGTTTTAAACTCACTATACATCAAGGTAGAAAAGTCCTCGTATATGGACTCATCAGAGCACAAAATATTATGTCATTAACATATATTTGTACAAGAAATAAGTTATTTTTGGTTTTCTTTAGGGAAATATTTTTATCATTTTTAGCTCTCTCAAAACCCTTTTCCAACAAAAAATTACTCAACATTTCATACCAAGCTCTAGGAGCTTGTTTCAAACCATAAAGCACTCGTTGATTTGTAAACATGGTTAGGTTTTGAGTCATTTTCAAAATAGGTTGGTTGCTTAACACATGCCTCTTCTTTAATAAAACCTTTAAGGAAAGCAATTTTGACATTCATTTGATATAAAGCACATAGATGATGCAAATGAAAGAAGTATATGTATAGCCTTGAGTTTAGTTATTGGGGTAGAGGTTTCCTCAAAACCAATTCCTTCCTCTTGGTTGTATCCTTTGGCAACTAATCATAATTTATTTCTAACCACAACACCACCCTCATGTTGGTTGTTTCTAAGGACCCATTTATTCCTAATGATGGGTCTATCTGGAGGTAAGGGGACTAGTTCCTAAGCTTTATTTCTCTCAAATTGGTTAAGCTCATATTGCATTGTCATGATCTAATTTTCATCATCCATGGCTTCCAAGTGAGATTTAAATTCCATTTATGATAGAAACGTTAAATGATTGCAAATGTCACCTAATGAGGATCTCATTGCAACTCCCATAGTAGGATCGCCAATGATAATCTCTTGAGGATGTCCATAGGCATATCACCATGCCCTAGGAAGATCCCTTCTTACTTCATCCTCCTTTTGATTAATTAGAGGATCTTGACCAGTTAATTCTTCTATGTTTTTCTTGTCATCATTTTCCATCAGATTCTCAACTTGAATAGAAGAACCTACTTCTTCCTCTTAATTACTCTACACATTTGAGCAAGATTCTTCAAAAACAACACGTATAGATTTGCAAACTACTATTAATCAATTGTTGAAGATTTGTTTGCAAATGAAGATACCTTCATTTTCTTTAACGTCAAACTTACCCAAATTACCTTTTCCATTCTGAAGGGCAAAGAATTTGCAACCATATGTGTGAAAATAACCCACGTTTGGTTTCTTACCATTTTAGAGCCCATAAATAGTCTTCTTCAGTATGGCCCGGATGAGTACTCTATTCACTACGTAGTTTGTAGTGATAATAGCTTCAGCCCAAAAATATTTTTGGGAGCTTGGATTCACAAAGCATGGTTCTTGCAACCTCCTCCAATGCTCTGTTCTTCCTTTCCACAACATTATTTTTTTATGGTGTCCTTACGTAATATCCCATCCTGAAGTCCTTCAAAATGTGTTTAAAATTATGCTAATATAAAATAAATTAGTTTTGGTTTAAAAAAAGCTTGAAATTTTAATAGAAATGTAAATTTTAGGCATACTAATCGATTGGTATGCTTAGAGATTAATAATTTTGTTCTCGATGAATCAATCAACTCATTTGCTTAAACCGAATGACTAGTTATCCTATAATTTGATATCTTTTTCTAATTTTAATTTGAATATATTTTCATTGATTATGAACACTTCTAATTAAAATATATTTGTGCTAATGAGCATATTTTGGTACTCTGAGATAATTTTTATATTATTTAGATCATTCTATGATTTTATTTAGTTAAATTTTCCTAAAAAGTACTTGGGGGCATACCTCACGTTCTTTTTTCTCCTTCATTTTCATCTCTCTTTCTTCTGGTAGTTGGGATATGTGTTTAAATTCTTTCACATACTTCTTGACCAAACAATCTTCTAAAATTGTTCCTTCCCTTGCTACACTCAACCTATTTCACACCATCATGTCTTCCCTTATACCGTAGCTACCCACACTCAACCATACCGGTCTTATCTTTCTCCCTCTTGTGGATTTTGACTAGCTCCATCTTCTATACCCTCTATTCCTAATTCATTCTCACTTATTACCTGTTTTTCTTGCTAAATGTTGAGTATTCTCTATTCTTCTCCCTTTTCCCTCTCTATAGAGAAAAAATAGAGGTTGCTCTTATTTTATTTCCACTTTGGTTGAGCTATTGTCTCTCATTTATTCTTCTAATCTTGACTTTAATTTTCCTTTATTTCTCTTAAGTAGGGAATGATTAAGGTTTTGAGAATGATTGATGATTCTAGCTTCATTTTTCTTAGAATTCTATTTTTGAGAAATGGTTGAGTTGTGTTTTTATTCTTTTTCTTATTCTTCTTCTAGTTTTCTTTAACTTTAATGGATTTTTAAAAAGGGATTTTAATGGCTTTGACTCTTGATATTTTTTTGGCATCAAAATCTTGGTAGATAGCCTTCAAGTTCGGAGTTTTGTGCTAGAATAATTGCTTCAAGGTTTGTTATTTTTATCTTTAATATGAATATGGTTTTTGTTTCTTATTTTGGTTCCATGTTCTTTATGTGTTTCTGTGTTGGGAATTGGAAAATTTCTTTCTATAATTCAACAATGGTAGAGTTTCTTTTTGAAATTTAAGCATTGTTTCGTTTCTTTGATTTTATGCATGATTTTGCAATTTAAGTATGATTTCATTTAAATACCTAAATTACCATGTATTCATGTAATTCTATGTCTGTAGCATGTCCCCTTATGTGTTTTATAACATGGTAGCATGCTAGAATTAATATAGTAAGGTTTTGCAAATTTTGGTGTGTGTATCACAAGTCTGGGTGTTGTTTTACCTATATAAATCAATTGATTTGTTGAACCCATCGACCGATTGTGTGAACAGTGGTATAATTTGAAAATTTTGATGGGCTGGTTATGAGATCAGTTGATTGGGTCAAAGAACTAGTTAATTGGTCACTACGAGTAGTCGATCGGTTTGTTAAACCTATCAATTGGTGATATTGTGACCAAAGTGGTCTGGTCTCTGCTTACACTCATCGATTGATTGGACAGAACCCATTGACTAGTTTCTTATGAACAGTTAGTTGGTGAGACTAACTAGTTGACTGGTCCATTGATGTTATTTTTTGTTTAGGTCTAGTACAACCAAATCAGTCGACTGGTTCTAGTGATCGATCAACTAGTCCGATTTTTTTCAGTCAGGATTATTGTTAATTGTTGTTCTTCTTTTGGGCCTTTTATGTTAATGTCTCCATGTAATTACAACATTTAATTTATGATTTTAACCATGTTTACCCTGGAATTAATATGAATCATAATGATGATAGTTGGGCCTTGACTTAGTTAAGTTTGGTGTCATCTCTAAACACCCAACTAGTGGCTTTTATGCCTTGTGATGTGTTTGGTGTTATCACTTGAAAACACCTAATTGGTTATTTATGGAATTAATCTATAATTTGTAAGATCCCTTAGTAATTAATAAATACTAAATAAGATTTTGTTTGAGCCTTTTTCCCTAACTCTCAAGGTAGCTAACTAGGAGTTAGTTGGAAGGTCGCCTATGGTTTATATTTTTCACTCAGTACCTATTTCCTTCTCTATTAGGTTTCTATAGGTAGGTGATATGTGCATATATTTGAGGGTAGGGTTATACTCTGGTATGCCAACATGGCATTGGTGTCCAGCTCAGGTGGGTGAGGTGTCCCAGTACAAGCCCCCTAGCACTTTGTATGGTCCATTGCTTAGTCGGATGTGATATCCCAAGCTTTTAGCCCTCTTGGTAGAGGCATTCAAGGTGTGGTGGGTGAGATATCCTAGTATAAGCCCCCTTGATGTACTCAGACCTCTTGTGTCAATATGGTACCTCAATTTGTGATAGCTCTCATGGTTGTGCACTCAATGTGTGGTGGATGTGGTGTCATTAGAGAAAATCCCCTTTGATGTATCAAGACCTCTTGTGGTAGGTGTGGTATACCATTGTGATTGTATGCTACCATGACTAAGTGTGGTTAAAAAAATTATCTCAATAAATTAAAATTATGTGATCACTAAAGGAAGATTTATAATATGGTTTACATTGTGTGGTTGTGAAGCACTTACCTTATTACTATTCTTTTATGATTTCCATGTAAGCATGCCTTCTTGTATGATTTTCAAGAGCTCGAGTGTTAATTTATATTGGTATGCTTATCATCATAATATTATATGACTTTAATGTGCTGCATGAGCCTTAGCATATTTTAGGTAGTCTCTTTTAGTAGTACTTCACCATACTAATACTACACTTGTGTGGTCATTATGATGATCCAAATTATGGGTCGGAGAGTAGAGGACAATTTACAGAGTTACAATTCATAAGTAGAGTATGCTAAGGGTGATTATGTGAGCTAGTAACTAGATATTGTTTTGGGTTAGAGATTTATATTTATGCTTAAGAGTTAGGCTAATTGGCTAGAGGTGTTTTTCCAATTGAGTTGGGAGGTTTTTGTTCTTTCGGTCATCAAAACTCTTGGCTTTGATTTCCTATATTTATATTTTACAAAATATCACACTCTTCCTACTTGTATTATTGTTCTTATCTTTATTATCATTAGTACGATTGTAATATTATTATGAACATACATATTTTTGTTCATTATTTCATTTTGTCTTACATCAGGCATGGGTTAGGAAATGATCGCACCTCTCTCATGGTTGATGTGGGGGTAACATTATCCGATTTTGCTTTTCAAACGCTTGCACATTGTCTTCAAAATGAAAATTTCTGGTTTAGAAATTGGGGGTGTTACAACTTGGTACAAAAAAGTTGTGAATAATGCCATTTTGATCATAGAAATCTATTATGGTGGCATTCTCAAACTCCTTTCCGTAATCACTCCTTATAGTGTGGATATCATAGTTCCCTTTTCTACTTTAATTTTCTTATCAAGCATAATAAAAGTGTTAAAAGCATCATCTTTAGTGGAGAGAAATAATATCCATGTATGATGTGAGTTATCATCTATGATTACTAGCACATATCTACAACCACCTATGATAGGGTCCTAGCAGGCGTAAATAGATCCATATGTAGTAAATCAAGTGGTTGAGATGTGGTCACAACATTTTTAGGTTTAAAGGAAACCCTATTTTATTTTCCTTGTAGACATGCACCACATAATCAATATTTTGTAAAGTTCAACTTTGGAAGACCACGCATTAGGTCTTTTTTAACAAGTTTTCTCAATAAATCCATGCTATCATGTGCAATGCACTTATGCAACAACCGTGCACCATTTTCAATTACACTTAGACATGCATTGTGGAACTTTATCAATTTAACAAAAAGAATGTATACATTGTTAATATATGTGCATATAAAGTGAATATATTTATCTATACCATTTAAAATTATGTAATGTGAATTTGAGAAGTTAACTAGAAACCCTTTGTCACATAGTTGACTTATGCTAATCAAATGGTGCTTAAGGCCATCAACTAAATACACATTGTTTATAAAGGGGTTAGAGTTACCAATACTGATGCTACCAACATCAATGATCTTTCATTTTGAGTTGTCTCCAATTGTCATCCTTCCACCATCATATGGAGTTAGTTTAGAGAACATGGTTCAATCACCCATCATGTGTCTTGAGCATCAACTGTTTAGGAACCATTTGTGGCTTCTTGTTTGAAGCATACCTACAAGCATAAATTTCCTAGTTTAGGTACCCTTTTACCGGGTCTTTATTAGGTTAGTTTTATATTTATGTGGGATGGTCCCCTTAGGTATCCACACGTGCTTGAAATTTGGAACAACTTTTTCATGTTTAGTAAAACCGCATGATGAAGCAATATGATCATATTTATCATATAAATTACACACAATCTTTTTCTTATGAGTGAAGATAAATTTTGTATTTTTGGCATGCCTAATTTTTTTTACACACACTACATTTATTTGATGTAGGACAAGCATGCACTTGATGAGCTTTTGAGGCTTTTACAAATAAATTTTTAGTGTTTGGCATTTTAATACTTTCTTATTTCTATAGCCTAAGCACTTACAATCCTTATAGTACCATTATGCACATAACAACACATTTAATCCTTTTTCACTCTTGGTGAAGGTATAAACAATATTTATAATTTTATCACATTTGATTTGCATATCAACTATTTTGGATTGAAACTGATTCATCTTAACCTTGTGAGCACAGAAAATAAATTCCTTATATGTATTAAATTTAATTATTTTATTTACTAGCTCAATTTTGATAATAAGCATATGAGATTCAAGAATAAGATTTTCGTATAATACAAGGTTTTGTTGTTCCTTTAAGTGATTAAGTAGTTTCTTCATGTTAACTCTTTCCTTAGTCTATCATTATCATGTAAGGAATCATGCAAGACACATATCAAACCATCATAAGAGTAGAGTGAATTTGAGTGTACCTCATCACCATCATCGTCATCATCAAAGCTTGTAAAGGAGGTAGACGTTGATGATTCCTCTCATAAGCCCTAAAATAAATGTTGAAAACTTTTTCCTTTTTATAAGGCGGTTCATTTTCACTTTTGCTAAAGGCAGCCATTTATTTTCCTAGTCCTTTCCATCTTTTATTGTTGCTTGTATTGCCTTTGTTTCTTACCATTTGCTTAGTAATTTTATTTCTAAACTCATAATTCACATATGACATGCCTAGCTTTTCCATAGTTGTGGCATTTAATATTGTTATCCATGTTGTCTTCTCTAGGTCTTCTTGTGTTTCTTGAGGTTAGCCTTCCTGATCTTCCATTTGTACTGCCTATTGATATGAGGAACCATTTGAATTGAGTGGTTATAAAGGCCACTTCTTCATCATCCATAGGAGGTTCGTTTTATCCCTTATTACCTACATTTTTAGCCATATATTCAACCACTTCTTATTATCTGGAGGAAGTGGAAGCTTTTAGAGCTAGAGGATTTTTCTTTCTTTCATTTTATCCATCTTTTAGCATTTATTGATGAACCATGAGCTTTTTTAATAGCTCTTTAATGATCATCTTGATTAAGTCTCTGGCTTCATGGTCTTCACCTTGAGACTCAATTCATTTGTAAGGCCTTACAAGATCTTTCTTACTTGATCTTCTTTAGTAATTTATTTTCCCAAGGCCTTGAGGTTGTTGATAATGGAAATGAAGTGGTTACTTAGGTTTTTGGTGTTTTCTCCTTTCTTTATACTAAACAGTTCATACTCTCTAGTGTGAAGAGTGATTCTTTGATCCTTTACTTGCTTTCTCCCTTCATGGGTAAGGATGAGCTTATCCTATATTTCTTTTGCAGTGGAGCACAATTGGATGTAGTGGTACTCCCTTTCACCAATCCCACATTGAAGAATTTTAATGGCTTTATTGTTGAGAGTGATCTTTCTCTTTTCTGCATCTATGAGCTTATCTCACGTCTTTTCCACTAGTTCATCGTTGACCTCTTTAGTGATTTTAATTAGCACTTCAGTGACTATAAACCATATATCATATTCTTGTGACTTAATAAAGAACATCATTATGTTCTTCTAGTTTCTCTCCATTGAAAAATGGTGGTTTCATGGTGAAAATGCCTTCATTTAGACTAATGGAATCCATTCTACTTGTAGATCTTTTTCACCTCGGATTGTTAAATCCTTCAAGAGATGCCTAAGCTTTGATGATAATTGAAAGTGTAATACACCACCTTTTAGGGTCTTATAATCTAAGTGTCTTTGATCATGGTTTAGAGGTGTGCTTAAAGCTTAACATTATTTTAGCTGAGTGGGGTTTGGATTTTGGAAGATAAATTGATTTTATCGAAAAACTGATGGACTATTTTTTTTACACTATAGTTTTGAAACCTAATGAATCGATTGGCTAGTTTGAGGTTCCATTCAATTGGTTCGACATAATTGGTTGTTCTTCAACCTCAATGTTCATTGCAAAAATTTTCCTAAAAATTTTTTAGCATCGTGATTATGTTCTAAGTAGAATGCGTAACCTAATTTTGAATTTCAAATAATTCATGGAGGGGTAATTTCTAAGAAGTCACTTCTTCTTCTTCCTTTTCTTTCTCTTCTATAAGATTCCTCAAAATATTATTTGCTGATGCAATCTTTATACATTGCTGAACATTGATTTTCTCTCCTTATTCCCTTATTTTGTTTGGAATTTCTAGGGCACATTACCTTAGAATATTTTAGTTTTCACTATTTTATCTTAAAGACAAAAAGGACAGGTTTGAACCTCTAAAAATGTGCATTAGAAAGCTTGGATTTGGGCTAGGGTTTAGGGTCTCAGTTTATACATCCATTACCCCTCTTTTTTAATGGAAACCCTTAGTGATTTCAAGCCCAAAGCCTTTATTCTCCCTTTATTGCCTAACCTCCAAACTTCCTTGCTATTCTTCATACTTTCTTTGTCCACATCTTCTTTAATTAGCCTTCCGATTTGATCTTTCTTTCCTCTTTTAATCCATTCTCTAACTCATTGTTTTGATCTAAAGCAAAAAGGGATTAGCTTTGGGAAAAGAGTGAGGATTTAGCTTTCCTTTTGAATTCTTTATTTTCTTCTTGAGGAGGTGGTTTACCTCTAATTTCCTCTCTTAACTTTATGATTTTATTCTTTCTTATATGATTTTAAGGGTTTTACTAAGTTTTAACCTTGCTTTCTTGAAAGGTGTTCTAGTGTTGGAAAGAGGTGCATATTTTTCAAATACTTTTGCTCTCTTCAGTGGGTTTGCTCTACTCTTTTGAGGTAAACCATCATCTTCCCTATTTTTCTATAAAATTATATTGGTTGGTATAGTGTATGTTTTGTATTTATGTGGAAGTATGAGTATTAGAGGTGAAAGTGGTCTTGAACTTGTTAATATTAAATAAATGGAATAAGTGGTAGGAAGTCTAACTTGAGACTTTGCATGCATAAGCCTCATAGGTAGTAGCCAACCATGGTATCTTCATCATTTCAGCAAATTTGGCATTTGTAATATGAGGTATAAGTTATTGCATGATGGCCTAGTATCAAGAGAATATGATGTATGTTTTCCTAGCTCTTATTAAGTTCATAAAGTATAAGAATGATTTCTATTGAGATTATGAGCATGATTTTGGTATTTCGCATGTCTATCCATGAATATTACTTATTAAGAACCTTGACTAACCTATTATTGTTGTTCGGATTGATTGAATAAATATTGTTGAATCTAATTGTTTGTAAGTGTTTTTTGTATGGGCCGTTTTCACCCAATCAATTGATTGGTCTCTATGATTGATCGACCAATCCCTAGGATCGATTTATTGGTCTGGTAGACCTATTAAATGGTCAGCTTGTAATTTTAGTGGTGTTGGTCTCAAGATAAATCAATTGGTTGGTTTAACTAAACCAATTGAATGGTTCTTAAAATAGATGATTGATTCAGCTAACCAATTGATTGTTGGGTTTGTGACCCTAGTAATCTTAGCTTTTGCTTAAATCCATTAACCAATTTGATTAAGCAAATAAACTGATTTCTTTAAAACAATCGAATAGTAGGGTTGACCGGTCAACTAGTTCACTACCACTATGAAGGTTTGGGAGTGCCCAGACAAATCAACTGGTCCATGAAACTGATCAATTATTCAATATGACCGATCGACTAGTTCTTGGAAACTTATTGACTACACTTGACTACATTTGCGTTTCTATCCTAATTCTTTCCGAACGTGATAATTGAGTCTCCTCATGCATAGGAGGTGATCAAAGATGCTAGTATCTACAATAATATCTATATTAATTGATTTTAAATGACGTACTAAAGTTACTATAGAGGAAATTTATCTTAGTAGACCAATATTGACCTTAACCTAGAAATTGGGCCTTTCTCTTGACCATGACATGAGTAGGTGATTAGATGGCTAAAAATAAATTATTCCTATGGTTATTATTTGTAATGAATCTTAATGATGACCAATGGATTTCTAATGACTTATTTCACTACGTTAAAATGTGGAACCTTGTAAGTTTAAATAATTTAACATGAATGGAAGAAGATACCATGAATCTGTATGATGGCCTTAAGTTGACCTTCACATGGCTACTAAGATAAATGGATAAATAGCAGGGGTTAGAATTTGACTTTAGTTGACCACTGATTAGACCTTCATCATTGGCCTTAAGGACTAACCTAAAAAAATACTATTTCATGTAAGGTAAGATTGTGGTTAAGTAATGAAACTAAGGCTTTGACCTTATCCCTAGGCTTGACCTATATTTTTATTGTGAATAACATAATTAAATGGAAATATAATGTTGTCTTGAACAGTGTGGTTGATATTAACATTGTATAATTTCTTCTTTTGGTGTAATTGATCAACTTAAGATACCCTTAATTAGAACACTGGATGATGTAAGAACCTTATATGTTTTTTTTGGACTCAAATGATTTTTACTTGGTATGATATTATATATGGACTTTGGCATATTATGAGATCTTTAACCAATAAGATATTAATCACTTAAAGTTAAAAAATTTTAACAAGCATTATTATGGGTCTGGATTATTCAATCCCCAATTAGCTATCGGGGATTTAGTCTACCTTCGAGTACCTTTGGGTGGGATCCTCATTGATCATGGGATCCTAATTGATCCCGATTCCATTCCTACTCTAGACACCGATGATGTACTAGGGGTATCGATACTAAAGAATTTGGTCATCATAGGAGAGTTACTTTGGCATGATCTAGGACTTATGTCCACTAGGTTACTTTAGCATGAGCTAAGACTCTATGTCCATTTATTTGATGTGACTTCTATAGGTATTGAGAGACCATGGGGAATGATCCCACCTATTGCTCAATAATTTTGTTAAGGACTTATATGTTCACCTAATGTAGTATAATAACAAAAATGAAACTTAAAAATGTATTAAATTAACCTTATCCTATTCTATGCTCAATCTTGATATGATTAATTCATTAAAATGATACTTGGCTTTACCTTTTGAGTATTTAAGAACTCAAACATTACTCATGTTAGGAGTTAGTGTACACTCATGTTCATTGCTTATTAAGTTGACGTAGTAGGGAAGATATTATCACTTTAACTATGATAACAACTTGTTATTTCTAAATAAATCATGTAACCTACATTCCTTATATGTTTTATCATCAAAGCGTTTCCTTGAGTGTTTAATATGGTGTAACCATCACAATATATAAACATACACATACATATAACTTGTGCTTTCATATGTCTCACTTTAAGTGTTGCATCGCTATACAATCCTCTTGCTCAAACATGTTTCCATGAATTTTCACATGATCCATTTTTAATATAATCATGATTAACCTACTATAATAATCCGTGGTGGAAAAGTTATATATGTATATCTATTTGCACATTACGCTACAAGCTACACTCTAAACACTACTGTGTGGATAATATCAGTGGTTAGTGTTCCTTATGAATATTATATGTATGACATATCCTTGTAAGCCAATATGATTATGATTAAGTTTGTACTGAAGGATGAAAATACATTATGTATGACTTGGTGTGATAGTACATGAGTGACATAGTAGGAGTTTTGCATATACTTTTGGTATGTCATGTGAACAGTATGTTGTGTGGGTTGGCCTATACCTTGATCTACATTAGTGGTAGATTATCTACTTAGTATGTATGCATGCTGATGAGGTTGTTGTTGCAATTCCCTGCTCAATCCTACAACTAGGAGGTCTTGTGTAGATTTCCAAGGATGACCAATGAGTAGTCCATCATCTTCTTTAGTATAGTTGGATTATTTGAGCGTAGGCATTTCTAGAGATATTCTTTTGTGGTCTTTGAGTGACCAAGGCATCCTCCCTTGAAATTATTTTATTAATTAATGATTTTCTTCTGGCATACCCTTCATACTAGTTTTAGGCTTACATAGCCATGGTTTGAAACCTTGACTTCCATATCTTTAGTTGTTTTTCTTACACACTCTAGTTTTCATTTTTTTTTGGTTGGTTGGATACTTAACATTGTATCTAATGTGAGGTAGGTGGTGAGGTGCCTATCTTGTGTTAGATGTGGTAATAACACCTTATTTTTTTTTGTAAGAGTGTTTAAGTATTTATGCTTTGCAATGTAATTAAGCGAAATTTTTGGTAGTGAAAAATGGGGGTATTACAAAAAGAACCCTTGAGGGAGTAAATAGGATTTTTTTAATGGAGATGACATGATTTTTTTTGCACCTAATACAAAGTGGTTCGAGAGCAAATTATTCTCTACATCCACTACTAAAAGGTCTTTCCTTTTAGATTTTGAAATAGTGACATATTTTTATTGATGACTTTTCTCATGGTTTATGAGCCTTACAATCTCAATGACCCTCTAAGACATAATGTACAACTTAACCTATTTATTTTCTCCAGACTCTCCATAAAAATCTCTTAAGAATAATTTACAACTAGTTAATTGATTATGTTTAGATAGAAATGGAAAGTTTTTGTTGTATGAACTAGTCAATTGGTTTACTCAAACTAGTTAATTGGTTGTATATAGTCCACAGTTGGTCTGATGAACATATATGTGTATTGACTTTGTTAAGTAACACAAGCCGATTTGTTCAAACTGGTTAATTGGTTGCAAATAAGTTGTTTGGTTTAGCAAAACTAATTGATGAGTTTAACCAAAGACTAATGGGTTTTTATAGAAGTAAAACCCATGAACTGGTTGGTCAAACCATTCGATAAGTTAAGATAGAGATGGATGTGTTTCAGTAAGAGTAAAATCCATGGACTGGTTGGTCAAACCTGTCAATCAATTTTCTCGAACCAATTTATCATTTTGGCGGAACTAGTCAATGAGTTTAAATAGATATGAATGTGTTTTTGAATGAGTGAAATCCATTGACTAGTTGATCAAACTAGTCGATCATTTTACTCAAACAAGTTGATCTATATGGCTAAACTAATCAATGAGTTTAAATAGAGATGAATGGGTTTCTACCCAAATGAAACCAATGGACTGATTGGTCAAACTCGTCAATCAATTTGCTGCACCAATTGATTTGTCTAATTTTAACATATTTTATGCATTTGATTAAACTGAACCAATCAACTGGTTTTGGCTGAAACCAACTAGTGAATTTTAAAACACTTCTAAAACTTTTATAAATCAAGATCAACCTTGAATTCTTATGAAGTGAATTTAAACAAATTTCTTAATAACATTTTAAAGATTTTTGATCAAAATGTGAAATTGATCAAATTTCCTATTTACTTGGAACCTAAGACTTTATAAATGTAATCCTTAACTTTCAAGTATAATTTATCTATTATATGTTGTTCTCTTGTTCTTGAAAATTAATTACTCTTTTAAATTTGCATATTTTGAGAAATACTTTGAGTAGGCGTATTTAATTTTTTTTGTAATTCAATCGTAGTACATGCACACTTAAGTAAACAATTTACATCTTAAGATCGGTTTGTTATCATTAAGATAAAGACAACAACATTGTTTAACCTATGAGGTCAATAGTTACCGTTCTGTAAGATAAAATAGTTGTCTAGAGAATGCTGCGTTGGGGTTGTATATTTTCCTATTCCACAGGATAGAATTGTGTCCAAGAGTATTATGCTCTTGGGTTGTTTATTATTAATTCCGTCCAACTGGTTATGGATATTGGGATCCCTAAACTCAACATTACAAGTAATTGGAATAATTATGATCACTTACATAATTTGTAGGTAGTAAAGAATGAGGGAATGTTGAAAATGTGGTTTTGGTGATAGCTGTGATAGACAAGTATTATCGCTCTCACTTTTGAATATTTTGTATAATGTGTTTATGCTATGTTCCTCATGTGTTACCTTCTATATGTTATATGTGACCTTTGCATGCTTAAAACTATAAAGTGGTTTACCTAGTACTATTGTACTGATGGGTTTCATTTCATGGTCCCCTACCAAGTAAAAGAGGGAGTTATGACTATGTAGGAATATTTGATGATGCATGTGGATTCAATGATTTCATCATGTTACTTGCATTGAGTGTTATTGGGTTTGATCTATAATATTTTTATCCAAAATCTCTCTCTCTCTATATTTGGATTTTGGTGTCCTCTATTTTTATTATGCCTATTCTTTTCTCTATATTTCCTATCCTGAATTGTGGTGGACTAAAGTTCTTTCCACACCTAATACTTAGGTATGATGTTACTTTTTCTTGCACTTGGTGTAAATTAGGTATATGGAGTACCACTTGTATGTTGAATATGGCATAACACCCAATATTTTATCATTAATGTTTTCGTAAAAATAATTTTTTTAGTAGTAAATTTTAGGGGTGCACACACCTTAGGATCTTGGGCTTAGTAGCTAAACACACATAATTTTTTCAGCTGACCAAATGTGGTCATCTTCTTGTATATGGACTCAATGGGCTCAACACATTATTTTTAGGATGCACCTTGGGAGCTAAAGCTTAGTGGTTGAAAGCGCATCAATCTTTTAGCTCATTAAGTGTGCTCATCTTTTTTCATCTAAGCTCAGTGGCCTCAACACAATGGTAAGAGGGTGCATGTTGGGAGCCTAAGCATAGTGGTTGAAAGTATATTAGTCTTTCAAATCACTAGACGTGCTTGTCTTCTTTCATTAAGGTTTAGTAGCCACGGCAAGCATGTTTGCAATAATAAGATATTCTATGTATATGTTGGCATTTACAAAAAGAAGAATCATCCATTCCTCTATCAAAATTTATATACAACATTAATATGCACTCATATATAAAAGTGATCATCATTAATCAGCCAAAACTATATTACAAATAGTATTTTTGCAAGTATTTTACATTCCAATAATTCATTAGACATCTTCTTTCTTCATTAGCTAATATGAATGTGGCTGGCCCAACTTGTTCCACAACTTGATATAGGCCTTCACATTTCGCAACTAATTTGCCTCGACCCCTAATGATTTAGATCTCAACCTTCCCATTTAGCAACTAACTTGCCTTGACCCCTAATGATTTAGATCTCGACCTTCCTTAATATCTAATCTCCTACCATTAATTGTGTATATCTTACTTTTTTGTTGTAGTACATAGCTACTTGTTTTTTGTACTTGGAAAGCTATATTTGAACTATGTATCTTCATTTTTCCAATAGATCCATCTTACTTTTTAGGGTCTCCTCATTAGCTTTGGGATCATATTTGTTGGTTCTATGTGAACTTGTTTTGATTTCTATTAGTATAATTACCTCAAACCTAAAATCTTAGTTGAAGGAGTCTCTCACATTTATTTTTTTTATTTTTATAGTTATCCTAATAACCCATAATATTCTAGGAAGCTCATCCACCCATCCTCACTCAACTAGCTTCATAGTTCTCTTAGTATTTATTTATTTTCACATTTGGCTTAGCCATTACACTATGTTTGAACTAGTGAGGAACTTTTTCTTAGAGTAATAAATTTCCAACTTGAAAGATTTTTTCAAGGTAATTTACATGTGGATGAGCTATTGAGGTGAATCAATAATCAATTCTCCTATTTTCAAGGAATTACCAATATTTATTGTTGTTGAATTGTTAGTAGTTAATAGTTATAAATGCCTAAAGGACTCTAAACTTGCATGATTCTAGTTTTTTTTATTTATTTTTAAGATTATGACTTTTAATCCCATGTTCTATTAATAGTCACTTGTTGTTTTATACCCACAACTGATATTATTCCAAAAAATCTCCATTGTTCATTTTTCGGTGATCTATGCTAGTGCTTTGGTCTCTAACCTTGTAAAATAGTCAATAGTGAATATGATAAACCTCTTTTGGCCAACACCTACACTTATTAGGCCATTTGGGAGATCACCTAAATATGCTATTATAATAAAAAAAAAGATTTTGTGATAAACTTTGAAGTGTCATAATTACCAAGGTTTGGTGGTCTAAAAATATCTCCCTCCACATCATGAATGACCATAGACTTATAATAGATTGCAGCTCTGAAGTAGTTTTTTTTTTGTGTTGAGAAAAATGTTCAACACCCTAAGCATTGATACACTATTGCCTCTACATCTCGGTATATAGTTTTCCAATAATAACCCTAGCACAAAGTTTTTATGAATAGAGATTTGGAAACATAGTGTAGTCGATATAACCCCACATGAACTTAAGTAAACACCTTGTACCCTAATGCTCAAGGCACAAATTTAGTCCTGGCATTGTCTATGAGAGCTTGTATAATTGTCATTCAGTTATAAAGTAGTTTATTTTTCTTCTTCTTTGCTTAAATGCCTTATCTTTATCTATTGGATGAGTCCCTATTTCTAAATAATCCATTAATTCTCACATCCACTCATCTATCACCGACATCTCTATAATATCATATTACTTGACCTTTGTTTCATTCTTATCGGTCAAGTGCATTGCCATATACTTGACCCTGACCGTCTGAGATAAGGAAGAAGTGTTGTTAGAGGCTAAATTTGCTAAGGTGTTAGCCATTGGATTAGCTTATGATGGTATTTATTTAATTTTAAATAAGATAAATTATTGATGATAATGGGATGGGTCGGAGAAGAGAACCCTATCCCATAATTAAACTTGATTAAAAAAAAAAATCCTTGAACTCACCCCGATCTCCATTTTTTCTTATCGAAGAATCTCCGATCCAATCCTTGATTCATTTCTCAAAATTGAAACATGGCCTGATACTGAAAATCTAACCCTATCTCCGAAACCCGATCCCATTTTTTCATTACGTATTTTTAATATATATATATATATATATATATATATATATATATATATATATATATATATATATATATTGGCCATATTCTAGGATAGGAATCCCAAACCCATCCTTGAAAAATCCTCAAACCCAAATGTAATCCTTGAAATCTTCCTCTACATCAAACCTAAACAGGAAATCCCCAAAAGGGCATCAAACCCAAGGGGAGAATTACTATCCTTAAGATAAATGGTATTTTTCTTCAATCAAATTCTCTAAATATTTCTCCATAATAGGCTCTTTGAATTGATGCTCTTCATCATATTATCCCATAACCAAAATTGAGTCACTATATAGCTTTATCTTATTTTCCCTTAATCCTTAGTTTACCATCAACAAACCAAGTGTGATTCCTCCTAAACACATGCCAACAACATCCAAACCACCCTCTACCCTAGAGAAAGAGTAGGTGAATTGAGTAGAACAAAGTATATGAGATGCTTCAAAAAATTAATGCCTTAACCAAAGGGTCATAACACTAAGAAGAAGAAGAAGAAGAAGAAGAAGAGAGTTGTGAAAATGTGGCCTCATAGATATTGTTTGAGAAGTTAGGTTTGGCCACCACACACCATGCTAAACCCTATAAGTTCCAATGGTTGAATAATGGTAGTGTTGTGGAGGTGAACAAACAAGTGTTAGTTGTTTTCTCCATTAGAAAAATCTACGATGACCAAGTGTTGTGGGATGTAATCCCAATGGATGCAAGCCACTTGCTTTTGGGGCGCCCTTGGCAATATGATAAGCACATGATCTATGATGGAAGGAAGAACACCTACAACTTGAAGTATGCTAAGAAGGACATCATCCTCACACCATTGAAGTTGCCATTAGCCATGGATAGAGGTGCCACCAAGTGTCAAAAGTCCTCATTTATAGATGAGAAATATGTATCTAGGACTTTAGATAAAGAAAAAATGTTGTATTTATTATTATTGCCAGGCAAGAATTTTGTTAGAAAATCTTGGAGATGTGTTCTCAAATGATTTACCCTATGTACTACCCCCATACGAGGCATAGAGCAATAAATCGATATTGTACCCAGTGCTACCTTGCCTAACAAAGTGACCTATTTTTCTAATCCTAAAGAAGCCATGGAGCTTCACAAACAAGTGGAAGAATTACTCACTAAGGGATTGATTCGAGAATCCCTTAATCATTGTGCGGTACTGAACTTGCTAGTACCAAAGAAGAATGGATCTATAAGGATGTGTGTTGAGAGTAGAGTTATCAGCAACATCACTATCAAGTACAGGTATCCAATACCCAGACTTGATGAATTGCTTAATTTTTTTCATGGTGCTTCTCTCTTTTCTATAATTGACCTTTGAAGTGGTTACTACCAACTCTGAATGAAAGAAGGCGATGAGTAGAACATGGCGTTCAAAATGAAAAATGGATTGTATAAATCGAGGGTGATGCTTTTTAGACTATCAAATGCTCCTAGTACTTTCATGTGGCTTATAAATGAGTTAATCAGGATATTCAAAGTTTGCTATAGTTTATTATGATGACATAATTGTGTATAATCCAAATGAAATAGAACATTTATAACATCTTGAGCTTGTATTCCTTTCCCTTAGAAACAATAAGTTGTATGATAAGATAGAAAAATGTGAGTTCTTTGTAACTAGGGTTACTTTTCTAGTACTTGTGGTTTTTTAGGATAGGATAGCCATGGATGAGACCAAGATCGAAGGCATCAATACCTGGCCAACCCCGATCAATTTGACTCAAGAAGATCCTTCCATGGACTTGCCTCCTTCTACTAAAGATTCATCAAGGGAATCAGTACCCTCCTTGCCCCCATCACCGAATGCATGAATAAAGGAGAGTTCAAGTGGACAAGAGCCACTCAGGATGCTTTTGAAATGATCAAGACCAAGTTAGGAGAAGCACCCATCTTGGCCTTACCCGACTTCCAGAAACTGTTATAAGTAGAGTGTGAAGCTAGCGGAGTATGTATTGGGGAAGTCCTCATCCAAGAAGGGAATCCCATGGCCTACTTTAGTGAAAATATCAATAGGTCTTGCATGAACTATAACACATATGATAAGGAATTTTATGCACTTATAAGGGCCTTAGATCACTAGTCACACTACCTAAGGCCCCAATAGTTTATATTACACACCAATCACGAGTCCCTCAATAACATTCATGGTCAGCACAAACTCAACCTTAGGTATACTAGATGGGTGGAGTTCCTACAATCCTTTTCATTTTTAGGTAAACATAACATTTTCAAGACTAATTTTGTAGTTGATTCCATATCTAGGAGATATTATATGCTTTCTTTATTAGAAGCAAGAGTCCTAGAATTTAGCTTTATCAAGGAGCTCTACCGTGAAGATGAAGACTTCGGAACCTACTTCAAAGACCAAGACAAGATCAAGGTTTTGTTCATACTTCAAGATGGGTTCCTCTTTAAGAATAACAAGTTTTGTATGCCTAAGAGTCACATTCAAGAGCTGCTCATCTGAGAGGTACATGAAGGAGGGCTTGTAGGTCATTTTGGAATCAACAAAACCATTGATGTATTGCAAGAACATTTCTTTTAGCCTAGAATGGTAGGAGATGTACAAGGTATAATGGTGAGATGTGCCACTAACCAAAAGTCTAAGAGTCACTTCCATCAAGAATTGTGTACTCCCCTCCTTGTCCCCCATCAACCATTGGATCGTGTTATAATGGGATTTATTGTAACATTACCTCAAACAAAAAGGCAAAATGATGCTATAATGGTGGTGATAGATTGGTTCTCTAAGACAGCTCATTTTGTTACTTGTCATAAAACGGATGATGTCTCTTATGTAGCTGATCTCTACTTAAAAATAATAGTTAGGATACATGGTATACCCAAATCCATTATTTCAGATAGGGATATCAAGTTCCTCAGCTATTTCTAGAAGACCTTGTGGAGGTTAGTTGGTATAAAACTTCTCTTTAGTACCACCTACCACCCATAAGCCGATGGCTAAATAAAATTCCTCACCATGCTCCTCCGAAGTTTGGTCCATAAATTCTTATGGGATTGGGATACCAAACTTAGTTTTGCTAAATTTGCCTATAACTGGTCTCCACTTATGCCACATATCATTCATTTTTTGAGGTTGTCTATGGTTTGAACCCACTTCTCTCATAGACCTCCTACCTCTCCTAATAAGTGAAGTAATAAGTTTTGAAGCCAAGGACCAGGCCAAAAGCATGCAAGATTCCATGAGCAAGTAAGGAAACAAATTGAAAGGGTAAATGAGCTAAATAGAGCAAGAGTAAACAAGCATCACAAACAAGATTTATACGAGCCTCGAGATTTGGTTTGGCTTCACCTACGTAAAGAACTATTTCGCATAAGAAGAAAGAACAAGTTAGTACCAAGTAGCGATAGTCCATATAGAGTCTTGGAGAAAATAGGGGATAATTCCAATAAGCTCGAGCTACCATAAGACATGGGGAATATATCCAACACTTTCTACGTAGAAGATTTAATTCCATAAATCCATGATGAGCCTTTTAACCTAACCCATGAACCTTTTCAAGAGCGAGAGAATGTTGCAGCAACATCCCATGAATCTAATCCCACATTAACCATGCTTCTCCCCAAATTAGAGAACCCAAAATTATTATAATTTGGGATGGCGTCAACTAAATTATCCTCCCATTAACTTCCCTTCCTAGACTCTTTATTTTTTGTGTCCATTTATGAGCAACCAAACACAATCCAAAATTTACCACCTTTTACATACAAATCAAGCAATGCATGATCCATGTAAACTTAGCCTAAGCCACCCTAAACTTGTAGCCATTTTTAGCTACTTTTGCAAGTCATCGCCTATCTAATTTTGCAGCCATTATCCAAGACACTTTTGCAGCCAAATGGCCAACCACTTTTCCTATCTACAAAATCACCCCTGCCACCTTTTTCCAGCCTACAAAACCACCTTCCCTGCCACCTTTATTCCTACCTACAAAACCACTTGCTGCCACCTTCTTTCCTAAACTACAAACATACCACCCTATTCCATTTGTGTTGGTAACTTGCCATACCAAATGGAATAAGAGGTTGGTGGCCTGTAAGTGTAGAATCATGGCCACCTTTTGGAGTCTTGTAGTCACCACCGTGTACTTGTGATAGTCTTCTTTGTTGGTTGACTCATCTAATATCTTGTACTTAATAGGGATTATTTTCACTCAAGTTGAAATTAGCTAAAGTATGGGTTGGTGAGGGAGGGCACTCATTTCCCTTTAAGGTGGGGAAAACTAGGCTATTTTTGGTTAGAAATAAACTATAAAAAGGTAACTAAGTATTAACTATCTAGTTTGGTTTCTAACTAGCCCATAGTTTAGTTGTCTTATAACTAAGTAATTGTAACATTGTACAAGAGCAAGTAGTGACTGATTGTAATGGTATTTGGCCTATTTTATTCATCTCGTTTTCTTTAGAGCATAAATTAATTGATTTTTATCCTAAAAATCTTGTATCTTTTATCTTGAATGCCGCATTGTTCAAGTATATGAGTTAAATGTTACTTAATTTATATCTTCATCACTTCTTCTCCCTTCTAATTTTCTCATTTTTGGTGGTCTATTTCCCCACCATCTTTATGATACCAATTTTTAAGTCAATTTGTATCCACCATGCACCACTTTTGCATCACTAGCAATAAAATGCACACAACTAATCCAAAGAAGGATTGAGGTCAGGATAAGTTAAAGATTATTATGAAAAGAGCTGCTATATTAAAATCTATATTGGGTAAAAATTATTTCTTAGGTGAAGAAACATACTTTATCGGATATTCAAACCATCCATTATTGTCACCACACAGATAAATGATTGATAATTTACATAGGAAAAAAATGTTTGTAATGTAATTGAGAATTAAAAAAAGTTTTATATACAACAAAACAAGCTAAAAACAATTCTATTAATGTCTTAGACATAGTAATTCACCACTAACAAAAAAAGACAAATACTAAGACATAATATTTTCATACTTCGATTTAAGATCTTGTAATACATTATATAAAAAATTTATATAATCTTTACAAGAGCCAAAAGTATAAAGATGCCAAAAAATAACAACATGACCTTGAAGGTAGCTAATGGGTATGAAGCATTATAAAGCTCCGAATGTCTACATACTTAAAGAATAATTTAAAACTTATAGACTTTAAAATTTATCTGAGAGGAGACAACAATAAAGATAAATGGAAAGCTCTATGCTTCGAAAAAGCCACAATGTAAAGAGTAGCATAGTCTTAGTGGAGCATAAGGTTAATATAAATATTAGAGAAATTTTTGAATTTAGGAGACTTCAATAATTATCTAAAGATATGATATATAAATGACAAGATGGAAAAATCCTTATAGATTAATGCACTAAAGAAAAATAATAGTTTTGATGGCAAAAATAAACAACTTACCTATTTAGGTAAGTACAACCATCACATGAAATGAAATAACTCTCTTTAAGTAAGAAATAAGCATAGTCTCATTAAAAAGGTGTAGAAAAATAAAAAGAAATAATATTATAACCTAACTCTGCAATATCTCCACATTCAACAAGAAATGAAGAATTGAACTGCTCTTAATAACTACAAACAATAAAATATACATGCCACATCCACAAGCTACTTCCTTTTTCTAGTTTCTAATATCATGATGAGCTAGTAAGCATCACTATTATTGCATTGAACTTTCTAATTAACAACTATGCACATGGAAGCATAGATATAAATATAATCATAAAGCAAAACCTCAATAAATAAGTATAAACTCAATATGGGAAGGATTAGATAGTGATTTTAGATTGAAAATAATTATCTATTGTCAACTGTAGACATCAATTTTAGTCAAAAATTGTTGCTATCCATGGTCCACTATAAACATCAGTTTTATCCCACAACGACCATCTAATACTTCTTCAAGTTTAGATGATGGCTTTGAATTAAAACCATTGTATGTGTAATTTTAATTTTTCTTTTTTGCTCTTGTTATCAACATCATACACAATTTCCTACACACAAAAATATATACATATTCAATTGATACACAAGCATCAATGGTGTGTATCCCAACTTAGAATATTAATTTTGTAATATAAAATCAATTAATTTATATTAAAATTAACTCACAAGGCATTTTAACAAGTCATTGATCACATATAAGAAATAAAAGTTACTAAGAAGATTAAGTCACAATATTAGGCCTCCTAGTGAGTTTGACCAAGTACTTTGGTTTTTTATTAACTATGTTGACATCTTCATTTCTCATGGGTTGAGGAAAATCTCTACCATGAGCACACACACATGAAAAATGAATATGCCAATATAGTTAGCAAATATATATCTTCAACAAAAAATGCACAGATGAATTGCTCAAGCTTTGTATTCAAGACATTATATTAGCATATGAATTGCTTTCTTACAAATGTTTTTATCTGAACTCTTCATCTATTTTCTTTTCTTTACCCTTCTCTATAAATCTTCATCATGATCATCAGATGTCATACTTTCATGAAATCATCAAAGAATAAATAGGCATAATTTTTAACAAAACAATTGACCATAAATATATGTCATTCACAAATAACATATAATTTCAATAACAATGACATACAATATTCATCTATGCCACTTTAATGCTCCTATAAATATATTTCATTACCATAATATTCTATCCAACTATAATAAAAGAATCCTATAATGGAATTTTTCCATCTATAATACAGGAATATTATAAATGCATTTAACTCCTATGATCTTACTTTCATATAATAGAATATGATAGTTTTATGAATCACATATGCAGACATGTTGTATTATCAAATGATTATCACAAAAATAGTTTTCTAGAACTCAAAACCTAAAAATCATATTTTGAAGTCCAAAATATTTTTTCTCCATAAGTGTATGCCCAATGTTGAAATACCTAAAATGAAAAATAATTCACCCACAAAGAACAACCGAGTCAAAAGTTATGCTCACCATAAGATTGTCGACAAATTACAACAATAGTATGATAAAAAAATGTATACATAAATGTATAAAGACACTACACATACATTAAACTAAAAACTGCAACATTGATACCAAAGAGCTTCTAATGATATATAAAAAATATAACATAGAAACATTGAGAAAATATGTAACACTCTGAAATTTACTATTAAGAAATTTTATTTTTAGCAAAAATGTAATATCAAAATAGTTGGGTGTCACTTCCATACTTGACATAATTCTGGCTTACCATACCATCTTTACATCAAATAAAAGGCAAAATAGTTAAGACTAAAAGAATGAAAAACAAAGAATAAGAGAGATTCATAAATGTTAAATAAGAGTTTGGAGATTAACTCCAAGTATATTATCAAAATACATAAAAGGGATACACTGGGATACTAAGAGTCCCAAATAGGTATCTAGTCCAAAAAAGTAACAGGATAACATCACTTTATACCCAATTCCTATATATAAGATCACTCATCCACACATAAGGTATCATATTCACTAAAATAATCTAAAGGGTCCTCATCAACCTATATAAAGACATATGGATTGTCTACTCATTGGAATGAGAAAAAACTATAAAAATGATGACTAGTATGCTACGTACTATGCATAAAACCAAAGTAAGGATGCACAAGAGAATAAGCATACATGCATATTAACACTAAGTGATGCAAGGTAAACATTAATTTCATGATCAAGGTGTAAATAAGATCCATAACTTTATTTACGTTGAGTTTAGGGACCCCATTATTTTTAATCTAATGGAATAGACTGAAACACCTCTTAGAGCATAACATACCTAAGCTGCTATTATTGTCTGGTGGAATGGACCTGACATATGTTAGGAAAATACAATCTTGATCACCATTAACAAACCGATGGAATAATATGAAGCACTTTTCAAAGGAAAACACACATAGGCCACTATTATCGCCTAGTGGAATAGACCCAACACCTTGGTCCTAACTCACGTAATTTTTTACTTTAAGTAATTAATATCTTATCCATTAGTTATTTATCTCATAATTATATTCTAATTCACACTAATTTTATGACCCCACTATTCTCAATCTAGTGGAATGGACTAATGAACCTCTCAAAGCATAATGCTCCTGAGCCACTATTATTATATGGTGGAACAGACAGGTAATAACTCGGCCTAACTCACGTGATCTTTTACTTTAAGTGATTAATATCTTATTTAGGGTTGTTTATATCAAGATCATCCTACAACACTTATGCAGATATGCACAACACATAGTTAAAACATGTAAAGCACAACCACAAGGTTATTTGGGCATTCCCCAAATAAAATGTTCATAATTCCCTTAAGAAATCCAAATTTCACAAGGTTGCCATAACTTCTCATTTTATTATACTTATGATACTCATCATCCTTTTAAATATTATATGTACCATACTTAGCATATTTAAATTCTATTCCCCTTTTCAAATTAATACAATTATATCTTTAATACTTATTAACTAAAATGCCCTTCTCTTATTGAATATCCCAAAATTTCATATTTTTCAAATGCCTTATGAATCCCAACATTAAAAAATTTCCACCTCCTGTACTTATATGAAATACATAACCCTAATTATATATATAGATACAGCACATCTAAATTCATGCCAACCAACATTATACATAAAAACATACTTTCACATTTTTAAGATATTACATACTAGCATTTTCATAATAGCATCATCTATAAAACATTAACAACATGGTATTACATGCAAAAATACATGTTACGCATAAAATTCCTATCTACACCTTGTGTTATTACAAAAAAGGATACCAATTTCTAAGCACGTAAGCTTAACCCACCTTCTCCTAGATCATTAGGAAAATCACCTATGAAACAAGAATAATATAAATTTATAATTTAATAATACATTGTAGGAAAAAGTTAAGGTAAGGGAGGGTGGAAATTTGGATAAGCAAAACAAGTGGAAAAGCTCGGGTTGCATGTGAGTATGATGGAATGTATGATAGTGTTAAGGTGGTGCTAGAGTGGTGTAAAGTAGAGAATAGAGTGTGCCAAAAAGGAAGCATAACTGTTCCAAGGGAATGTTGAAGGACATGGGCAAAACATGCAATGCATGCATAAGTTGAGAGAGCAGGACATGCACAAGTGAGAAAAAATGGGTGTGCGCGAATGTGTTCGAAATGCATGTGCAACAATAAAAGGCACACATGGGTTGTGCATGAAACCATACTTAGGTAGTGTGAGAACGACACAACTGAGGCATGCGAGGGTGAGCGACCATGATCCTCAATAATAATGAAATGGAGCATGACATGAAAGAGAACAAAGAAAGAAATCGGGGTGACAATGGTGGGCGGGGTTGAGGGGGAATGATGGGGTGGTAGTGGTGGTTGATTTTTTAGGGAAACTATAGTTCTTGGTCGTTAGTGGTGGTGAGTGGTGTTATTGGTGGCCGATAGAAATAAATAGAGCAAGAAATGAAGGGGCAGAAGGAGGGTGCTCGGGTTAGTTTTGCTAGACAAAAATGGAGGGAGTAGGTTGGGCATTAAATGAGGCAGATCTTGGAAGGGTTATATATACATACATATACATATACATACACGTTTGTGTGTATGATGATGAACGACAGAGAGGGAAGATAGGTGTGTTGTAGCATGATCGGGGGAAGGTTTGGGCAAAATTTTCAATGGACACATCCCTTGAGATGTGGGAGTTGATGGTAGTGATGATGAATATAGGCTAGGTAGGTTTAGTGGGTAGGCATAACATAACAAATATGGTTGGGGAGAGAAAATCACAAAGGAAAAGAAAGAAGAAGAATAAAAAGGAAGTTGGGAAGGAGAAAAAAGAAAGGAAAAGAAAAGGAAAAGGAGAACAAAGCTAATAAGTTTAGGGTTAGGATTTGAATTATGTTAAAATAATTTAGATTAGGAAATCAATGTAAAATTAATTATCAACTATCTAGGGTTATGCTTAAATAGAAAATTGTGATTAATAAAATTAGTTAAGATTAAAATATAAATCTTCTGGAATTTGGGTTAGATTAAAATATAAATTACATGGAATAAAGATTAGGATATGGTTAAGCTAAGAATTACCTAGGATTATGATTAGATAAATTTTAGGGTATTACTAAACATTTATGAATAAATAAGATGAAAAATGCACACCTGTTAAGATAGTAATGGAGAAAAGAGAAGAGACAAAAGGTTGGTTGGTGGTACTGACAAAGGTAACCGATTGAGAAGAAGAAGGTGGTGGTGAAGGAAACAATAACAGTGGAAGACTTTGAGGCAGAAGCAATTTGTGTGGTAGGTATTAGTGTATGCTCATGCGAATGTGAAGAGTGGAAGGCATACTAGGTTAAAAGTAAATAATGCAAAAAGAAAAAAAATCTCGCTAAACTATAGAGAACAAAAAAAGAAAATAGAGGGAAAAATTGCACTAAAGTATAGACAATTGTTGCAACCTTGAACCATATATACCCTTACAAATATTTTTAAGAAATGGTTGAGGCATAGACAATGTTTTTGGTTTACATTTGTCGTTTATACCCTTTCCCAATGAGTTTGCACAATAGATGACTATTATAATTCTCTAAAAACCTTATATTTCTTTTGCCTTTTTTTCATCCTAATTATTGTTTTTTACTAGAGTGCTTATAGACAACTGTTTATATTAAAATAAATGCATTGACAATAGGATTTGCCAATTATATATCTCTACATGTATTTTGTCCCATGTTGGAGTCAAAAGACACTTTTTGAGCTACAACTTGGTGACAATAGTGAAGAGCTAGTGCTTTTAATTTTGATCCTAATATTGATCTTTTTGAATCTTAATTTTATTTTGAGACTTAGGGGGCAATAAGTTACTTTTGTACTGCTTTTAACCATAGGGAAGATTAGCTTCAAAATGGTACATTGCATGGGTTGTGCCTTTGTATATTTTGGGTTCTTATTGATATTTGATGCCTTGGAATTTTGCTATATATTTAAAAGTATTGTAATGTATGTCTGCATGTGTCACTTATGGAAGGTTGTAATTCCCCCCGGTGTATGAGAAAGAAATTGGCGTGGATGACTATAATAGGAAAAAATTTAATACTCCGTCTGTATAAAAAAGAAAGTCATTCTATCAATTTATAACTTTCTAAAAAAAGTAATAAATGTAACCTCAAAATTGTATTTGCACCATAATTAAAAAAAGGTGAGGATAAAAATAAAAATTAGGCTTTGAATTTTTTACAATAATATTTATTTTTATACAAAAATATAATAGAAAAATTATTTTATTTTTTATGCAAATGAAGTAATAATTATCTAGCATTAGAAATGACATGAACCATTATAAATGTGGCAATAATTAAGAGAAACGGACGGAAAGACCTAGAGACGATTCAGTCAAAGACAACGCTTCATCAAAGGCATGATCGTGTAATGCTAGTACTAATTTCATTTATTTTATTAATTTTATAAAAATATAAAGAAGAATATTTCCTTATCCTGCGATACGTCAAACAGAGCAGTTGGAGGAAGTTCCGCTTCTGCTCTATCGTCAGTGTCTCTTTCGACTTCAAATTCTTTCCCTGTAATAACAAAACCGCTGGAGCAGATAAACCCACGCAGACACGGTCCAAAATAGTTTTTTTTTTTTTTCGTAGGTAAGGAGTAAGTAGTCAAAGATGAAAGGGTTCAACTCTTATTTTTAAATAATTGATCATCTTATCGATAGACGCAACGCAGTATGTAAGATAACGGGTTTAAGTCATATTGGGTGCAGCACGTGGAGACAGGGTTTACCATGATATACTTGCGTCATGTGATGTGTCCTGTTTGCTTCTTAACGACAGAACTGTGATCATACTGTTGTTTGCTTCATTGTTAATAATAAACTTTTGGAATTGTAAAATGAAAACTCACATGACCCGTAGAACATTTTGTCCAGCAAAACAATTAACATTCTTGGTTTGACAAAAAGAAAAAGAGAAAACAAGATGGGTGAATAATGGTATGCATTACACACAAATGACTTATAGTACGAACACAAAATTATAAACAAATAAAAACAAAATGATTCTCAACAAATTCATTTTTATTTTTTGGTAGTATCAATAAATTCATTGTTGACAATCTTTTTTTGGTCAAGGTTGAGATAATATATGGGCATGATTTATGCCCAATTCTTTACGTTCTTATCATATCATATAAGATTAACCCAAATCATATTGGAATCAACTAAATCATATTAGATAATAGTAAAACAAGATGGACTTTCTTCTAGCTTTTGAAGACAACAATAATTAGAGAGACCAAAAATGTAATTCCCTGGAATTTTGCTTAAGCTAATCCTGTATTATTAATACCCTAATCCAATTTTAATCTAAAAAAAATTATTTTAGCCTTAACCAAATTCCTTAATCCCGAAATCTCAACCTAATCTAAATCTTTGACCCAGATAAATTATATTTCGTAACCTGATCTTAATTCCGATAAATTTTGTTATTAATCCTGTCAATTTTAGCTAATCAAATATACACAATACTAACCCCAACCTTTTGCTTTTCTTCCTCCCTTTTCCCTTTTCTTTCTTCTTTTTCCTTTCTCCTTTATCGTACATCATACACAGTAATACTTAACTTATATACTTCTTATGACTTACAACTTGCACCATCTCCCTCACCCTCTACTACAACCATCATCATCACCATCATCCATCACCCTCACCATCTCCTGCTACTGCTACTATTACACACACACCCTCCCTTTTGTATCTTGACGCAACATACACACACAACTATCACTCTCACGCTGCAAACCCTACCATCTTCCCCCAATACTCCACCATCTCCTCGTTGAATTTTCTCTCCATTCTTCCCTACCACCCTGCAGCTACTGTTATCACCCTCTACACCATCTCCCCCTGCATCACCCGTTGACGCCACATACTTGTATTCATATACTACTCCACTCTCCTTCTCCCTTATTTTTGTTGCCATTTATTGCCCAAAATCTTCTACCAATCACCACCACTCGAGCCTCTCTTCTATTTCTTTCTTTCTTTCTTTCTTTCTTTCTTCTTCTTCTCCCTCGATCGTGCTTTATTTTGCATGATTAGACCACCTCCTTCACCATTGTGCACCACCACAACCACCATGCACTGCCTAAAGCTTGGTGGACCGACCACCAAGACTACTCCATCACTCCCCTTAGTCATCCCCCGCTGTCGTCGTCGACCACCATTAATTTTCCCTCTTCTTTCCTCACATCTTTCGCATTTTTGTGAGACGCATGGCTAGCACACGACCCCACTCACAATTGTGTACTACTAATTTTCCTTATTGCACACCCATGCAAACCAACATAGTTTGCCTATACACCATCGCATGGATTGCGCACAACTTACCACATGCCCGTGCGCACTTGTTCAATATTGTCCTATGTCATTCGTTATCAAGCACGGCTGTGCCTCTTCACACAGTTTGCCTGCATGTGATCCTAGTTCATGGATTGGGTGTGCACCACCTACCGCATTCCCATGTAACCTTCCCATTTCGGTTGTGTATCCTCATTTTCACCCCCAAACCTTATCCAAATGCCACCAAAATTTCACTATAGCTCCATCATACATTCCACCACACTTCCATGCAACTCAAGTTTTCCTTTAACTCCGGTTATTTCTATTTTTACCCTCCTTTACCTTAATTTTTTCCTCGATTATAATCTTTGAGTCTAACCGTGTAGTATCTTATTTTTGTAGGTGATATTCCAGTGATCTTGGAGGAGAAAGTCTAGGATTTACATGCTTAGAGTGTGGTGTCCTTGTAGGTAAGGATAATAATTGATGTTTTTGAATTTTTGCATTAAATGCTTGCATAACTATGTGTATTATCATGATATTATTGTTATGTGATGGAATGTATGTTGTTAATGATATGTTGTGATTATGTAGATTTATATTATATAAAGGAAGTGAGAATGGGAAAGATGTGTTGATATAATCTTAATACGTTACATCGTACTAGTAGGAAAATATAACTTATGGAATAGTAATATGGGTTAATATGGAGATCTTGATATTTTAATGTGTTAGGTGTATTAAACATGATAATGATATCAAGGGAAGTGTTTGGAGTATTTACTGAATATTGTGGGTCCCTCAAAATGAGATAAGGGCTTAATTAGGGCATATTAGCCTTAAAATCATAATATTATTATCCCATGTGTAAAACCTTTGAGTTAGACCACAAATTTTGTATTTGTTGATAATATTGGTATTTTAAGGTTGTTTATTGAATTTGGATAATCATAGAAGCCTTATGGAAGGAGATATGACTAATCTTGAAATTATAGTTTTGGAAGCTCTATAAATAATAATATTTGGGATAGGGCTATTATTGTATGTGTGAGATGTGAGTGTTAGACTATGAATTTTGGGTATGTTAACAATTATAATATATGAGAATGATATACTATAATTGGTGGTTGAATGATCAATATAAAAGAAGTTATGCTAGGAGTGTAATATTATGGTTGAGGAAATTAAGGGTCTTGACTCTAAAGATCAACTTTATGAATTTTGTTATGAGCTTATCTTCCTTAATGTGTTTGGTACATGTAAGTCAATCATGAATAAAATATTAATTATTTAAAGTGAAAGATCACGTGAGTAGAGTTCAGGTGATGTTTTTATATCTGTTCCACCGGATGATAATAGTGGCTCAAGAGCATTTTTTTCCCGAGAAGGTAATGTTTTTATATATCGTTCCATCGGAGGATAATAGTGGCTCGAGAACATTTTTCCTTGAGAAGGTGTTTCAGTCTATTCTATAGAATTAAGAATAGTGGGGCCCCTACTCATTGTGAATGAAAATATAACTGTATAAACTATGGATAAGACACTAATGGCTTAAAGTGAAAGAGTACGCGAGTCAGGACTAAGGTGATATTTTTATGTCCATTCTACCAAAGGATAATAGTAGCTTGGGAGCGTTTTTCCCAGAGAAGGTAATATTTTCATATCCATTCCACCAGATGATAATAGTGGCTCATGTGTGTTGTCTCTAAGAAGGTGCTTCAGACTATTTTATTGGTTTAAGAATAGTGGGGTTCCTGAATTTAATGTATATAAAAGAATAAAAATGATTATATCTAATAAAAAAGCCTATATCAGTATTCTATCTTATGAGATTTTTTGTAGATTGAAAGTGTACTCATCGTTAGTTGTGAATGCATGTGTTATCTGTATCCCTAATTTGATAGTATTATTATCTTACTTAGTACGTAATGTATCGATCAGCCTTTTCATGGGTGCTGCTTATTTCCACTAGTAGGAGACCTTGATTCATGTGTGTAGGTCCTGAAAGATCCACTAGATGACTATGCCACTTTTGATGCACTATGTGGGGATGAGTGATTTGTTCTCTATACCAGGTGTTTGGGTGAAGAGTTATGTTATCTGGTTGATTTATTTACCAAGATACCTTTTTGGACTCTTTGATCCATGGTATCCCTTATCTTATATTTTATTATTGTAATAAGGAGTTAACCTCCAAACTTGTATTGTATTTATACATTTTTCTTCCATTTCTAATTTTCTTATTTTACTATAAATGATTTTAGCTTTGTGATTGATGTAAGGATAGTTAGGCAAATCAAATTTATATAAATTACGGCGGTAATACCCAAATTTTACTTATATGCTTTTGTTGTAAAAAAAAATTTTTATTCTAAAAATTGGGGTGTTACAAAAAATGACTATTATAATCATCACATTAATTGTCAAAATCATCATGGTGACCGACATAATTATCCTAAAAATATACATAGTCAACATTATAATAGACACAATTATTATAGAAATATATACAGTAACTACAATACCTAACATAATCACTTTAGAATCGTATGTAAAAATCATAATATCACACAAAATTTCTATAGAAATGGACATCATATAGTGAAAGACATAATCATTATAAAAATATGCATAATGACCCTAGTAGTTGATATAATCACCGTAATAAATTACATAGTTAGCCTAAAAATGTATATAATAATTATGATATCAAACATGATAATTATACAAATATATATATAAAAAAAACAAACATAATAAAAAAGTACGAAATATGCCTGGTACAATGCTCTATCCAAGAATAATAATAAAACACATAAACACCAATACCTCTACGACGTACTTGGTTAGATCATAAGGTGTGACATGTAGTAGTTTGGTAAATAAGAGCAAACATTTTATTTTTGTTTATAATCTTTACAATTAGTTTATCTTTATTTTAGGCTATTAAAAATATAAAAGTTATAGCATAATATTTCTGACTTTTGTTTTCTTATAAATACTCATTTTGGTATACCTTAGACATAAAAAGTATTTACATTAATACATATTTATAGCAATGGTAAAATTTCGGTACAAGATTTGTTCAATATACTTGATGATGAGAGACATGGTTAGTAGTTGTGAAAGCTAAGTATATCAATGGTGAAACATGAGATATAGTAAAATATAAAGTTAATATTGGTGAAAGTTAAAAATAGAGTAGTAGTAAAACATAACACAATAATAATAAATATCAGTAGAAAATTAGTGAAATGTCAGTACAACTTTGGTGAAATATAAGTACAATGATTGTAAAACATAAGTTTAGTAATGGTGATATATAATATAATAATGGTGAAGCACATTGAATATTAACATAAAAAACTGCCAAAAACACATGCATGTCGAAATTCTATCAATAATGGTGAAATTTTAACACACAAATAGTGAAACACATAGACTATTTATAGAAAAATATTACGATCATTATGAGATAATTTATTTTATTCAGTTCATAAAATAAATTCAAGATAAACTAATTTAAAAAATATAAAACAGTAATAAAAAGAAAGCCAACTTCACTATTCACACTCTGCGCAATTGTAACTAGATGCATCACTTAATCACCAAGTTTCACCATATTTACTATAGTTACATACATCATTCCAAAAAAAAATTGAAATAATTATCAAAATCACCAATATAATTACCTATATTATTGATAAGCTATCACAAGATCCTTAATTTTTTTTTTTAAAAAAAAGAGGCACATTGTCATGCCATATCACCCTAGGTGTATGCAATAATGTTTGTAGTTTGGATGAATATATCACTTAGGTAACATGGTATTTAGTCTAATTCCACTTAGGTACCATGTTTTTTAAACAATTCTACCTAAGTATTATGCATTTTAAATTTATTTTTACTTTAGTAGCACCTTGTTGATATATAAAAATAGTGAAGAGTTAGAGCTTTTGATTTTGATCCTAGTATTGAATTTTTTAAGTCTCAATTTTATTCTCAGTCTTAGGGTGCAAGAAGTTACTTTTGTATTTCTTTTAACCATAGGGAAGATAAGCTTTAAAAGGGTACATTGCATGGATTGTGCCTTTGTATATTTGGGGTTCTTATTGATATTTGATGCATTGGAATTTTGTTATATATTTAAAAGTATTGTAATATATGTTTGCATGTGTCACTTATAGAATGTTGTAATTCCCCCTCTTTGTGTATGACAAAGAAATGGCTGTGAATGATTATAATAGGGAAAATTTTAATATCCCTTCCGTATCAAAAATGATGTAATTCTGTTAATTTATACGCTTTTTAAAAAAGTAATAAAAGTAGTCTTAAAATTACACTTGTATCATTCATCGAAAAATAAAAAAAATATTTAATGTAAATATAATTTAAAAAAAGGAGGTAAAAATAAAAACTAGGCTTTAAATTTTTTTTAAAATAATCTTCTTTTCTACACAAAAATTTAATAGTAGAACGACTCTTCTTTTTTAAATGAATGAAGTAATAATCATCTAGTGTTATAAATGGCATGAACCATTATAAATGTGGCAATAATTGAGATATCGTCATACCAAACGAGTTCTACCTGGAATCTCAAGGCATAATCATCGAGGATCGGCTAAATATGGACCCTATATAAAGATATAATTGTCCTGGAAACTCCATATATAATCATCTAGAGTTTTAACTTCATACAAAAGGTAGCTCAAGAGTAGATGATTGACCTCTTCTATAAACTATTTAAAGATCCATGGGTTCACATCACCTAAAGACAATTCAGTCAAAGAAAACACTTAATTAAAGATATGATCCTATAATTCTAATATTAATTTGATTTATTTCATTAATTTTATAAAAATATAAAGAAGAATATTTCCGTCTTATCCTTCAATACGTTAAACAGAGCAGTTGGATTTGGAAGTTTCTTTTCTGCTCCATCAGTGTCTCTTTTTGACTTCTAATTCTTTCCCTATGCTAACAAAACTACTGGAGCAAATAAACCCACGTTGACAATGTCTAAAATAGTTTCGTTCTTCTTTTTTTTCGTAGGTAAGGAGTAAGTAGTCAAAGATCAAAGAGTCAACTCTTATATTTAAATAATTGATCTTCCTATCGACAGACGCAAGGCAGCATGTAATAGAGCCGGTTTAATTCATATTGGGTGTGGCATGTGGAGACAGGGTTTACAACGATATACTTACTTCACGTGATCTGTCCTGTTGTTTGCTTCTTATCGACAGAGATTTGATCTAACTGTCGTTTGCTTCATTGTTTACTAATAAACTTTTGTAATTGTAAAAAGAAAACTCATATGTCCCGTAGAACATTTTGTCCAGCAAAACAATTAACATTCTTGGTTTGACAAAAAGAAAAAGAGAACACAAGATAGGTGAATAATGGTATGTATTACACACGAATGACTTATAGTTCGAACAAAAATTATAAACAAATAAAAACAAAATGATTCTCAAGAAATTCATTTTTAGTTTTGGTAGTATCAACAAATTCATTGTTGACAGTCTTTTTGTCGGTCAAGGTTGAGATAATATATGGGCATGATTTATGCCCAATTCTTTATGTCCTAATCATATCATATAAGATTAAACCAAATCATATTACATAATAGTAAAACAGATGCACTTCTTCTAGCTTTCGAAGAACAATAATTACAGAGACCAAAAATGACTATTATAATCATCACAATAATTGTCAAAATCACCATGGTGACCAATATAATTATCCTAAAAATATACATAATCACTATTATAGTAGAAATACTTACTATAGAAATATTTACAGCAACTACAGTACCTAGCATAATCACTTTAGAATCGTATGTAAAAAACATGCATATTAGTATTCAAATTTTCTATAGAAATGGAAATCATATAGTGGTAGACATAATCATTATATAATTATACATAATGACCCTAGTAGTTGATATAACCGCCATAATAAATTACATAGTTAGCCTAAAAGTGTATATAATAATCATGATATCAGAAATAATAATTATAAAAATATACAAAATAATAAACATAATAATAAAGTACGACATATGCTTGGCACTAGAGCTGACAATCAGGTGGGTCGGGTCACTATCGGATCGGGTTACATGATAATCGGGTCATATCGGTTTCGGATAATCTCGGATCATTTTGTCGGGTTGGGCTGGATCGAGTTTGATTTGAATCAACTCAGTATTAGATAATCTTGGATCATTCTAAGCTCTCGGATCAGGTTTGGTTGAGATCAGATGGGCTCAGATTTGAGTAAATTTGGGTTGTTCTAATTTCGGTTCGGGTTTGAATCGGGCTTAGGTGAGTTTAAATTATTATATTTTCGGATCGAATTTGGATTGGATTTAGCATTTCATATTTGAGTCATGCTTGTGTCATTTTCTTTCTTTTATTTATTTATTCCAAGATGTTATTAAAAGCTAATTATTTTGAGATCATTTATTTAATTTATCTTATTCAATTAAAAGCAAGTTATTATATTAATTGTTTTGGGGTCTTAGAATTTTTTATCATTATTTCATCTTTGGAGATGTAATTGACGTTTCAAATTTAAAAGTTTTTAAATCGTATCACTTTTCTTTTTATGTTAAGGTATAGCTTATAATTCAACTCCATTATAGCTTGATCATATTGAGTTCACGTATTATTTTAAGTTTATATTATATTTATATCTTGTATGGTCATTACATAATATTAACTTACAATAATCATTGATAATTGATAATAAATGAAGGCTTCTCGGGTTGTACTTCTCATATTATTTTTATAAGATATTGATCACATCATATCAATATAATTTTAATAAATATAATAATAATAATACAAAAATAATGAGAACAATAATAATAGTAATTAATGAATATCAATTATGGTAAAAATAATAATAATAACGACACATTAGTTTTTTTATTATATATTTTGATTAGATCATATCAAGCTAAATAAGAATAAAATTAGATAAAGTAAGTAATAATGACTATTATTGACAAAAGACCAACTAATATTGACTTCTTACTATTTAACATTGTTGATGTAATAAAAAATATTAATCTTTAATTTTTATAATGAATAACTAACATTCTCACTTTAGATTTTTTTTACTTTCCTATGATGTTATAGGTGCTATATTGCAAGGTATGACCGTATAGATATTAACATATAGTGTTCAAGGTTGCACTGTTATTATCTTATGGTACTAGATGGAATCATAGAAGTGAACTAATATTTAGATGGAATAGTGGAGTTTTTTATTTTTTCTCTACTTTTATTACTTTAATATTGGTATCAATGGACATTGTATTTGTATATACATAAGTGATATAAATTTTAAGAAAGTATATTGTTTCTAGATTTTGATGTAAGTGCTAGTATGGATTAGTTGTACATCTATATTATTTCATGTTTTAGGAAGTTTTGGTTAATTTGAGTTATGGGTTAATGTTAATTTTCGGGCAGTACTGGGTTGAATATTTATAGATTTATACTTTTTCAAATAATATCGGATTTCAGATAAATAATGGATCGGGTCGGGTCATTTTGAATTAATAGTTTTTCGGATTATATTGGGTTTTAGGTGAGTAGCGGGTTGGGTCAGGTTTATTTGGGGCTTACAATTTCTCTACTTATATCGGATATCGGATATGTATCAGATCGGGTCGGATAGGTTTTGGGCTTTTAATTATTCGGATAGAATCAGATCCGATTTCAGACGGATAGAATCAATATTCGTCAGATTTTTTTGGTTGAGTTAAATTTTGCCAGCTCTACATGGCACAATGCTCTGTCAGAGAATAATAATAAAACACATAAACACCAATGCCTCTATGGCGTACTTTGTTAGACACTACCACGGAAAGGGGTTTTAATAACGGTTATTTTATAGTTTTAATAACGGTTTTCAACCGTTATTGAATCGCCCGTTATTATATCTTTAATAACGGTTCATAACCGTCATGAAAAATACACAAAAACACACGAATATGTGCGTAAACTTCATATTTAATAACGGTTTTTACTTAAAAACCGTTGTTAAAAAGGAGCTTTTAATAACGGTTTCGCAGTAAACCGTTGTTAAAAATAAGGTTTTAATAACGGTTTATAAGAAAAAACGAAAACCATGTATTAATAACGATTAATACAAAAACCGTTGTTAAAACATCATCGAATTACCGTTTCGGTCATTGATTATGCATTTATTAAACCCTCTAATACGTATTAAATGCGCATAAATATCAGATTATAAGGAGTTTTAATAACGGTTCTTTAACAAAACCGTTATTAAAACCTATTCTTTAATAACTGTTCTATGGGAAACCGTTATTAAAACCTCAGTTTTTAATAACAGTTCTATGGGAAACCATTATTAAAACTTCTATGAGAAACCGTTATTAAAACCTAGTTTTTAATAACGGTTTTATTTTCTCTTTTCTGGAAAGAGTATGACACGCCGGCGGTAAATATGTTCTTCTTCCGTTGTCTCGCGGTGTCAGTTCCCGTCTAATACCCACTTCTTCCATATCCATTCGAGCATTTATCCCATCTTTAGTCTTACGTGGAACATTAAGTAATGTGCCAACAAGAATGTCACATATATTTTTCTCAATATGCATCACATCAAGGGCATGTCTCACGTAGAAAGATTCCCAATAAGGAAGGTTGAAGAATATTGACATCTTCTTTCACCCAACTGATGGAGGCTTATCTTTATTCTTCTTCCCAAACTTGACACTCAAATGTTTCATCTTCAGCCACACTTGTCGACCCGTCAACCGGATTGGTGCCTGCCCTTCTTCTCGGAATCCATTGAACGCTTTTCTTTGCCTACAATAATGATAATTCTTCGGTAAAAACCTACGATGCCCAAGGAACACAGTCTTTCGGCCATGTGTTAGCTGAACAAATGAAGTATTCTCCTCACATATCGGACATGCATAATGGCCTTTCACACTATAACCTGACAAGTTGCCATACGCTGGAAAATCATTTATAGTACAGAATAACAATGCTCTCAAAGTGAAATTTTCTTGACCATATGCATCAAATACTTCAATGCCCATGTCCCATAAGAACTTCAAATCATCAATCAAAGGTGCCAAATAAACATCAATATCATTCCCAGGTTGGTTTGGCCCGGAAATGAGTAAAGACAACATCATATACTTGCGTTTCATATAGAGCCACGGAGGTAAATTGTATATAACCAAAATCACTGGCCATAAACTGTAGCTGCCTTGATTGTGCGGATTCATTCCATCTGCAGAAAGCGCAAGGCGCACATTTCTTGCTTCTTTACCAAATTCAGGAAACAACCCATCAATCGTCATCCATTGTGGAGAGTCAGATGGATGTTTAAGAAGCCCGTCATCTATCTTGTCATCAGCATGCCATCTTAGGTTCTTGGCATCTTCAATATCATTAAACATCCGCCTTAATCTTGGTATTATAGGAAAATACAATAACACCTTAGTGGGCACCTTGTTCTTCTTGTATCGTGGTGCTTTGCATTCAGGATTAGGACAACTATCCAAAGATGCATTGTCATTGCGATAAAAAATACAATCATTAGGGCATGCATGTATCTTCTCATAACTCATGCCCATAGAGGATAGAATCTTCTTCGCTTCATACGTACGATCGGGTAGAACGTTATCATCAGGAAGCATATCCTTCACAAGTGACAATAATTTTGTGAAACTCTTATCACACCATCCGTTACATGCCTTTAAGTTGTACAACCTTAAAGTAGCGGATAATCGCGTAAACGTCTTACAATTACCGTACAAAGGTTTCTCCGAGTCATTCAATAACTTCTCAAACATTTTTAGACAATTCCGAACACTTTCCTCAACCTTTTGAGTCATCTCCTCTAACGAATGTCCCTCATAGTTATCAAATGATGATCCACTACTATCCCTCCCAACATCATCATTTTTATATTTAGACTCTGTTTCCCCATGCCATATCCAACAAGTGTAATTTGTATCAATTCCATACACAAATAAATGATCTCTCAAATCATTAGCGTTGACACGCTGAATATAAGCACACTTCAAACAAGGACAGACTATTCTACTAGATTCCCAAGCATGTTCAACTGCAAACTTGATGAAAAACTCCACTCCTTCATTATATTCTCTAGACAGACGATTTGCAGACAACTATTTTCGATCCATATTATTTGAATCTAGATATATCCCACATGAAAGTAATTATTAAAAATCAATTGAATTATAAGTATAATAATTTTCAAATCACTCTTGCTTAGAAAGAATTAATCTCAAATGTATCATGCTATTCTTTCTCTCTCTCTCTCTATATATATATATATATACACGAATCATGCTAACAAGTTTCTAAAATTATATTAATGCTGATCAATGAAACTCCTCATACTTACAAAGAGTTCATTATATATATATATATATATATATATATATATATATATATATATATATATATATATATATATATATGCATACATACATACGTAGTAAAATATTATACAATTAATAGTTCAAATTACAAAAGATATGCATACTACAGGATTTAAGCAATAGCAGCACTATATACATCAAAATGTTGCTACAACTCAAATACCTAAAAAACAAAAACTCATATCTAAAACTAAATCCCCCGATAGCCTCATCGAGCCCGACTAAAAACTATAACTCTAAAAGTCCACTCATCACGATATATCATTTGATCCCTGACATCATCGCAAGAGAGTCTACGGTACCTCCACTCATCATCGATGACCATCAGTTCTCTCGATATCCTATCATATTCTCTAGCAAACAGCTCACCCTCAATAAATCTCGTGTGTGGTGCATCAGTGTGGTAGACAAACCACTGCAAAAAAGTAGACGTAGCCGATGCCCATGGCTCTATCTGAGGCAGGGTCAACAAAAGGTGATAAGATCTGAAATGGAAGGGGTGATAGGATGAGCCACTCGCGTACAAATGACATAGCTCGTCATATAACCATATCACATGAGTCCGTACATCTCTATGTGGCGCCATATGAAAATACAGTGGAGGGTATGTCATCTCACTACCTACAAATGAGAACCACTAAATCTTATCATCAAGGTTGTTCTCGAAATTAAAAGGATCTAACTTACAGAATATGTAAACTGATCTTCAACTAGCTAGAAAAATCATAAATATATTCTACCAGATCATAACCAACTATGTAAACCTAACAACATCAAACTATTTAAAATAAGGACATAATATTTAGTTATATATTTAACAAACTGGCTAAACATCAAACTATCATCAAACCATTCAAGCTACGCATAGTAAAATCAAGTAGATATTAATAAGATAATATATATATAGTACAACCTAATAAATCCTATATGATTATTATTATTATTATTATACACAATTATTCATCTCTATTTAATTTTTATCGATCACAACACCGATGCCAAACCAACCTCCTCAACTTTTCCCCATGCACAATACCCTTATCCTTAGGATTTTTCCTTATAGCCCTAGTTTATATTTAGTATAATAAACGATAAACCCTAACCCTAACCCTAACCCTCCCCCTCCCCCTCCCCCTCCCCCTAACCCTCCCCCTAACCCTAACAATAATTAACCCTAATAAATTATAATAAAAAATAACACTAAACCTCATAAGATAATGATCCTAAACCTATAGCTAACCCTAACCCTAACCCTAACCCTAACACTAACCCTCCCCCTAACCCTAACCACAATTATTTAAGATTATATATACACATCTTATATATAAATATATTATAAATATATATATACATATAATAGAACACATATAAACACACATTTTACGGAATATAAATACACGTCTTACAAAATATATATTAAAAAAAGCATATAAATACACATGATCATCTGCATAATAATGTGAGTGCTAAAAAGATATATACACCTTAATTTTATACTTAGAACGTACATATCTTATGATAATAATATATATTTTAGGCTTGTGGATTCTCTTGAAATAATAATACATATTTTTATAAAATAGATTATAAACACACACACACACACACACACACACACACACACACACACATATATATATATATATACATATATATTAAGGTCTCGGCCGACCACAATCAAAAAGGGCCACAGCAAAATTTTTCACCAACACATCAAACAACAGATTTTCGAACAACACATCAAACACAACTTCTTCGGTGCAACATGCATGCATTTATATATATATATACATATCAGTAGAGACAAATTAAGCAATGAAGGAAGAACAACACATACATAAAGGGAGCGACGGAGAATAAGTTGAGAACGGCAACGATGAAGGTACAAATGCTGGCTACGTTCGCAGGAATGGTAGAGGGGTGGTGGAGAGATGGCGGTGCGACGATTTCCCTTAATTCAGAGGAGCCAGAGCGGTGGTGCAAGGGTTCGCAAGAGAAAGAGAGTACGAGAGGGAAGCGGCAGAGTCTGAAATTTTTGGCACGAAACAGAAGAGAACGAAATAAAAGGAGATTTTAATAACGGTTCCTGTAAGAACCGTTATTAAAACCTTGGCAATTTTGACAACTGTTCTTATTTGAACTGTTATTAAATCATTTTTTAATAACGGTTTTATGTCAACCGTTATTAAAATTCCCGTGCAAAATTTTACGTTGCACTTGTAATAACGGTTATTACGTAAAACCATTATTAAAACTTCCCGCGCATTAATTTTCACGGATTTGACGACGGTTTTCGAACTACCGTTATTAATGTCCCGTTATTATTTCCTGTTTCCGTAGTAGTGAGATCATAAAGTGTGACATGTAGTAGTTTGGTAAATGAGAGCAAACATTTTATTTTTATTTAGAATCTTTAAAATTAGTTTATCTTATTTTAGACTATTACAAGTATAAAAGTTATAACATAACATTTCTGATTTTTTTCCCATAAATATTCTTTTTGGTATACCTTAGACATAAAAAAGTATTTACATTGATATATATGTACAACAATGGTAAAATTTCAGTGAAATATTTGTTCAATATATTTGATGAGGAGAGACATGGTTAGTAGTTGTGAAAGCTAAGCACATCAATGGTGAAACACGAGACATAGTAAAATATGAAGTTAATATTGGAGAAACATAAATAGAGTAATGGTAAAATATAATACAATAATAATAAATATGAGTAGAAAAATAGTGAAATGACAGTACGATTATGGTGAAATATAAACACAATGGTTGTGAAACATAAGTTTAGTGATGATGATATATAATAAAATAATGGTGAAGCAAAGTCATAGTATGGTGAACATTAACATAAAAAAATTGGTGAAAACACATGCATGCTAAAATTCTATCAATAATGGTAAAATTTTAACATCTATATAGTGAAACACACACACACATTACATCAAAAGTAAATCAATATGAGCTTTTATTTATAGAAAAAATTTTACAATCATCATGAGTTAATTTCTTTTATTTAGTTCATAAAATAAATTAAAGATAAAAAAAATTTAAAAAAAATACAAAAAGAAAAGGAAAGTCAACTTCACTGTTCACACCCTGCGCAAGTGTAATGAGATGCATCACATGATCACCAAGTTTCAACATATTTACTACAATTACATATATAATCACAAAAATAACTGAAATAATTCTCAAAATTATGGATATAATTACCTATATTATTGATACACTATCACAAGAGCCTTAATTTTAACACAAAAAAGGGGCACATTGTCATGCTATATCACCCATTTGTATGCAATAGTTTGTGTAGTTTGGATTTTTATATTACTTAGGTACCACAGTATTTAGTCTAATTATACTTAGGTACCATGTATTTTAAACAATTCTACCTAAGTATTCTGCATTTTAACTTTATTTTTACTTTAGCAGCACCCTATTGATATTTTTAACTTAACTCTAAACAAATGAAAAATTATATAGTATTATAGAAAATTTTAAGCTAAATTGAAAACTAATGAATCTCCCTTGGAGTGAATTAATTTGTACAATTTTTAAAAAATTAAACAAGATTGAATTTTAAAAAAAAATTCAAAACAAAGGGTTTCCTCCCCATTAATTAGAGTATCTGATGATGAACCGATCAGCTACTAATGTGTAACAAGAATCAAATTGTATACAAATTACTTTAAGGACGGGTAGGGATGATAATAATTTTTACGGACTCAAGGCTCTATTAGAGATTCCCTATTAGGGATCGGGTTTAGGGGAATATTTTTAGGGACGAGATGGGGACGGAAGTAGGGTCCCCATCTCTGAACGCGTCTACTATATAAACGTATATACATATAAAAATAAATAATTATAACATTATATTTTTTTTCTACAAATTTAAAAAAGAATAAAAAAATAATTTTAAAAAATTTTCATGTATGATGTCAAGGATAGGGATATATCTCTATAGGAATCATGAAAAAAAAATCTCTTATAGTAAAAGTTGAGGAATAGGTTAGGTTCAGAAACAGAAGAGGGGTTGTCATCCCTGTGAGGGGTTGACATGAATAAAATTGTAGTCTTAGTTTCGCAGTATTAGAATATTGCGAACAATAAATTATGTATCGTAATCATTGGAGGATGAATTTTTATTTTATTTCACCAATGCTCTAATTATTATTTATTAAGCATTTAAATATACATATTTAATAAACTAGTAATATATATATTATATTTGAGGAAATTAAATGAGTCATTAGATGTTAAATTGTCCCAATAATCCTATATTTGTCATAGAATGAAAAAAAAAGACATTATTTTAGGGTATATGTGCTGCTAAGAAATGCTAATACTTTATTATAATTTAATAGTAACTTGATCTAAGATATATATAGTAAATGAATAATAATAAATTATCATGCATGCTTTTTTTGATAGATTTAGAAATTCTCCTTAAATAGTCAATTTTATTGGTGATATTTTTCAATTTATTAGTGGTATTTTTTAATTTATTAGCGATGAAAATATAAAATTTTAAGACCATAAAGTATTAATAGTTATGTCTTTTGACTATGTTATAGTAGCATTGGTTAAGAATTAAAACTTAAGGGTTTTCAGCCTAAAGCATATTATCATATCCTCCTAAACAAGCCTCTTATGCCAAAGGGAAAAAGAAAAGAAAAGAAAATACTTTAAGAACTTGTTTGGTACGGGGGTAATAATGATAGAAAAAATCTCTCTATTTTATTTCTTTTATATTACGTATTTAATAATAATAAAATAATTTTAAATAAATATTTATTTTAGATTTTAATTTGATCTAAAATAAATATTTATTTAATTTATTTTTAAATTTTTAATAGATTATAATATATATATATATATATATATATATATATAATAAATGGATAATTTTTTCCCTATTACCCCTGCCAAACCAGCAAGAAAGGATAATAATTCACAGACTTCGAACCCTCCAACCACTTTATTTAAACACCCCGACCGAATCAACTCGAGGCGTCTCTCAGTAAAACGATTGCCAAGTCCAGCAATAAAGTAATATTAAATTCCCTCTGCTAGTCTAAATCGGACACAGGTAGTCGTTAATCTGATTTCTCACATGAAGTAGTCTTTCGTAGCTAGAGAATTTAAAATCATGTAACCTTAGTATTAAGTCACCAACTCCATCTGCCCATCCTCTTGTCTGTTACGCGTCTCATTTTTGACTTGGCTCGTCACCTTTCTTTATAAATATCCATCACCCCAGATCTCATATCATCATCGACCTAATCAAAATCTCAACTTTCCCTCTATAACTATAGAGTCTACTATAGGAAAAAAAGAAAAGGAAAAAAGAGAGAACACGTGCAAATGGACAAGTCCAAGAGCCTTCATCTCTCACTCCTCCTTCTCGCATTTGCACCTATTTGCTTCTCTACTGAGAATTATGGCGAATATCTCTACCCTCAATTTTACGACCATTCTTGTCCCCAGGCACAAAAGATTATCCAGGCCGGTGTCCAGAAGGCATGGGAAAAAGACCCTAGAAATGCAGCTTCTTTACTTAGGCTCCTCTTCCATGACTGCTTTGTACAGGTCTTATTATTGACCCTCATTCATTAGCTTTCGATTCACAATTTTGCTGGATTTTCAGATAACTTCTTCTCGCCTGTGTCTCATTCCCTTTCTCATTCATAAACAGTTTCCCATTTATAGTTTATAGTTCATAGTTCCAAATAACCTGGCCTTGAAGACAGATACGCATTATTGTTAACTAAGCCAGACAAAGACTTACTAACTAGGTATGTTTTGAAATTGCAGGGCTGTGATGCATCATTGCTGCTCGATAGCAGCGGAGTCATACAGAGCGAGAAGACATCGAACCCCAACAGGAACTCAGCTCGAGGGTTCGACATCATTGATGAGATTAAATCCGAGCTAGAGAAAGAATGTCCTGAGACAGTCTCGTGTGCTGATACTCTAGCTACAATTGCAAGAGATGCAGTGGTTATTGTGAGTACAGCTACTAACTTTTTCATATATATGTAGCTCCGTAGATAAAGAATATAACAAAGGAGTTCAATGGTTAACTATAGCCATATCCTTGTGTAGACGGGTGGACCTTACTGGGAAGTCCCACTAGGAAGGAGAGACTCCACTACTGCAAGCTTGAGTGGCTCCAACAACGACATCCCTGCTCCTAACAACACATTTGACACAATTCTTGCCAAATTCAACAGAGTAGGCCTTGACCTCGTGGACCTTGTGGCTCTCTCCGGTAAGTTCAACCAGCAATTAATGATCGATGAATGTTTTATCTTTCATTTTCACAATACGCAGTATATGGTAAAACCTTCAGTTCACCGGTTCATAAAAATTAAGTTTACTTCCCTACTAAAAATCATTAGCTTCGTATGACCATCAGGGTCTGTTGGAAGTGAACTAAACAAGGCACAACAGTTTTATCCTAAAATTAATTGGCAATGTATATATTGGTCTTTCTTCGTTTCTCTTCTTCAATGTACGCCCCACGAACACAATATACAGCAAGCGAGTCTTACTATTTCAAGTGTTGTTTGAACAGGGAGCCACACTATTGGAAACGCAAGGTGTACCAGCTTCAGGCAAAGACTGTATAACCAGGCAGGAAATGGGAAGCCAGACTATACTTTGAGCCAATATTATGCTGCCGAGTTGCGTGATCGTTGCCCAAAATCCGGAAGTGACCAGAACTTGTTCTTCCTTGACTATGCTACACCTTTTAAATTTGACAACTCCTACTACAAAAACTTAATAGCTTATAAGGGTCTTTTGAATTCCGATGAAGTGCTCTTCACAAAGAACAAACAAGCCATGCAGCTAGTGAACCAATATGCTGAGAATCAGGAGCTTTTCTTTGACCATTTCACCAAGTCCATCATTAAGATGGGAAACATCTCTCCACTGACAGGAAAACAGGGAGAAATCAGGAAAATATGCAGGAAAGTTAACAAACAATATTAAGCGCAAGCCGGCTGTATGCAGGAATATTTTAATTTGAGTGGGCAGAGTCTTCATGTATGTTTTGCCTGGTTAATTTTTCGTGTGTGATCTAAGTTTGTGAGATCTTATTTTCTTTTCTATTTTTCCTGGATGAATTTCAGGGGTGTGCAACAGAAGTACATCTCGTAGTATTTCATCTTGTTCGTCAATTAAACCTTGCAATTAATGTCTATCATCAATACATCAATCTCCAGAGGCGCGCTGCCAATCTTTCATTTGACTTATTTCTCTCTCTTCTCTAGTTAAAATCAGATTCGCCCTCTTTCATCAGTAAGTTTTTTTTTTTTTTTTTTTTTTTTTTTTTGGGTTTGTTGTTGTTGTTGTTGTTTAATTCACACATTTTATTACTATATGAGCATAGATTTGCCGGAAGTATCATCACAAACCATTTTCCCGCCCTAAGGAGGGTTTGGATATAGTTGTTAGCCGTTTGCTTCGGCAAATCTAGTATCAACACCAAACCAAACCTAGGGACAACAAGAGTCACTACACACGAAACTCCTACCAATCACAAGCCTTCTAAAAAGAACAAAAAGAAACTATCCAATGGCCCCTTAAGCTTCTCCCATGCACCCCTTTAACAACATAGAAATTTTTGGGTGAGTTAGGTTCATCATAAACCTACATTTACATGAATATATCAAGTGCACTCGTTAATATGTTTTCATGCAAGATGAGTCACCTAATAATCTCTCCAAACAACATTCTAGGAAGAAGTTTCCATTCTTTATACAATCACTGAAGCAAAGAAAAAAAATCACCTAGGATAGGAAAAGAAAAGAATGAAGAAGAACACCTATTTGTTGTCGCTCCATGCACATCTTTTGATGATCGTCCTGCTAAAGCCTCCTAGAAAACAAAGAGAGGGGCAACCTCCTATTGAAGATACTATGCATGCACATTAACCCTTCTTTCTCCTCCATGTTCCAACTAATGAAAGACTAAAAGAATAATTAATGAACTTATCAAAATCTTCAATTGTTTCATGGAACATCACTATTTTAAAGCAAAATACAATCCAACCGTAATGCAATCATCTATGCAGGTTCCCCCCCCCCAAGTTAACACAACTAATATTTGATCCCATGCACTTGAGAAAGAATACCTTGGAATGATGCGGATCAACCACCCATAATTTTTTCATGTGTGAAAATAATTTAAAAGAGAACTTGGAAGATAAAAAGGAGGAGGAGCAGATTGATAAGTAAAACTTATATTGAAAAGGAACGAGTGGCCTCTATTTAAAAGGGTATTTAAAAAGTAATAAAAAGTAATAAATAAAGTAATTGTTACTTAATCTTTTGTTTGACCAGCTATCCAATTCAAACGTTCTTAATCCTTTATTTGAACAACTGATCGATTCAAACGTTCTCAACATTTGGTCGTGGCTAACAAATTGGAATAGAGGAGCCGAGTGAAAAGAGTGCAAAAGATAAGGGCTTGAGCTCACTTTAGATCGAAGACAAACACCCACACCTGACCTTATTAGGGCCAAATAATTAAATTGGTGGGTAGCATACACATGCTTGTGTGGTCAGGTCTGGCCCAACCACTAACTATACAAAATAGCCTAATATCCAAATTCAAACAAACTAGTAAAATAAACCATATAAAAACTATAAAAAACACTCTTCCCCCACCAATGTTTGATACCAAGAACTTCAATAACAACACAAAAGCAAAAGGCTGTTTGTCGTTGCTCAACATTAATTACATTCAAGTTGAAGATAACGTCATTGATGCTATAGTGAAAGGTATGGTTCTAAGCCTTCAAATGGAAGCCTAACCTCACATTATGTGCAAAGTATTTCTAAGTGAATCTCACAAAATGAACAATTAGATTTTACATTGTGATAAGCCATTGTTGAATACATGTATGTGAGAGGGGAAAATGGTTATGAAAGAAGCATTATATAATGCTTTGGATGATTTTAGACAGCTATGGGTTGAGTCTAGTTATGTATAATCGTATGTCACTTCAGTCATCATATATTATTATAAGTCTTTTTATGAGATATTAAGGGTCCATTGGTATTGTTTGAGTCAATATCTTTTTTTTTATGGGTTAGCATGAGTTAGTAGATTTTGTTAAAGAGTTAGGGGGTCGCATGCTAATATAAATAAAGGAAAAGTAGAGAGAATCAAGTATGTGAGAAATAGGTAGTTAAGGGGAGGGGCCAAGACCTAAGATACTTAGTTTTTTTCTCCCTATTTCTTTCACCATTAATACACTTGATCTCTATTTTTGTAATACCTCAAAAATTTAAAACCTAGATTTTAATAATTAATCCTCTTTTTGTGATAACTAAAATTTTAAATTATTAATTTAATTATTTTGTGGACTTATGATTCTTAAAAATAGATATGATTATTTAATAAATTAACATAAATAATTTATTATTTTATTACGCTCTTTATATTTAAATAATTTTTCAAACCTATATTTTAATAAAATTATCCTCTTAAATTAATACCTTACATTTTATATAAATTATTTTACTAAAATAATTTATCCATCAAAATAATTAAATACCCTAATTCTAAAAATTATTTTATTTTTATTTTCTCCTTTTCCTTTTCCTTTTTTCCGTCTTTTTTTTCCCCTTTCTTTTCCTTCCTTTTTCTTGCCTCTTCTTTCTTCTTCCCCTGTCAGGCCGCTGGCCTCCTTCTCCTTGTTGCCCAAAATCATCTGTCCAACCCTTCCCCTTCCTTTCCTTCTTCCTCCTTTCTCCCTCTACTTGGGCTAGCCTAAGCACTCCCCCTTCCTTCCTCCTTCTCCCTTGTGTGCTAGCTGGCCCATCTTCCTTTACTTTTTTCCCCACCCGACTGCCCTGCTTCCCCTTTCTTCTTCTTCTTCTTCTTCTTATTCTTCCTTTACCCTACACCGAACCAAAAAACCCTATGCCTGCACTGGCACGCCTGCCACCAATCCCCTGCACCTGCCACTCCACCATGCAACCTCCCTTTCTTTCCCCCATCTCTTTCCCTTCCATTTTTGACCATGCATAACCTCCTTGCATGCCACTTTTCTTTCCTTTTCCTTCTCTCCATCTCCGTACATCTTCCCCTACCCCTAGAAGCCTATAGCCACCTAGTAGACCATGACAACCCTCCTTTCCCTCTTCCTTTTCTTCTCCTTATTTCCTCTTTCTCTGCCCATTTTCTATCTTCCTTGATCCTCCCCTTCTTCCCTACCAAGCCTCCTTTTTTACCTTCTTCCCTTCCTCTTCTCCAACCTTATTTTTGCTTCGTCACCTTTAATCGCTGCTTCTACCTCCCCAACCACCACCCCAACCCCCTCGCCTCCCCTACTTCCTCCCTACACCACCTAGCAGCCACCACTCGCCCCTAGAGCCACCCTTCCCTTCCTTTCTCTTTTCTTCCCCTTATCAACCTCCACCCTGCACCACCACTTTGTGCCACTATCTCCCCTCTTCTGCCTTCACCACAACCACCCCTTATCTCAGCTAGCAGAGATCTATCCTACAACCCCTCCTTTCTTCTCTTCTTTCCCCTTCGTTCTTCTTCTTCTTCTCCTTTCCTTCACACCACATTTCCAGCTCTATTGCCTCCATCCTTGCCACTCTAAGCCACTAATCTTTGACCCCCAACCACCACCTACACTCTGCCACCCTCCTCGCACCTAGCCACCACCTTCACTTCTCTCCACAAACCCTCAACCAAAGCCCCCAAACCCTTACCTGAACCATCCTTTTCCCAACCCTTTTCTCTACCCTTAATCCCCCTTCCCGTTGTGCATACAGCTCACGCTGCCATACAACGTGAGACTTGCTTAACAAAATTTTAAGGTATAAATATAGTTATCATTTATATGTATTTATTAAGCTTTTTGATAAAAAATATTATTTTAATTTTCTTCTACTAATATGCTAGTTTTGATATTATTTTTAGGTACAAATTTTAACTAATCAAAGCTTAAACTTTTAACAGGGATACCAGTAAAGTTTAATTATTGCTGGAAATAAGGAAACTATTATACCTTACTAAAATTAGTGGATATACGTATGATAGCTCATTAGGGTTTTTGAATATGTCTGTGTACATATTATGTAATGTTAAGTATATTATAATTTGTAGCATATGCTGGTAGTTAAAATAACAAGCATGTTATATTATGTGTCATATGTAGAAATGATGGTTAAGAAAGGAGCATTGTTATTAATGTTGATATGAGATACATGTACTTGTTATGTAAGCAAATATGGTCATTTGTAGTAGAGGTAATATTAATATGAGCCCTAGGGGTATTTTAGTAAATTTTCTCATATAAAGGAATGTGGCTTAAATAAGTATGTATGGTATGTGATAATGAGTATTAATAATAATTAATAATAGTTGGTGGTGTTAGATGATGCATATGGACCATGGGTGTTAATGTTTTTTGTGGTCAAGGTATTTTAGTAATTTGGCATAAGAAGGGCAAATTAGTAATTTATATGCATAAAAGGGGTAACATGGTAATTCAATAAGTAATAAGGGTAGTTTAGAAATTTTGCATGGAAAAAGGAATAACTTGCTAATAATATAAGTATGAGGGATAATTTGGTAATTTAACAAGTATGAGGGACAAAGTTGGCAATTTAATAAGTATGAAGGGTAAATTGGTAATTTAACAAATACAAAGCGTATTTTGGTAAATATACAAGTATGAAGGAAAAATTGGTAATTTAATAAGTATGAAAGGTAATTCTATAATTTAACTAACCTGAAGGGCAATTTGATAATTTTAACAAGTATGGAGGGTATTTTAGTAATCATAGAAGTATGAAGGGTAATTTCGTAATTTAACTAACATGAAGGATGACTTGGCAATTTAAACAAGTATGAAGGGTATTTTGGTAATTTTACAAGTATGAGGGAAATTTGGTAATTTGGTACTTAAAAATGTGTAACTTGGTAACTTTGCAAATAAGAAAGGTATTTTGGTAATTTTGTAAATATAAATGGGTAAATTGTATATAATATGAGAATGGATTTAATAAACCTCCAAAACAAGACATAGGTGATATTAAATAATAGAATAAGGGCTTATGGCATTAGTATCACTTGTTTAAGTATAACCATCTATATTATTGGAGTAAGGGTATTTCAGTAAATTGGTGAATATCATAAGGATATTACATGACATAGGGTTGAATGGATTATTAAGGTTATGATATGATGTTTCTTTTGTAATCATACAAGAGGTGCCGTAGTTATTAATTATGCATGGAAATGTGTGCTGGATGTGCTAGAAGTATATGTTAGGGTTTACATTTTCCGTGATCCCTTGGTATAGAGTACTTGATTTTATAACCAGTATTATAATTATGATATGATAACCTATTATGGAATGTGAATAAATGAAAATGAATTCTGTAATGGAAATAGATGATAAAAGGAAGCCTTAGCCTTAGGGGAATTTTGGTTATTTTGACTTAAGGTGCCTAAGTATAAGAATTAGAACCTAGGATGACCTTAGTGGCCTATTTAAGTTACCATGGACAATAATACTAAGAAGGATTACTGAATAATAACATAAACAAATAAAAATGATTAAGTATGTGATTGATGTGTTTCTCATGGTCACCATAATTAAAACAATATTTATTAAAATGGAAGACCTTGAGATCCGAAATTTAGGAGTCGCTACCTTAAAGATGTAGTTTAGCCCATGATTGTTCTGGATTTTGTTGCTATGCCTTAGTACCCTAGCTAAACCCTATATCTTACTCTATTTAGCTCTACGGCCCCTATTTAGGGGGTATGCATACTTATGGATTAGGTGTCCTTGTCACTAGGGTACCGTGTATCCTTGTGCACCAGTGCGACCAGGATACCTTTGCATCCCTAGAATTTAATTTTAGCCTCAAAATAATGTTGAACATGAAGGGCCAACCAATGAAACTCACCCATTAACGGAGAGAAGTGACGATTATGACGTGAAGAATCCAGTGGGGCAACAATTGGAGTTATCAATTGTAACTCCCTCATTATTTTCAACTAAAAATTTAATTTTAAAAGAGCATCACAGAAGCTAAAATAATTAACTAGGGATGCTATCGTTACAACTATCATTAGGAAATATTTAACATTCCTAATTTTTTGGATTTTATAATTTTATTTTGAATGCAAAATGCAAAAGCTTAAACAAAAAATGAGGGATGTTACTGGCACATCTATCATAAGAAAAGGTACACGCATTCACCTAACCCAAAGCATATGCAAGGTTAGGAATGACAAAAATTAAATAACAAGAAACATAAAGCATCACAAAATAAAAACTTTTGATTGAATACAAAATCTTAATACAAGGTTACAAAGTTGACTCACATCATTGAGAACCAAAAACTAGTAACTCCAACATGGGATAAAACATCAATAGTTCTACTCTCTAACTTCAACTAAAATTCCAAAAATTTCTAGATAATTTGCAGCACAATCATAGAAAATAAATTGTTTAGTATAAAAGTACTAAATAAATAGACCTAACCCTGATTAAATAGCATGATCACCAAAATATACTCACATATAATAATAACATAGTAAAACCTAATATGGTAACTATTAGGTCTCACAGCCATCATAATAGTTAATAATTCCCAAAACATGTTATCATGATAGTCATGCTTCCAAAGCAACATAAAACATTTAAACTCTAGTATGCTCAACAATCATACAACACATAAAGTGTAATCTCATACGTAACTAACAATTCACATTTAATAAATCAACAATCATACATAAACTCAAAATAGCACATGCTTTATTATCTAGTACCAATAATCATGTCAAATAATCCCATAATAACCAAAGATACTACACATGATGCAACTACTATACCATTAATGGTCATTCATTTCCTTTCCTAATTACTCAAGAGGGATCCAACCTTTGTAACCTAAAGATGCATAAGATACATAGGTCATTTGGTGTAGCATGAAGATACATAAAAACACACCAGTTATAAAGCCACATAATACTAGTATCCTCTTTCCCATATAAGCTAGAGGTGCATAAGATATATTGGTCATACTGGCATATACTAGGAAATATAGCACCCTCCCTACCTAAGACACATATTCTTTAAGTAAACATACCTTCTAGAAAGTCTATGGACTAAAAAGAGTAGACTAGGGCTAAAATACCCCGAAATCCTAATTTAGGAAATTATGGCAAAATAAGGATTTATTAGAGAATTTAAGTAAATAAATTATTTTCTTAAAATAAAGGAGGGATTAATTAAGGCAAAACAAGGAGAAAATAATAAATAAATTATTTAGGTAAAATTTGGACATTTTACCAATTAATATGGGAGTTAATGAAGTTTACCGAAAATGGCGAAATTAAGCTAAAAAGAAATTTAATTATTATTATTATTTTAAATATTATTATTATTTTTGAATATTTGAGGATACTAAAATACCCGAAACACCCAACAAACCTATTTTTCTCCTTTTCCTTTTCTCTTTTTCTCTCTCTCTTTTTTCCCTCCTTTTCCTTTTTTCTTTCTTCCTCCCCTTCCCCCTTTTTCTTTTCTTCTTCCTTCCTCTAAGTGGGCCGGCAGTACCTCCCCTTCCCTTCCTCCTTCGGCGTGGCCTAGGCCCGCATGACCACCTCCCTTTCCCCATTTCCCAACTACCTAGCCGAGCCACCCTTTCTTCTTTTTCTTTTCTTTCCCCTAGACTGCCGGTCCACTCCTTTCCCTTTCCTTCTTCTTCCCCATGCGACTCCAACCCTGACCTGTAGTCTTGCACCTGTTGGCAGCCACTTGCACTATCCAGCCGTCCTTCTCTGCCTCCCCCTGTCTTTTTCTTTCCAATTTCAACCCAACCAACCCATCCTTCCCCCTCACGCATGCCTACCATTATTTTTCCCCCTCACATGACCAAACATACCCTGCAATTTCGCAGGGCATGTGCCGGTTAGCGACCTGCCTCACTCCCATAGGTAGCCATAATCGAGTCTTTCTTTTTGTAGCCCAGAAACCCCAATTTTTTGCGCTACTACCCAAATAGCTCCGCATTTCGTTGCCGTCAACTATCGCTGCTACAAATTCTGCCCACAAAAACCTTCCCCGCACTGCCCACTATAGAACTGAGCCATCTCCTCCCTTATCTTGCTCTGCACGAGCCACCCCGGCCATGCAAAATCACCATTCTGATCAACCCACTTCAACCTCTCACTGCCCTTTGCACCGTTATCCGTCGCTAATTCCCCCGCAACCAGTACCTCCCCCACCCTCTAAAATAACCATGGGACTTCACCCTACCTTCCCATACCTCCATCCTTCCCTACCTCCCTCTCGTTCTCCCTTCTCCACACTTGTATTTTTTTATTGACTTGTGTTTGATACTAATCCTGTTTAGCCTTAGCACTTAGTATTGGAACAATAGGAGTGAACTGATCTGGTACTAAGTGTGGCGGTAATGCCCCCTGAATTTACGGTTTTGTTATTTCACTTCTGTTAAACCTTTTTACTAAAATAAAAAATTTCAGTAGTAAATTTTGGGGGTGTTACAAGGGCCTTACAAATACCACAAGGATACCCATTGATGATTCTAGTGATAACATCTAACACATCTTGAACCACAAACTAAGGTTTGATCCCTATACCTAAGGTAACTACCCCTATGAAACACAAATCCCCATTCTCTAGGTCTTATACCTTAATAATTAGCGTTTCATTCAAGAATAAGATATTATTCACCAATGAAAACAAATGTCCACACATAATAACCAAACAAGTCTCAAAACAAATTTGACCACTCAGGGTCACAAACAACTAATCAGATAATGCTATGGTTAGGCATCCAACCATAACCTCCCCAACACAATATATAGCCATATAAGGATAAGGTTAGGCATCCGTCCATAACCTCCATAATATATTCATATAAGACGAGTCACAACTCATCGACTACTAAAGCCTCTTAAAAGAAACTTAAAGATCTAAAATCAAACAGAACATGAATGCCCAAAATAAGTCAAGTATTAAACCAAAAAAACCTTAATAAGGCATAAACTAACAAAAACCAAGCCAAAATTTAAGCCTAAATCAAAACAAACCATTAAAACTAAGGGAAGATCCCAAAATATCATGACCTTAGACACATAAGCCAACCAGTTAATAATAATCAACAGAGTTAAATCTTTTTAGTCTATAATCCCAAAAATATCTCAAAGTACAAAGAATCCCATTTGAGTCTATAAAAGATCAAACCAATGGTGAAAAATAACTCAGAATGATAAAGCAAGTCAAATGGAAACTTTTTTTTTTCCAAAAATAGTATTCACGATCAATGGGAAGTGCCATTTTATACTAAAAACACCCTAGAGGAGGGTGAATAGGGCAGAACATTTCAGAAATGTCCATACCATTTGATTTTTATTCAAACAAGTCAATTGGTTTGGAAACCAATCAATTGATATGATAAACCAATCGATCAATGGAACAATTTTTAGTTACAAATAAGACGATACCTTAAGCTATAGAGCTCTAAATTGAGTATTGTCTTTTTTGCTATAAAGTAGACATCTTAAACTTTCCATAAAAGTATTATTTACCCAAAAAAAATGTCTAAAAAATTCATGGTGAATTTTGCAAGTTAAATAAGATGGAAATGGGCTTAAGAAAAGACCAATTTAAATATCCTTTAGAGTAAACACTTATAAATATTTTTTTTATACATGATATCATTTTAAGATCTTTTAAAATTATTTTTAAATAGAATTAAAAACATTAAAACATTTAAAATTCTAAGTGCTCAATATGTAAGTTATATGTACATAAAACCTAAGTTAACAACATATTCCTTGAATTTTGAATCTAGATTTCTATAACACACTTATAGATCCCTTCATAATTTGTGTATTCTAAATATAAAATTGAAGCTAACACATGAAGTAAACAAATTAGATAATAAAACCCATTTGTTGTCATCAAAATAAGTTTGATTGAATTAGACAATAAAACCCATTTGCTGTCATCAAAATAAGTTTGATTGACCTATGAAGTCAACATACACTAAGAATCTTATATGTAAAATCTAAAATATTTTATTATAAAAAATAATTAGTCACAAAAAAAATATCAAATAAATATTTAAAAAAGATAATATTTACATTAAATCACTAATAATATTAAAATACTATTAGTGCTAAAATACTATTTTGGATAGAATATTATTACTCTTAAGTATCTAAAAGCCATTAAAAATACTATTCATACTCGGTTACTCTTATGAGGGTTAAAATCAATGGTTAATGGTGAATAGTCAACCCTTAATCTTAAAACATGCTAAGAGTCTTTGTGGGGTAAAAATGCCATATTCATGCTTAGTTTACCGAAAACACAATTAATCACAAATTAACCCCTTCTTAGGGTAATTAAGGGTCATTAATTTAAGAACACATTGAATGTTCTTGAGAATACAAAGAACACAATAATAGTATCTAGTCCCTTAAAACTTTCAACCATAAATTAGATCATCAACACACACATAAATCAAGCACATTATATATTCAAATCGTGTAAAAATTACAAGGATTATCATTAGATTAAAACAATAACAACCACATCATCCAATATACTCCAAAACCTAGAACCTCAAACTATAAAAACCAATTTTATGATAATCTTTAAACACTTATAAAATGAACCAAACAAACATAAATAATAACATGCTATGTCCAAAAGCCTATGAATCACAAGTTATGATCATAAGGCCAAACCACTAGAAAACATCCAAAATCATGCTAGCTTGAAACTAAATCATACAACACATATCAATTCTATTTACTTATGGTTTTGGAGGTTTACCTTTAATCCCAAGCTTTAATACTATGAAAATAACAAGGATCCACCTAGAAAAACTACATAAGAGATTAGGAAACATAAACTCATTAAATATAACAAAGGAGAAAGATTGAAGTAGAAAAGATCAAGGAACTTATCCTTAAAGTTGGAAGCATGATCAAACTTCAACCATGGTGGAATGTGGCCATGGAGACCACGGAATTAAGTATAGAAAAAGAGAGAAAGGTTTTCGTGGTGAGGGAGAAAGGAAAAGAAAGATGACTCAAAAGTTACTAAGTGTTGAAGACTTAAGAGTTAAGTTAGGTAAATAATTAAAAATTAAGAAGATATTTACTAAAGATATCAAGAGAAATGGCACATAAGGGTGGCACCACATATAAGAAGAGAAAATAAGTGAGTGACTCATATTCATCCACATTGTAATAAAATTTGGGGCTAAGGAAGGAGGAAGGTAAGTTATGTAATGGTTAAGTTGTAATAATATGGTTAGATTAAGCGAAATAAAATTTTGCTACAACTAAGAAGGAAGCTGCTAAATCATGATCTTAAATGAAAGGTTCTCATGAGTTCTTATCAATACTAAAAGGATCATATGTATATACATAAAGTTTGGATAAGAATTGAGGAAAAGATCAAATGCAATCTAGTAATGTAAATATACCAAATAATATCTAAAATAATCCAAAAATGATGTAAAAAATAATAAATTATTTTTGAATCATACTTATCTAAATAATAATAAAATAAAATAATCTCTAATGTTTTATGAAATTATGACAAAAAAGTGGCTTAACGGGCTCAAAACACACAATTAAGGTCCACTAGAGAGATGAATAGTACTTTTTACCCATATTTGTTTGATATTTTGAAAAGACCTAAGATACTCAGAAAAATATGATGATCTCAAATATCAACACAAAAATAAAAGTATGGAAATAGTCTGAAGTTCAAAAGTAGCTCATAAGTTTCACGAAACACAAATTGGTAAGAAAGGACAAAAAGTTTTGAAAAAAATATTTTGAAAACACAATTAGAGTTTTAAAACTCTAAAAATATATGATAAATCACTAAACTAGGGGTACTTAATCTCTACTAATAAAAATCCTAAATAAGTCAAGTTTCCTAAAAATTTGGAGTATTACAAAAGATGCACACTTTTACCTAGTTCATGGTAAATGCAATGTTAGGAATGAAAATTAAACAAAAATAAGAGAAAAATAATAAGTAAAACTCATTAGATTAGAATTATCAAAATAAAGGGCTAGAGAATCTAAAACCAAACCAAAATTTCCAAATATAGGATGGCTACACCTAATAGCACTATTCTTTGGCTCCAACTCAAAATTACAAAACATCAAAACTGCTGAAAAATTTATTTAGTACAAAAATCTTGAGTAAGTAAATGTAACTCAAAGCAATTAGCATGATTATATGGTCAAACAAAGCACAAATGTGTAAAATCATGCATAGTTAACATTCACATGCAATAACATCAAGTCATGCATAAACTCAAGAGAAATGAATATATCAACGTGCAATAATGTCAATCTATCTCAACCATCATCAAGAGGTGACAATCATTTAATACAATAAAGGTTTAACACAAGATAGTTCCATTAGTCTAAGGTAATGATCGCCAAGGAACCCACAACACAATAAAAATCTCAAAGTATCTAGGGAAATAATTACCATAGATGAATAAAAAAGTTATTCTTAATACTAATCCAAGTTATTAAACCATATAAAGGTGATTAAACTACTGAATTCTACCCAACCTTAATGGGAATACAATATCGTAATCTTAGGCAATGATCATAAAGGATGAAACAACGATAAAATCTCTATTCAAATCCAAGCTATTAAACCATTTAGATGATTGAGTTGGAATATTTAACTTAGCTTTAAGAGGATTATAGTATCATAATCTAGGTAATAATTGTAAGGGATGAAATAACAATCAAACCATTAACTTTCAAGGTAGTTAATCAACAAAGTCATGTATACAAAAAAAAAAACCTCATCACCCAAGTTATTAAGTACATGTATGCTCTATAGAGTTGTGAATCCCTAAGAGTAGAAATGGCGAATTTGACACAAATATCCAAATATTCACTCATGTTCCTAAGTCTAAGGTAAGAGATTTTTTTTTTCCTAATTCTAATTATATTTTACTTTGAATGATTAGTGTTTTATTCAATGCCAAATTATTATTCAATAAATGATACTAAGATCCACACACTAAATAATCAATCAAGATCTCAACTACGTTAACCACTCAATGTCACAAATAAATAGCCAAAAAAGGCTTTGCCAACTAAGGGTCAAATCAAAAACTAGCTATAAAAGGCTTAATGTTAGTTAATAACCTATAACTCCATGATAAAAAATATATAGCCATAAAAAACTATGGTCGGGAAACATGTCATAAACTCATAAAAAGTAATATCTAGCAAAAAAGGCTAAGGTTAGGTAATATTCCATTACCACACAACAAATAATACCAATTTATTTCCAACTTAGTATTTTTATTTCAATTAGTCAAAAGTCAACAAACAATCAACTACCAATGATGTGATCAAACCTAAAGTCAGTTACGAGTCAATTTAAATCTACCCACTCTTATTTATTTAACACTTAGACAAATTAAATCACCGAACCCCACCGAACCCTTCTTTTAACAATAATTTTTATATTTAATAGGATGTATCACAAAAAAATAAGGCCCCAAACCATTTTTTTTAAAATCACTAATTATAAGTCAATGGTCAATGGTCAACCATTAGTCTCTAATCATACACTAATATGCCTTTTTGGAGAAAGCAATCAAAACACTTATTATTGGATATTACTATTTATGTCTAATTACTATTCATGCTCATTTACTATTTCATAATATGGTCAAACCATTGAAATATCTCAAAAATATCTCTAAATATGTAATATTTTCTACAATACCCATTGTGTATCCTTTTTATCATAAATATTTATAAAGTACCAAACAAATACTAAAAAAATCCTATAAAATCATAAAAATTTAACCCAATATCATTTTTGTTTTTTAGAAAAGAATCAAACCCATAAATCACCTAGAAAGATAAGAAAACATGTAAAATAACTATTTTGGCCTTAACTACCTATTAACTTCAAAGTTGCAAATAAAGTAGAAAACCCTTATAGAATTCTATGAAAATTTAACACAAGCATTATTATACAAAATATAACATAATCCAACGAGAATTTTATCTCTGAAAAAAAAACCATCACAAAGTGAAATGACCAATTGCCACTACAACACTATACATTTCAAAAATTTCTAACAACATTCTTGGGGTTAAATCATGAAACATTAAACACATATGAATTTCATCATTAGGAACACCATGGTACTCATAAAATTTTAAAAATTTCATAGTATATAAGTGATTTACCAAAAATGTCCTTAATCATGCTTAAACTTGTTGAAATCATAAAAATCACATGCAAACTCAAAACCTAACATATTATGTGTCAAATTTTACCTAAAACACCTAAAACAATCTTATTGTAAAATATAAAAATATAACATAAAATCTTGCTCAAAGAAAAAAAGATCAAGAACCTCATAAATAGGAAAACCATCAACTTTCAACATTAAGATCCAAATATGATCAACTATACTTTAAAAAAAAAATAAGTTTCTATGTATTCAAATTTTAGAAACAATAAAAATATATATTAATAACTAAGAGTAACTCAACTAATCACCTTATTAAATATAGAAAATCAAGAGAAATATTAGAGGAAATAAACCCTCAAATTCAAATCAAAGAAGAAAGGATTGAAGATGAGAAGATAAGAATTTGTATCTTCAATTTTGGAAGGAAACTCAAATTTTAGCAATGGTGGAAATGACATTGAAGCCAAAAGATGGATAAGGAAGAAGATGGAGAAAGGTAAGCCAAGGGAGAAAGAGGAAGCAGAACTAAGTGAAAAATGAGTGAGTGAGAGAGAGAGATATGGATGGATAGATGGGTGGATGGATAGATGGATAGATGGATGTATGTATGGATGGATGGATGGATGGATAGATAGATAGATAGATAGATAGATAGATAGAGAGAGAGAGAGAGAGAGAGAGAGAGAGAGAGAGAGAGAGAGAGTTTAGTTATAGGGGAAATTTATCAAAGAATAAACATGGAAGATTAAATGAATGTAATAATTACAAAATATTCTCTAAGAATAAAATCTTAACAATATATGCAAAACTAAGAAGAGGGATGTAAGACCCTATTTCCCTAAAAACCTTAATTGAGATCCTAAGTATAATTTGTTATGTTATGTGAACGCAATCTTAGAAATTATACGTGGACAATGTGTTTTGGATGTTTTACTTTATAAATGATTGGGTTGGAGTGAAAAAGTATTATGTTGATTAGGTTAAAATGGTAGCAAGTAATTTTTTAGTGTTGGTGGTCAACCTAATTGATCATAGCTTCTAGGACAAACTATTATGTGTTAAGGAAGATAACATTTCACTAAGGGGTTTGGTTGGATGATCGGCGATTGACTAGGGATTTATTAGACATTAACAAGTGTTGGATATTTGTAGTTTTTAAGATTGTTTTAACTTTAGTTGTTAAACCCTTTAACATTGTAGGCCTTCCCCAAACCTTCCCTTAATGTGGAACTTATTTTTACTTCTCCTCTCCTATTTGACTAATAATTTCACCTTGCATTGCATCCACTCTCTTACACACTTTATGTAATGCCTTGAAAATTTAAAAACAAATCTTGTGGGGTGTTAAAACTTTTATTCAAAATATAAAAATAAAACCTTGGCTTAATTATTTTTATTAACCCTTGAACCAGAACCCAAATAAAATCTTATATAAATAATCCTAATTATTTTTACCATTTTCCTTTTTCCTTAACCTTCGCCCTTAATTAGTTAGCTTTTGTGGTTTACTTTTCTAATCCGATACCCTAAGCTAACCTACATAAGTCTAAAACTAATTAAAGCCTAGTCGAACACTCCACCCCTTGTCTTTTTCTCCCTTATTTTCTAATCCAATATTTTCTACATATGAAAACTTCCGTTACAACTCCTACTTTCCTCCTAATTTTGTTTGGAATTTTCCAGCTTGATAGAGTCTATTCCTTTCTCCTTTCACCCCTCCTATATTTGGATTTTTAATCCTTACACCCATCATCACTGAGTTCATCGCCTCCATTCTATCTCGTTGCCACCTTTTCCTAGCTTAAATACCTTTTGTTTTTGGATTCATTACCTTGTAATCTCTCACTCAACACATCATCACCCTCATAGCCTTGTCCCTCTCACAAGTCAACATTATCACCAAATTCACCATCTTCTTCATCACTCGTCTCCCTCTTTCATGCACAGAACCATAACCATCACCTTCCTCCTCATGCTGCTCAGTTTACTTAGTTTGAACTCCCCACACTACACCAACCCTATTGTATACAAGCCTCACAAGGCCTCACCCTACCTAGCATCACATGCTCACGTTGTCTCATCCTTCAATAATCATAAGCTCATGCTTTGTTAACCATTTGGGTGGATGAAAACATTGGTCTTCCTATATAATACCTCATTTTTTGAAACCTTAATTATAAAATATGTGTACTTATTTATAATAGTTATTTTAAGAGATTTTGTATTGCACATATTGTTATTATTATTATGTTTATAATCATGATATATTAGATCTAAATTTAATTAGGTTAAAATTTAATATAATTTAAGCAATTAAATTTAATCTTAGTTTAGACCCTAACTTATATTAAGTAACCGTAATTTCGGCAACAAGATGTTTTCATTCGAGTTTAATTTTTTCTAAGTAGTAACCCTACCCTACACTATAATTTGGTGCTATCCCCGTCATCCTCCACTAAAACATCTTTTTTTATACATCTCTCTTGCACATGCTTTTCACCATGCCTCTACCATATTCCATCATCCACACCCTACCTCATCAACTCCCACCTTCTTTGCATATGGGTTGGCATGCCTAACCATGCTTTACTTTTGTCTTCCCCTTTGTATGCATAAGTGTACATATATATATATATATATATATATATATATATATATATATATATTCAGTAACTCCCTTCCTCCCTCCATTTTCTGTCATATTTTACCACCACTAAATGCAGCCTTCCTGCCTCCCTCTCCATCCTTCTTGTCGTCACTAAAGACACCCCAAAACCACGACAACCCCTAGTAATGATCTCCACCACCATAAACTCTCCCCTAAATTTAACTTTCCCATCAATTCCACCCATTTTTTCTTCAGCAAAATCTACCAAAACACACCCTCCCCCACTGTCCATTTTCACCGAGGCCTTCCCCCTTAGCTACACCCAAAACTGCCTCAACCTCCCATTTAGCTACACCTAAAATTGTCGCATCCCCCCTTAGCTACACCCACATCACTGTAGCTCTCCTTGAGCTAGACCTAAAACATCCATAGCTCCCCCTTACCTATACCTAAAAACACCATAAATACCCCTTTGCTACACCTAACACCTTCATAGCTCTCCCCTTAGCTATAACTAAAATCGTTATTGTCTCCCCTTGGCTAAACCTAAAGTTACTGCAAGCTCCCCCTTTTTGTACCCAAAACTTCCATAACAAGTTTTATTGCCCTTCTCATTCCTTGTGACTTTGTATCATTGTTCCTAGCTTCCTTTATCCTAGTTATTTTCTAACCTCTTTCCTAAGTTGTTGTCAATTTATTTTAGTTATTATTGTGTTGTATTAGATCCTAATATATATGTTGGTTGTGTTGATGTAAGGAGTTCAAAGAGGTTGAGTAGAGACTAGTTGGGTGAATCTTTCTTTACTTATTTTCTTGAATAAGAGGTAATCGTACCCTTTTACTAAAATGTGAGATTATATGGTGACATGTACAGGTCAATATGTTGCTTAGGGTATTACTTATGCATGCGTTTTTTGAAAGAATATATATATAATCTTACATTTTAGTAAAAGGGTACGATTACCTCTTATTCAAGAAAATAAGTAAAGAAAGATTCACCCAACTAGTCTCTACTCAACCTCTTTGTGTGTGTGTGTGTGTGTTATATGTAAAAGTTATTACAATAGGTATGCAAGTGTTATAAAATGCATGAAATAATGTTAATATGTAAGTAAATAGTTGGTATATATGTTTAACATACCATGAAATATGAGTTGCGTGCATGTGTATTATGTTGAATGGTTAACGTATGCATGTTTAAGGTTATGTTAAGGTGTATGATCTTGTCAAGAATATGATATAAATTCCATGATAAATGTACCCTGGCTATCACTACATAGTAGCTAAGGTTGAGAAAAATAGCATAAAAGTATGCATACATGATTAGGTTAGAATACGATAACGCATGATTAGGGTTAGAATACGATAACACATGACTAGGGTTAGAATACGATTGCTTATAAATATTTTCTTACATGCACCATGATGTAATCTCCATATTAAATATTGTATCATGCTATAAATATGTACGTTTGTGTTGCATATAATATATGACACCTTAGAAATACATGATTATGGTTTGTAGATGTAACTTAGTTAATGAATAAAAAGTAAAAAATATAGTCAATCTCTAAATTATAAAGCTTATCTATGTGCTAAAATATTATGAGTTATTGTATTTTATCCATTTCATGATAAATTTCTCATAATAAATATGTTTAGTATGAATCGGATAATAATAGTGAAATTAGGGTTTTGAGGACATTTTAGTCATTTTTGACCTAATGCGTCTTTTTTGAATAATTAGACATAGGATAGTCTTAGACTTGTGATAGGTTAATCCTAGCATTTCCTTTGGCCTTGACCTAAACTATTCGCCTTAGGGTTGACTTGGATAATTAAAAATAAAAGAAAAAATAGATATGTGTGGAAATGGGAGTAATTGTGTAATGTGTGATATTTGTAGTTACCTTATAAAATATTATTATGCAAAGTGGAAGTCCTTGAGTTTAGGAATGGTTTCTCTCTAGGGTTGGCTACCTTAGGGATGAGGTAGAAGCCCTCTATACGTTTGCTTCATTATTGTATCCTTGTGTTCTAGCAAGGTCCTAGTATACTCTATAGGTGTCCTAGGTTTGGAAGGTACTGTATCACCCTATACACTAGTATAACTAAAGTATTGTTATGCCTTTAGGATGGATGGTTAGAAGGGTATCATGATGCCTTATGTGTCGGTATGACCGGTGTACTTTTATGTAAGTTATTATTGTTTCCCCTTGAGTAATTAAAAATAGAAGTAACTATTATGTGATATTATAAATGGTCTAACCTGGGTATTGTTTTGGTAGCTATAGTTGTACTCTACCCAATTTTTATTCCTTAACACTTAGTATAAGAACGGTAGAGGATGCCAGACGTATGCTGAGTGTGGCAATAAAATCTATTATTCTTGAAAAAAATATGCTTTTGAAAAATAAAATTTTTAAGTATTAAATTTGAAGGTGTTACATCACACACCTAATCCATTATTCTTCCTCCCTCCTTTATTATGTTCTCCCCTATTGTTACCCTAACCATCAACTTCCTTAAGCGTCAATGCTAGACCTTATGTTCCTTACCCTACTTTCTATTTTTTTTTTCTGGTAATCACCATCCACCTGACCTAACTTCTATCCAACAACCAACATCTTCTCTTGCAACCCAAGATATGTTTGCCATTTGGACCCCTGGTCAAGCCTCCACCCAATTACCATCCACATAGCCCCATTCTTTTCCATTCCTAGCACCAACACTCTACACCCCAAGCCCCCATACTATGTAGGCTCCTCACATAAAAAAAAACACTAGTTGCATGCATAACTCAAGCTACCCTAACCCATGTAGCATGAGTTTTGCTTGTTTTTTGTTCCATCTAAACTTTCGAGTAGTAGTGTATTTATTTTTTTAATTTATTTTGATGTTATTTTTTTTTATTATATGAGCTAGATATTAATATAATTACTATCGGTTTTATTTTTAAGAGGAGGATGAGGATTAGTGGTGCTTAGTAATTTATATGAGGTTACTTATATTTATATTTTTGTTGGAAATTAAGTAACCTATATGCCTTACTAAAATATTAAATATCACATGATAGCATATTAGGGTTCCAATGTGTTAAGTTGTAATTATTGTATTAATCATGTCTTATTATGTTGTATTTATTTTTCTAAGTATGCTAGTATGAAAGTATGCTAAAGTGTTTATAATATTATGGGTGTGACAACAATCTAGAATAATGTCATGGATAAAATATGTATAATTTATGCATAAAATACAATAATTTAAGCATATTTAAACATATTTTTGCATGATTATTATTATTATTATTATTGTATTCTCTAGGAGTAATTTGGTCTGTTAAATCTATCATGTGTAATTTTCAATGTGAATGACTAACATGTGTTATATATTGTTAAGTATGGAAGTATGTGATTTATGATAAAATATACATGTATGTTAGGGGTGTTACATGCTGAATAATGTGTAGGGATAAAATAATCATTTGCCACTTTTGAAAATGTACCTGCATGCTAAAATATTTTAATTAGGGTCTTTTTGAGTTTTCACATTTAAATTGGATAATAACTTTTCAATTATGATCTCAAGGGCATTTTGGTCATTTATAAGTTAATGCGGCTAAAAGTGAATAATTAGATGTGGAATGACCTTATTGGACTTTGTGTTAGCTTCAATTATTGAAAATATGTAAATGTTTGTGAGTGTGGAAATTGGTTCTATTTTTTTTTTATTATATGATCACACAATTGCCTTAATAAAATATGAATATTTAAGGTAAAAGATCTTGAGATTGGAAATGATGTCTTCTCAAGTGTAGGTACTCTAAGGAAGTGATTTAACTGACATTTTGATTTGGATGTTGCTGGTGTGCCTTAATGCCTCAACTAGGCCCTATATGTTACTCTACTGAGCTATTCAGACTTCTTAGAGGGTACACATACTTATGAGTTAAGTGTACTTATTAGTAGGGTATTGTGTTTCCTTTGTGTGCTAATGTGACGGAGGTACCTTAGTGTCAATGGGTTGATAAATGGTAGGATACTGTATTGGTTTTTTGCGTCGGTATGATTGGAGAACTTTAGTATCTTCTGGTTGATATAATCTCCTCTTAAGTAAATAAAAAATAGAAGTAATTATTGTTGGTTTGAAATGATTTTTGATTGGTGGATAGGTAGTTATCTTTGTGTATACATGTGGTTAGTAGTTGCCTTGGCACCTTACTTATGGTTGGTTTTAGCCTTCATGCCTTACCTATGGTCTATAGTTTCCTTTGTTTCCTACTTGTGGAGTTTTGGAACTTATTGGTATGGATGTTAAATTTATGAGATATAATGTGAATGTTATAGCAAAATTGGGGTTTGAATGGTTTTTTTTTTCTTTACTTCATAAAACACCTTTGGTAGGCTTTGGTACTAAATTTCATTTTATGATTTAACTATAATGGTATGAGCATCATTTGGCCTTAGTGATAACTATTATTTAGCATGGATATCTTATTTGGTTATCACATGTATATCATATTCTCTAGTGATACCTTTTATGTGCTCCATATGATCTTTTCCTGTTTAGTTTTATATAGTGGGTTAGTCAGTATTGTTGTTGATGTGGATCAAAGTAGGAGGGAAGGGAAGGGCCTAATGAACTTTTGTTTTGATCGATGGAAGGATGAATTTTAAGGAAAAACTCGATTTAATGGAAGATTAAAAACCTAAGATTTGTGTAGAATTGATGATAGTATTCGTTTGAATGTAGATACACATTCGAAGGCCCTAAAATGAAGAATAACCCCATCTCTTCTTCAATCTAGAAGGAACTCCAAAAGGGAGAAAGTTTCAAACAATACTGGAGACTTATTGTGTTCAAAAAATGATTTATGTTCTTCTTCTCTTTTTTTCTTGTACAACAGGTTTATATAGGGAGAGTAGCCAGCAGTAACATGGCTAAAACCAGCCGGTTATTCTCCTTAATTCAAGCTAAATTTACTTCACTTGAATTAAGCCTATATAACCTAAACTTAATCACAATATCATCATATAAATGATACTAATGATTAACATTACAAAGCTACATAATCAACTATGGTACATACATGAAATTACAACAAACCCTAGCTTACATAAAATACACTTCAGGTTTACAACAAGTTTAATATAACTAATGATAATCATCACCATATCTTGTTGTAGTGTCATCCCATGTATGCTATAGCCTTGTATGCTTTGAATGCTTGTACACTTTACGTCTTGTTTAATGTGTTAACATCTTCTCCTTATAAATACGTAATATACTTGTAAGGATATCTTGAATCATTTTCAATACCAAGCATAGACATATTATCAATAATATTTAATATGATTGGCTCCAATATTAATAAAGCTAATTCTTCTTTACCTTGAGAATCAATAGGAATGTGAGAATCATTAGATGCTCTCGCATCACTCTCCCCAAGTTGAGAAGAATTTTTCCTCAAATTGTCATCAGTATAATATGGAGACAAATCACCAATATTAAAAGTTCTTGAAATTCTACCATAATGACTTTGAAGTTCAAGTTCATAAGCATTATCCCCAAACCTTCCTAGTATTTTAAATGGTCTATCAGCTTGTGGCATTAGTTTATTTTTACGTAAATTAGGAAATCTTTCTTTACATAAATGCAACCAAACTATGTCACCAGGAGAAAACACATTCAGATTCCTATGCTTATTCACTTGAGCTTTATACTTGGCATTAGCTTTTTCAATATTAGATTTTATTTTCTGATGAAGCTATTGAAAAAATTTTACTCTATTCTCGGCTTCATAATTTTGTAATTCACCTCTTTTCAAAGGAATCATATTGATAGGCATGTGTGTGTTCACTCCATACACCACCTCAAATGGACTAGTTTGAGTAGTACTAGATGGACTATGATTATAAGCAAACTCTACATGAGCCAACTTAACATCCCAATCCTTAGTACTTTTATTAACTAAACCTATTAGTACTGTACCACGAGTTCTATTAGTTACTTCAGTTTGACCATTAGTTTGTGGATGATGTGAAATGATAAATAACAATTTAGTACGAAGCATATGCCATAAAGTTTTTCAAAAATAACTCATAAACTTGACATCCCGATCTGAGACTATGCTTTTAGGCACACCATGGAGTTTAACAATCTCCCTAAAATACAAGTCAGCAACAAGCATGTCATCATCGGTTTTATTATATGAAATAAAATGAGACATTTTATAAAACCTATCTACTACCACAAGAAAAGAGTATTTACCCCGTTGTGTTCTTGGTAAACCTAGGATAAAGTCTATAGTAACTCCTTCCAATGGTTTATCAGGAACTGGTAAAGGTGTGTATAAGCCTTTATGAAAGTAACTCTTACATTTTTGACATGTAGAACATCTACTTATCATATCTTGTACATTTTTAACCATTCATGGCCAATAAAAATTTTCTTATAATAATTCCATAGTCTTATGCATACCAAAATGTCTCGCAATACTACCTTCATGTATTTCTTTGATCAGTAAGTCTCGAATACTAGATCTAGGAATACAAAGTTTATTTAGTCTAAACAAAAATCTATCTTGTATGACATAATTTCCACAGTATCCACTCTCTATACATGCACTAAATATATCCTTAAAATCTTTATCTTTAGGATACAATTCTTCTAGCATTTTGAAACCTAAGATTTTTGTATCCATCATAACAAGTAATGTACATCTATGAGAAAGAGCATCAGCGACTACATTTTATTTTGCATCTAAATGTTTGACAACAAACACAAAGAATTGTAAGAAACTCACCCACTTTGTATGTATCGGATTAACTTTCTTTTGACTATGTAACTATTTTAAACTTTTGTGATTCGAATGTTACACAAAGGCTTTTGGTCTCATATAATGACTCCATGTCTCTAGACTTCGTATAATGGCAAACTTGGCTTCATTCAACTTTTCAGAGAAGAATGCTATAGGTTTCTTTTCTTGTGAAAGTACTCCTCCTATTCCAACTCCACTAGCATCACAAGTTACTTCAAAAAGAAGATTAAAGTTGGGTAATGAAAGAATAGGGGCATTACAAAGTTTAGTTTTGAGGGTTTCAAAGGCTTGAGGAGCTTCTTGTCCCTAATAAAAATCACCCTTTTTCATGAGTTGTGTAATAGGTGTAGTTATAATAGAAAAATCCTTAATAAGTCTTCTATAGAAACTAGATAATCCATGAAAACTTCTCACATCATAAATATTTTTAGGGATAGGCCATTCTTTTATAGCTCTAATCATATTAGGATCTAATTTAATACCCTCTCCACTAATCATATAGCCTAGGAAAACTACCCTTGGAAGCATAAAATCACATTTCTCAAGTTTTCCATATAGTTTAGCTTTCCTCAGCTTATCAAACAATTTCCTCAAATGCACTAGGTGTTCATAACCATTTTTTCTATACACAAGAATATCATCAAAATATACAACAATTAAATCACTAAGGAAAGGTCAGAGAACTTCATCCATAAGTCTCATAAATGAGCTAGATGCATTAAATAACCCAAAAGGCATAACCATCCACTCATAGAGACCATATTTAGTTTTAAAAGTAGTTTTCCATTCGTCTCCATCTCTAATCCCTAATTGATGATAACCACTTCTCAAATAAATTTTGGAAAATACTTGTGCACCACAAATTCATTAAGAATATCATATAACCTAGGCTTAGGAAAATGATATTTGATAGTAATGTTATTCATTAACCTAGAATCTATACATATATTCCAAGTACCATCTTTTTTAGGCACTAGTAAAGTCGGAACACTACAAGGACTCATACTTTCTCTCACAAATCCTTTATCTAAAAGCTCTTGGATTTGTTTTTGTAATTCCTTAGCTTCCTCAGGGTTGCATCTATAAGCAGGTTTATTGGAAGAGGCATTCGAGGAACAAGATCAATGGCATGTTCTATACCTCTTTTAGGTGGTAATCCAGGAGGTAAATCATTAGGAAATACATCATGATATTCATCAAGCAGATTAATTAGATTAGGATTTTCAATTTGTTGCTTCTCAAGTTTAGAATCTTTAGCAATTAAAGCATAACAAATTTCTTCTTCTTCTATGTATTTTTTCATAGCCTTTTGATGTAAAAATAATCTCTTTTTGTCATCACTCAAAGGCATATGATCACAAAAAGAAGGTGTTAGTCTATACAATTGCTTTTATTTTTTCACCACATATTCATTAGTTACTTCATCATGAGTTGCTTTTCTATCATATTGCCATGGCCTTCCTAAAAGTAATCTACAAGCATCCATAGGCAAAACATCACACAGAACTTTGTCATGGTAGTCTTTAATGGAAAATTTTATTAAGATTCTTTTGTTGACTTTAGCTCCTTTACCTTTGTTTAGCCATTGTAAGGAATAAGGTTAGGATGATTAGTAGTCTCTAAACAAAGTTTCTTAACAATTGCTTCACTAGCAACATTTGTACATGAACCACTATCAATAATGAGTCTACAAACCATGTCACCTATTTTACACTTAGTGTTAAAATTTTCTGTCTTTGAGTAGGTGTCCTATTAGGTTGGATTTGTAACACTCTTTGAATTATGAAACATGGATCTCCTTCTTCCTCATCCATGGTTAATATTTCATTATGAGATTCAACTTCTAAATTCACATCATCACTACGTGGTTCCATGTTTTCTATTTCATCCAAGGTTAATGCTCTTTGATTAGGACATTCTCTAACAAAGTGTCCATATCCTTTATATTTAAAGTATTTTTTTATTAGACATTTCAATTCCGTTATTCTTACCTTTATCATCTCAATTATTATTTTTATCATAAGAAGATGTTGATTTAGGTGTAAAGGTGTTAGAATAGGGTTTAGTTGAAGTTGAAGCATTAGACTTAACATAGGCTTTGGTTGATTTAGTTTTTCTTTCAAATTTTAAAGCCAACTTAATCAAGTCATCAAGAGAATCATAAGAATTCATGTCAACTTTATCTCTTATCAAGGTATTCAAGCCACCTAAGTATCTAGCACATTTTTGTGCTTTTCTTTCGTGAACATCACAAATAAGTGCTAGTTTTTCAAATTCTCTAGTGTACTCTTCTACACTAAATAAACTTTGCCTTAGAGTTGTCATTTTAACATATATATCTTGCTCTTATTCTGTAGACATAAATTTTTTTCTTAGGTGTTTCTTAAGTTTTTCCCAAGATTTAATTTTTGACTTCTCTTATCTTTCTCTTGTTCTTTTTAAATTATCATACTAAATTCTAGCAAACTTTTTGAACTTAAGAGTAGCATACTTACTTTTTCTCTCATCATCATACTCTTTAAATTCAAATATACCTTCAATTTCATACAACTACTCAAAGAATAATTCCACATTCAAATCACCATAAAATTCAGGAAGGTCAAGTTTAATACCTTGATCTTCATTGTAAGCATGTCTTACTTGTCATGTATGTGGTCTTCCTTGGTTTCTTGAGCCAAAAGAACTCATCTCATCCTCCCCATCTTCATTGTGATGCATGTTTGAATATCCACATCCACCTTTTGCATTGAATGCATGCTTCATTTTTCCTTCCACACTATCGTGTGTGGTTTCCATTTGGTTTGGACATGGTTGATACTTTTCTTGTTTAGCTAGGTTGGCTTCCACACTTTGTAGTTGTTGTTGAAGTGTTGTTTGATTATGCAGTTGAGCATCCATTCATGTGGTTAGAGTCTTGATAGACTTTAGCAAGGCACGAACCTCTTCACTTGCTATAGTGAAGGATGACACACACTTCTTTCTTTGCACAAAAGAATTGCCGCAAATGTGTATATGCTAGAATTTCCTTGCAACCAACAAAACAGAAATATTTTTCCAACTCACAAGCAATTTGGGATCACTACCCGCTATATTGATCATGCACAAATGGAAGGAAATGTAGCCAACATATCACGGCCTGCCCGCTGGAAACAAGCTGGCTAGAAGTTGATCCCCTTTGTGACTAACTATCAATCAACTAAAATAACAATGGCTGTTGACTTTCTTCAAGGAAATAAGATCTTCAAGTTAAATATTTTATTACCATACACTATAGAAGATGTGGAGAAGAAAAATAAGAATAATATGGATAAGAGTTGAAGAGTTAAGGGAGAAGAACTGAGGTCCCAACCAAATATTTTTTTCACCTTCGAAACAAAATTTTCACACCAGGTTGCTGGGTTCCAACTTACCAGAGTTGGATACGTGAAACAAAGTAGATATGGAGGGATAACTTGATGAGTAACTAAACATGGTAAGAGCAAATAAAGAGGAAGTATCGGGATCTATTATATTAATAGTTAGAAGTAAAGAGGGAGAACAAAAGGCAGCTGGTCACAGCCTGGTTGGACGAATATGCTGAGATAGTGTCGATGGGGAAAGATGTGTATCTTCAACAAGATTTGTTGCTAGATTTTAAGACCTTCAACCAAGATAGATGCTAAAGATTTAAGAATAGGATGAAGATGGAAGAACTAGAAGAATCTACTTAGTTCGATGGATTCTTGATGAATAAATTTCTTGCATGCAGCTATAAGAACAGCCAAAACCTGAACCATCGATGGGAGGTAAAATTTTTGGGGGCTTTGATACCAAAATTTAATGTGGATCAAAGTGGGAGAGAAGGGCAGGATCTAATCAACTTTTGTTTTGATCGATGCCAGAATGAGTTTAAATAAAAATTTGGTTTAATGGAAGATTAAAAACTTGAGATTTGTGCAGAATTGATGATAGTATTCATTTAATTGTAGATGCACATTCGAAGGTCCTAAAATGAAGAATAACCCCATATCTTCTTCAATCTAGAAGGAACTCCAAAAGGGAGAAAGTTTCAAACAATGCTGGAGACTTATTGTCTTCAAAAAATGATTTATGTTCTTCTTCTCTTTTTTGCGTGTACAACAGGTTTATATAGGGAGATTAGCCGGCAGTAACATGGCTAAAACTAGCTGGTTATTCTCCTTAATTCAAGCTAAATTTACTTCACTTGAATTAAGCCTATATAACCTAAACTTAATCACAATATCATCATATAAATGATACTAATGATTAACATTACAAAGCTACACAATCACCTATGGTACATACATGAAATTACAACAAACCCTAGCTTACATAAAATACACTTAGGGTTTACAAAAAGTTTAATATAACTAATGATAATCATCACCATATCTTGTTGTAGTGTCATCCCATGTATGCTATAGCCTTGTGTGCTTTGAATGCTTGTACACTTTAAGTCTTGTTTGATGTGTTAACACCTTTTCCTTACAAATACGTAATATACCTACAAGAATATCTTGAATCATTTTCAATACCAAGTATAGACATATTATCAAGAATATTTAATATAATTGGGTCCAATATTAAGGAAGCTAATTCTTCCTTACCTTGAGAATCAATAGGAGTATGAGAATCATTAGACGCTCCTGCATCAGTTGTACTGATAGGTTCCATTTTATTGTCTCTAGCCTGTTCAATAGATAGTTGTAACTTTGTAGGATTCCTTGTGAGTTTAGTTTGAAGGCTAGAATTTTTTGGTTTAGAGTTAGGACTATCAAATGTCCTATTTGGTATCATTTGATAAAAATATCCTTGGATTCTTATGTCCCTTCTATATTTATTTTCATTTAAATTCTGCAACCGTTGTGCAATCTTTTATTATCATAATGGTGTTAATCTATAATGTAATAGTATTCTATTTCATATAATTGTGTTATTAATTTAAGCAGAGTAATGTGTTAGCTTTAGCACTTGATATAATAATGGTAGAGAAAACTAGAATTATACTAAGTGTGGTAGTAATAATCTACATTTTAAATATTTTAGTTTATTCAATTAACTATTTAAAATAAAAATTATCAAGTGTTGAAAATAAGGGTGTCACACCTTACCCTGTCACTCAACCTTTTTCATTCACGTTTGTTTGAAGCAAGGTAGGTTAAATTTCCCTTTTTCTCCTTACTTATAATTGGCATTCTCTCCTTTCTTATGCCCCATTCTTGTATTTTTTTTTCTTTTAATTTATCCTCTTGTAATGTGATCTCTCTTTTCTCCTACATTTTTTTATGCTGAACTAAGGGTTAAAGAACACTTCTTGTCTTCTAGCAATAGAAAAACTTAGCCTCCTACCTCTATTCTCTTTCATTTTCTTTTACTTGTTGTTCTTCAATTAATCTTTTATGTAGCCACATTATATTTTTCTTAATATAAGAATGTTAGATTTAGGAAATATTGAATATCTTACTCTCCTTTTCTCCATTTTTGGCGATCCGCCCATAGTCGGGCATGGCATATGTTTTCTTGTTGATTTTTGCTAATTGTTGTTGATGTCTTCTTATTTTATTAGTTTGGTTCTAATTTTATTTTATTTTTCAAAAAAAGTAGTAAAGGAATATTAGGTTGGTAGTTAGGGCTCTTTGTGGTTCTTTTTGCTTATTTTGCTATTTGTGTTCGGAAATGAGGTAGCCCATATACTCTTACTAAATGTGTGAAAATCATGTAAAGACATTAGGGATTTCTATGTTATGATTATATGTAATGTTATGCTTTCTTGTAATTTTATAAAATATATGCGTGCATTATGTATACTTATTATTTCCTTAAGTATGTGATAATGTGATTCTATTCAAAAGTATGTTAAAATTATGTATTTTAATATATGTATGATAACATTATATCATAGGGTTATTTGTGGTAAAACAACATGAGGGTGGCTCGACCAAGGGCTTTACTATGCCAAGCATATGTAATTTTATATTGAGTATGATGAACACATGAAACATGGTAAACAGTATAAGAATGATTATGGTTTTATGTGTTAAATAAGTCTAGATGTCTATTAGGGGTAGAATGGTACTTTGATAATTTTATAATTTTTCTTGAATTGTAAATCATATTAGGACACTTATTCTAATATTATTTAGCTATAGTATGAATTTTGTTTAATCTTAATAATGTTTGGTTTTGAAATGAGAATTTCATGAGTAAGTAACCTTTAAAGGCATTTTGGTCATTTATGACTTACTATGCCTAAATGTTGGATAATTGGGCATATAATAACCTTAGTGGATTTTTATGTTGATCTTAATGTTGACTTTTGACTTAATCTTGGACCATTGATCTTAAGGTTGTCTTCGAGAATTGGAAATGAACGAAACTGGTTACCTATGGAATGTGTATATGTGCTTTATGTGATAATTTTGATCATTCAATAAAGTACTAATATAAAAAGTGAAAGACCATAAGATCTAAAATGATGTCTCTTTAGAGGTAGTGACCCTAAAGAAAAATTTTAACCCTCGATTAGGTTTAGAATTCACTAGGTGTTTTATGATAAAATGAATTTTTCCCATATTTTCATCCTACTTTCCCTACACTTTTTTTGTCTTATTTGGCCTCTTTTTTATGTTATTGTTCACTTAATAGTGAATTTTAGGAAATTCTTGCACGAACATAATGTTTCAATGGAGTCATGAGAATAATCAATTATGGAGGGCCTTTAGTGAAGAAAATAAACATTATATATCATTGGAGAAGTAAAGAAGTTTAAGACTAAAAAAGAGAAGTAAAGGAAGCAAGAGGAAGAAGATTTGGATGTTGCACAGCCAGCCAGTGCAACCTTGCACACCTATGCAAGTATAAATACCTTAATTGCCAAGAAAATAAAAGTTTCATATCCAGGTGGTGTAGCTTTACATACCCATGCAACTATCCAACAAAGCTTGCACATCATTTTTTCTCGCATAACCCAGCACACCCTTACACACCCATGCACATTCATTCTTCCTAGAGTCAAAAATCTACATGGCCAATCGGTGTATCCTTACACGGCCATGCAGTAAATAGTTATTACCATTTCACATGATTTCTTTCACATGATCTCCCAGTATTTTAAGTGCAGATACAAGGGGGTATAAAAGGGGGAGGTATGGCAAATTTTGGGAGGAGAAGGGTTGATTTCTTTATATTATTATCAAGAAAAAAAAATCTATTGTAATCTATATTTAATTTATATGTAATTTGTGTTCTTCAATAAAGATTTTAAAGGGTGTATTTCAAATCTGTCAATCATTAATTTTATCTTCAATCTACGGTTTGATCTTTTCATTTTTCTCTTTCATTATTTATTTATTAATTCATAAATATGAATATCAATTACATTCATTATTTTCATTTTATTCAAGTTATGAGTGAGTAATCATCTTTCTGTAGGATTGAATTAGGCTCTATTTGGTATGAATAAGATAAGTTTAATTACATATCATATGTATGGTTCATATTAGTTATTTCGTATGTTAAATATTAATGATATAGGTCAGGTTTGAAAGAATCTGAATATATATATATATATATATATATATATATATATATATATGTATGTTGATTATGAATTAAAGGTTGAATTCAATATCAGAAAATTAATATACGAACAAGAATCCAATTGATAACAAGAGTAGACAATTGATTCTTAGGGACAGTTTAATTCAGTGGTGTCTAATGGCTTAAATCTAATTGATTAGTCACGAAGGTAGTCAATGGATTAGATTAGATACATTCCTGGACCTTGAAAGAGGCTAATGAATTAAAATTAACTAATTGTTCATGGAAATCTTAAACTATACTATGACACATTAATAATTCATCTTTTTATACAAAAAATGAGATCGAAATTCAATCCTAGGTTTACATCTTTAGTCTCATCATTTGTTATTTATTAGTTTGTTTACTATTAACTTCCATTTTTTCTTTTATATCAAATCTAGATAGCTAAAATAACAAAATTTGGTAATTAATTATGAAGTCCCTATGGAAACAACCTTTACATGCTACAATGCAACCTTTACATGCTACAATGCAACTGTGCACTTGCAAAATAGTGTCTATCAAGTTTTTTGTGCCATTGTTGGGGACTTCGGCTAATTAATATTGACTCCTTTATTATCAGGCTACACTAGATTTTTCTTTAATTATTTTCCTTGTTTCTATGGTTTTTTTTTTACGTTAATTTATTATTGTTTTTCATCTTCAGGTGCCTTATATGCAATGATCTCTTCATTTAAGACCTCTAGTTGCATTGAATCCTAAAATTGAGAGGACCTTTAGTGAATTAAGAACTTGGGTATATACAATGAAAGCAAGCACAAGTTCTATAGGCATTGCTGACACAGATGGAGGAGACGAGCAAGATCACTCTATTAGGAAGTTTACATATCCCAATGCTTATGGAATGCAATCAAGTATTAAGAAACCAAATGTTGCCGCTAATAATTTCTAGCTGAAGCCTGCACTCCTTAATATGGGGCAGTAAAATCAATTTGTTGGTATCCTAATAGAAGATCCAAATTTGCACATTTTAATCTTTCTAGAATATTGTGATACATTGAAGATGAATAGAGTCTTGGATGATGCTATCAAGCTAAGATTATTCCCTTTCTTATTATGGTAAAAGGCAAGGGCTTGGTTGCAATCATTCCCTCTTGGCTCCATAACTACTTAGGATCAATTCTCACAAGCTTTCTTTGCCAAGTATTTCCCTCCAAGAAAAATGGCTCAGTTGAGGAACCAAATAACACACTTTATGTAGAAAGAAGGGGAATCACTATATGGCACTTGGGAGAGGTATAAAGACCTCATGAGATTGTGACCACATCATGGACTGGAGGACTGGCTAATTGCCCATACATTATACAATGGTCTTCTCTACAACATAAGGATGATTATTGATGTTGCAACTAGAGATGAATTAATGATCAAAGGTGTTTGAGAAGCATGAAAACTCATTGAAGATATGGCCCAAAATCATTTCCAATGGTCAGGTGAGCACTCTTTACCAAAAAAGAACAGGAGGTATAATGTAGATGCACTAGATCATCTTGCATCTATGGTAGACACTTTGTTTTAACAATTCAACAAATTAAATATCAATTCCTTGTCGTCTCATCTTAACCAAAAATTTTGTGAAATATGTGGAATTATTGGCCATACAACGATGGAGTGTCAAACTAGAACGTTGGTATCCCCTGAAATAAGTGTTAATGAGCATGCTAATTATGTGAACAAGTTTAGTAAATCAAAAAACGGACCCCTTTTCCAACACATATAACCCAAGGTGGAGGAATCATCCAAATCTATCCTATAGAAATCCTCCTTAGAATCTTGTGCCTCAATATAATTATGTCCCTCTGATTTTTCGGAATCAAAAGCCTCCTTAACCTCCTCCCCAAAAGTTTAATTTGGAAACATTGATGGAAAACTTTGTGATATTGCAAACCAAATAGAAAGAGGAGTTTTAAAAACAAACAGATTAATTTAGACAATAGAGTAGAACCATAAGTGATGCTATTAAAAATCTAGCTTCTGAAGTTGATTCATTAGTTACACATAACAAGATGTTAGAAAACCAAATCACGCAAATAACCTAACAAGCTAGCTCATCTTCTAGACCTTTTGGGATGTTTCTAGGGTAACCTGAAACACACACTAAAAATAAAGTGAATGCCATCACATTGAGGAGCGGGAAGGAGGTAGAAGGACCTAAGGTGAAGGAGAATGATTAGAGCATAGATAATGATGTGGAGGACCCAATAATTGATATGAACATAACTAATAATCAAAGAGAAAGGGTTAACAAATATGTTCCACCTTCACCCTATAAGCCTCCCCTACCTTTTCCTCAAAGATTAGCAAAAGCCAAGCTTGAAAAGTAATTTGGTATGTTTTTGGAAATATTATAAAAAATTGCATATTATCATTCCCATTGTTAGAACAATTTCTCAGATGTCCTTGTATGCAAAATTTTTGAAGGAGATTTTGTCCAACAAGAGAAAGTTAGAGAAATATGAAGTATTCTCTCTCAAAGTGGAGTGTATTGCTATTATCCAAAATGAGTTACTTCATAAATTAAAAGAACTAGATTCATTTTCTTTTCTATGCATCATTGGTAATATTTGTATTATCCATCATTACGTAATTTAGGTGCCAGTGTACATTTGATGCCATTGTTGGTATGTGAAAGTTGTAAATGGAAAATTTAAGGCCCACCACCATCTCTCTACAGTTGGCTGATCAATCGATAAGACATCTGGTAGGTATTTTGGAGGATGTACCCATCTATGTTGGTAAGTTTTTCATACCGGTTAACTTTATTATTCTAGAAATTGATGAAGATTCTCAAATTTCTATCATTCTTTGAAGGATATTCCTAGCTACTACTAGAGCCATCATTGATGGAAAAAATGGGAGGCTTTCTTTGAATGTTTGGAGTGAGAATGTAGAATTTGATTTATCTAATGCTATGAAATCCCTCTATTCAATGAATTTTATTACATGATCGATTCAATTGATAAGGTGGTGAACGAAGATGTTGTTGAACACTTTTTAAGTTACCCTCTTAAGAAGTATTTGATGAGAAGCAAATTGCCAAGTGATGAATATTCTAAAATTTCTAGTTTTTCCAACTTGTTGGAGGAATGTCCCATTTTTCTTCAAGCAAAGAAAAAGACATAAAATTTTGAAGTAGGATCAAGCATTTCTGCCCTAAAGACACAGGTAGTACCTAAGGTGGAATTAAAACCTCTATCTTCTTCACTAAGGTATGAATTTCTTGTAATACCTGGAATTGAGTGGAGTGCTATAAGGATTGATATGGCTACTTATATTAATATGATATACTATCCTTTTGGTGATTCTATCCTAAGAACTCCATAGTTAAGTGTGCTACTGTGGAGCTATTTTTACGATGGGTGATCCTCCAAGGAAGTTTCAAATTTTTTTTAGAAATTACATGAGTGAGAACAAGGCATACTAAAAGGACTCACGTTAATCTATGAGGCCAAATGATAATATGAAAATACCCCAAGGTAGCCTTCGCATAGTCGTATAGACTCGGGGTGTTACATTTCTAGACTCTGATTCTAAATACCCTATCATTGTTAATTCTTAGGTTGCATAGAGAATCCATTGGTTACACTATAGATGATCTTAAAGACATAAATCCTTCCATTTACATGCATATAATTCTTTTAGAAGAAGGGTGTAAGAACTCCATTGAACATCATTAAAGGTTGAACTCTAATATAAAAGAAGTGGTGAGGAAAGAGGTCCTCAAGTTACTTAACGTGGGAGACATCTATCCTATTTTTGATAGTGAGTGGGTGAGCCCAGTGTTAGTAGTACCTAAAAAGGGAGGAATGATGATCCTTAAAAATGAGAAAAATGAATTAATCCCAATAAGAACCTTTAATGGTTGGAAAATGTTCATAAACTATAGGAAATTAAATAAGGCCACTCGTAAGGACCATTTTCCTATGCCATTTATTGATCAATTGTTAGAAAGGTTGGCTCTTCATTCTTATTTTTATTATTTAGATAGATATTCAGGATTTTTCCAAATCCCCATTCACTTAGCCTATCAGGGAAATACCACTTTTACATGTCCCTATGACACCTTTGCATATCGAAGGATGCCTTATGGCCTATATAATGCCCTTTCCACCTTTCAATGATGCATAATGTCTATCTTTTCTGACTTTATTGAAAATATAATGGAAGTTTTTATGGATAATTTTTCAGTCTATGGTACTACTTTTGAAATTTTTTAAAGAAATCTTTCTAGGGATTTAGAGAGGTGTAAGGAAGTGAATCTCGTTCTTAACTAGGAGAAGTACCATTTATGGTACAAGAAGGGATTGTTCTCAACCACCTAGTCTCTTGATGGGGCATTGTAGTGTATAAGATGAAAATCAACATTATTGAAAAGATAGCACCCTGACTTCTATTAGAGGCATGCGTAGCTTCTTAGGACATGCTGGTTTTTATCAGCAATTTATTGAGGAGTTTTTAAAAAATGCTAAACCTTTATCTCAATTACTCATTAAAGATATGCCTTTTTACTTTGACTAATTGTGTTTGAATGCTTTTAATAGGTTAAAACAACCATTGAAAACTACCCCTAGTGATGTATCTTCTTAATTAGAACATCCCGTTCGACAAGTGACTATGCAGTAGGGGTAGTCCTTTGACAGAGAAAAGATGGAAAGGTGTATGCAATTAACTATGCGAGTCGAACCCTTGATGATGCCCATGTTAACTATGTTACAACCAAGAAAGAACTCTTAGTCGTGGTGTTTGCATTAGATAACTTTTGATCATATCTGGTGGGATCAAAGATTATCATCTTCATAGATCATGCAACCCTTAAGTATTTATTGACTAAAAAGGACACAAAAATACCTTTGATAAGATGGATCCTTCTACTCCAAGAGTTTGATATCAAAATTCGGGAAAAAAAGGAAACTAAGAATATAGTAGCTAATCATCTTTCTAGATTAAGGCAAGACATGGAGGGACGTGAAGAGGATGATTCCCCCTTTGATAATTCATTTCTATATTATAAACTTTTGGCCATCACTAGTTTGTCGTCCCTATGGTTTAACAATTTTGTTAATTATAAAGCATGCGGGGTACTACTACTTGACCTATCCTATCAGTAAATGAAGAAATTATCCTCAAATGTCAAGCATTACTATTCAGGTGATCATTATATTTATAAGAAATGCACAAATGAGGTCTACAAATGATGTATGCTTGAAGAGGAAGTTGGAAGTGTCATTGCTCATTCTCATTATTCACCATAAGAGGGTCATGCTAGCACTTCTAAAATGGCTTCTAAAATGCCAAACGATTGGTAACATATCAAGAAGAAATGAAATGCCTCTCAATAAAATCTTTGAGGTTGAGCTATTTGATGTTTGGGGAATTAATTTCATAAGACCCTTCCCATCCTCCAAAAACAATAAGTTTATTCAAGTTATTGTGGATTATGTCTCAAAATGGGTGGAAGCAGTGGTATCTCCCACCAATGATGCCAAGGTTGTGGTCTAACTATTCCAAAAAGTGATATTTCTAAGGTTTGGTGTTCCTAAGGTAGTTATCAGTGATGGTGGTTCACGTTTTACCAATCAACTTCTCAACACACTTATGAAGAAATATGGCATTACTTATAAAATGGCCATGCCATACCATCCCCAAATGAGTAGAAAAGTGGAAGTCACCAACCATGAGATAAAGGGGATCCTTGAGAAAACGGTGGCCGACATACAAAAACATTAGGTAATGAGGTTGAATGATGCTCTATAGGCTTACCGAACCGCTTACGAGACACTAATTGAAATGACACCCTTCTTGTTGGTATATGGAAAATTCTATCATCTGCCCATTGAAGTTAAGCATAAGGCATTTTGGGTAATAATGATATATATCTCCAAAATTTGTATTTAAATAATTCTATTAATTGTTATAGATTATGTTATACCTATAATTATTTTTCTTATTGTGTGATTGTTTAGGAAATTAATTCAAAACATGGGAATGGATCAAGGAGATTGTTGTAGCTGCTGCAGGGAGTTATTACAAAAATTATGTTGTGTTAATTTGTAGAAAAATCCCATGTGATGCATTCGCCGGTATATTTGGCTAATGGGGATTAAGATGGCTGTGTAATCTGCCACCCGACCCATAATTATTGGGTTAGTTGGAATGTGGATTACTCAACCCTTGGTAACCATGATTAGCTATTATATATTTTAGCTGATGGGAATTATTTGTAAATCCATTAACCTCGATTATTATTCATTGTAATAATTTTGTAACATTGGGTTGTTTTCTTTGTCCAGCCGTCAACCCATGTTGTATATGTCTCGGCTGATCCTTGGGCTGTATTTGGGCTGATTTGTATGGGAAATGTAGGCCTGCGATCGTGTATATTGTATGTCTTTCTTTTGTAATGTATACACTATATATAGGGCGTATACACCGGCTGTAGATAACAGTTTTGGTTGAATACATTTTGAGATATTTTTTGGAACTCTCTCTTTCTCTCGACTTCTCTCTCGCGACGTCCTTGTTCGCAGCTTCTTCTCAATCTCTTCTTGATCTTCTCTGTTCTACAACTTCAGTAGCCGTTGATTCAACTGCACTCTGAGTTTTCTAATATTCCTTTGGAGAAATCCTTAGGCTGATTATTTCGGTGAATAGAACCCCACGCTCGATTTGTTTGCGATCCGACGAAATTTCTGTGAAACCCTTCCAGGTTTCATCATTTGGTATCAGAGCCTCGATAATTCAAGTGCTCGTGGTTTAATTCATTTGTTACTGAACTTTTATTGTTCTAATCATCATTCTTGAGTTTGCTAACCCATATTTCTGAAGTGTGATTCTAAGGTTTGCGACTGACAAAAAAATCAAATGATTTTTGTCTTGATTAAGCCGGTGACCAAGAGGGTTGTGTTAACGAAGTCGGAACTACTTGGGAAACCTTAAGTAGATTTTGACGAATTTGCAGTTAAGGTTTGGTCAAGATTCTTGAATCTTGACAATATTCAAGGAATACTCCTCGATCGGTAAACTCGAACCTTAGTTTTGCTAATTACTACAATTGGTGGTCGTCAATTTAACATTTTTATTACGAATTGATAATTCTGCTCACAATTGAAAGAGTGCGCAGGATGTGACTAAAATCCGGCAAAACCCTTGGTTCTAGAAAGGGGTAAGGACTCCAAGAAGAGGGGTCCAATCTCGTTAATTGGGTTAATTGCTTAAGTTACTCTCGCGGTAATATCGTTCCTTTCTTGAACTTTTCTATTCTATTCGATTCAACAACTGTCTGGAAATTATTGTGCGTTTTGTGTGTCATCAACATTCTTTAATCTTGTGTGGTGCTGCGATCTCTTTTATATCTAGTAGTGGTCAATTTACTGTCTGATTGAATTGATAATAAAGTAATTTTAGCTCTAGACTGACTATTATCTCTGTCTTATCTTGTGCTTCATAAAGTAAATCGAATAATATCTAATAACGACCAATCTGTTAACCAATCTGTCTCAGTATCTAGCAATGAATTATTAGAAACTCTTAGGACTTTTCAAGAACAAATGACTGCCCAACTTGTTGTTTTATCTGCTAATCTAGAATAGAGGATAGGAGAACAAGAAATAATAATTAATGAATTGCAGAATAATAGGGTAGATAATCAACATGCTGGGGTATTAGGAAGGGCTCCCATGGACCCTAGAACTAGGATTCCACCTCTAAATAGTCTAGAAGAAATAGAAGATCAAATATCTAATAATAGTGATAGGATACCTAGACAGAATAATAGACAAGAAAGAGAATTAGACCTAGTTGATAGGAACCTAAGTAATCTTAAGTTTAATATACCTGGATTCAATGGAAGAAATGACCCTGATTATTATTTTGAGTGGGAAAGAAAGATAGAATTAGTGTTTGAATGTCATAATTATTCTGATGAGAAGAAAATTAAGGTAGCAATAGTAGAATTTACAGAATATAATTCTTCTTGGTATCACAATCTTGTCTTAACTAGGTGTAGGAGTGGAGAACCACCTATACAAACATGAGATGAATTTAAGATTATAATGAGGAAAAGGTTTGTTCCAAGTTACTATTATAGGGAATTATATAAAATGTTACAGACATTGAATTGGGGAAATAGGTTTGTGGATGAATACTTTAAGGAACTAGAAGTATTGGTGATTAAAACAGGAATTGTTGAGGATGAGGATGCTACAATGGCTAGATTCTAAAGTGGATTAAACTCTGAGATAGCTAATAAGGTAGAATTATATCCTTGTGGTACTTTGAGTGAGATGGTTAATATAGCTACCAAGATAGAGAGTCAGATAAGGAGAACTAGGCAGTATAAACCCTTTGGAGTTGGGATTAGGAGTACACTAAAAAGGAATTTTGGAGGAACTAATTCTGGAAATTGGAAGAATAATGGGAGGCTTGAACCTAGAAGTAAGAATAATGAAGTTAAAGTAGGAAATAGGACTGAGAAGGGGAGAACTATAACAGTTAATCCTACTAGTGGTCCCAACAGAACTAGAGATAAAAAATGCTTTAATTGTGGGGGATTAGGTCACATAGCTTCTGAATGCCCGAATAAGAGGAACATCTTAATTAGAGATTCTGGAGATATAGAGTCTGAATTTGAAGAGGAAGAATTGGAGACTAACTTGATTAGGGATGATGCTAATGAATCAGAAGAAGAGATAGAACTTCCAATAAGTAGATATATTTAAATAGTAATAAGTTACCCGATTCAAATGCTATTAAGAAAGAAAATATATTTCATAGTCGATGTTTGATTAATGATAAGTGTTTTAACATGGCCATAGATAGTGGTAGTTGTATTAATGCTGCTAGTACTTTATTAGTATCTAAGCTAGACTTACCAACTACTAGACACCCAAAACCTTATAGACTACAGTGGTTAAATGAGTTAGGGGATGTTAAAGTTAGTCAGCAGGTTCTATAAATTTAAAGTTAGGTAAGTACGAGGATTCTATTCTGTGTGATATTGTTCCAATGCATGCTGCTCATTTATTATTAGGTAAACCTTGGCAATATGATAGGAGAGTGACACATGATGGTTATAAAAATAGATACACCTTACATAAGGATGATAAGAAAATTATTTTAGCACTTGTATTAACCCTTCCTGACTTTGAAAAGATGTTTGAATTAGACTGTGATGCTTCAGGGTTGGGAATAGGGGCTATACTTTCTCAAGAAGGTAAACCTATAGCTTATTTTAGTGAAAAATTAAATGGTAGTAATTTAAATTACTCTACTTATGAGAAGGAATTATTTGCTTTGGTAAGAGCCTTAGAAGTTTGGAAACATTACTTATGGCCTAGAGAGTTTGTTATAAACATTGATAAGGAAGCTATCAAATATTTAAAAAGTCAGTCAAAATTAAATAGAAGGCAGGGTTGGTGGATTGAATTTATTGAAAGTTTTCCTTATATAATTAAATATAAAAAGGGAGGTGATAATGTAGTTGCAGATGCTTTATCTAGGAGACATGCTTTGTTGAATACTGTAGACACCACTTTGTTGGGTTTTTCTTGCATCAAGCTTTTATACTTGGAGGATCATGATTTTAAGGAAATTTATAAAAATTGTGAAAATTCTACACAAGGAAAATATTATATCTCTGAAGGTTTCTTATTTAGAAAAAATAGATTATGTATTACTGATTGTTCATATAGGGGACTATTAATTCAAGAAGCTCATAATGGTGGACTAATGGCACACTTAGGATTTCAAAAGACTTTAGATATACTAATTGATCATTTCTACTGGCCTCATATGAAAAAGGATGTGTTGAAATATTGTGTTAATTGTATAGCTTGTAGACAGGCTAAGTCCACATCAAAACCTTTTAGGTTATATACTCCATTACCTGTTCCTAATCAGCCCTGGACTGATGTTTCCTTAGATTTCATATTAGGCTTTCCTAGGACTAATAGAGCCAAAGATTCAATCATGGTTGTAGTAGATAGGTTTAGTAAGATGGCTCATTTTGTACCTTGCAATAAAACAAATGATGCTGTGACTGTGGCTGAATTATTCTTTTCTCATATAGTTAAGTTAAATGGAATACCTAAAACAATAGTTTCAGATAGGGATGTTAAATTTCTGAGTCTTTTTTGGAAGTTTTTGTGGAGTAAATTGGGAACTAAACTATTATTTTCCACCACATGTCACCCTCAAACAGAGGTCGTAAATAGGACATTAGGTAATATATTGAGAGCTGTCCTTGGAAAGAATCTTAAACAATGGGAACATGTATTGCCTCAGGTAGATTTTTCTTATAATAGGACATTACATTCTACGACTAAAAAGACTCCATTTGAGGTTGTATATGGTTTTAATCCTTTGACTCCTCTTGACCTGAGCCCTTTGCCTAATTCTTAATTACATAACTTTGATGTTGAATCTCGTGCTGTCAATATAAAGAAATTGCATGAATCTGTGAGTCAACAAATTGCTAAGAGGGTTCAACAAATGGCTGAGAATGCTAATAAAAGCAGAAAGAAAATGGTTTTCTAACTTGGAGATTTAGTTTGGGTACACCTTAGGAAAGAACGTTTTCCAAACCTTCAAAAATCGAAATTAGACCCTAGGGGAGATGGACCTTTTACTATATTAGAAAGAATTAATGATAATGCTTACAAAATTGATTTACCTGCTAAGTTTGGTAATGTTAGTGATTCTTTTAATGTTGCTGATCTTAGTCCATTTATGGGTATTAATTAGGTTTCAGAGACGAAACCTCACCAAGAAGAGGGGAATGATATATATCTCCAAAATTTATATTTAAATAATTCTATTAATTGTTATAGAATATGTTGTACTTATAATTATTTTTCTTATTGTGTGATTGTTTAGGAAATTAATTCAAAACATGGGAATGGATCAAGGAGATCGTGGTAGCTGCTGCTGGGAGTTGTTACAGAAATTATGTTGTATTAATTTGTAGAAAAATCCCATGTGATGCATTCGCTGGCATATTTGGCTAATGGGGATTAAGCTGGCTATGTAATCTGCCACCCGACCAATAATTAATTGGTTAGTTGGAATGTGGATTATTCAACCCTTGGTAACCATGATTAGCTATTATATATTTTAGCTGATGAGAATTATTTGTAAATCCATTAACCTCGATTATTATTCATTGTAATAATTTTGTAACATTGGGTTGTTTTCTTTTTCTAGCCGTCAACCCATGCTGTATATGTCTCAGCTGATCCTTGGGTTGTATTTGGGCTCATTTGTATGGGAAATGTAGGCCTGCGATCGTGTATATTGTATGTCTTTATTTTTTAATGTATACGCTATATATAGGGCGTATACACCGGCTGTAGATAACACTTTTGGTTGAATACATTTTGAGATATTTTCTGGAACTCTCTCTTTCTCTCGACTTCTCTCTCGCGACCTCCTCGTTCGCAGCTTCTTCTCAATCTCTTCTTGATCTTCTTTGTTCTATAACTTCAGTAGCCGTTGATTCAACTACGCTCTGAGTTTTCTAATCTTCCTTTGGAGAAATCCTTAGGCTGATTATTTCTGTGAATCGAACCCCGCACTCAATTTTGTTTGCGATCCGGTGAAATTTCTGTGAAACTCTTCCAGGTTTCATCAAATAAAAACGATCAATTATGATTTGAAAGCCACAGGAGAAAGGAGGAATCTTGAACTAAATGAGCTTGATGAGCTTCGATTGGATGGCTATGATAATGCAATAATATATAAAAGAGAACAAAGAAGTGGCATGATAGGAATATCATTTGAAGGGAATTTTACGAGGGATATTTTATACTCCTTTTTAGTTCATGCGTCAAGCTTTTCCAAGAAAAGCTTTGTTTGAGATGGTCAGGACCATTCTATGTTTGATAGGTATATCTATTTGGAGCTACGGATATTTGGAGTGAGTCTACTAGCATTTTCAAAGTTAATGGTCAAAGGTTGTAGCCCTACATTATTGGTTCTCTAATAGAAAAAATAAGCACACTTGCTCTCCTAGATCCACTTTCCATTTGAAGAAAATGTGGTCAAGCTAAAGACCTTAAATAACCACTCTTTGAGAGGCAAACCAAGTTTTTATGTGCTTTGTTTTTAGTTTCCATTTTTATTTTTATTTTTCTTTCGTTTCACTTTCACATTTGATTTTCCTTTCTTTTATAATGTTTTGGTAAAACCTTTTATGTTACAAGTTAGAGAGAAGAAAATCTAGGAAGAAGTAGCAAGTTCATGGTAAAATAGGCCAAAAAAAGCCAAAATGGGTGTTGCATGGCCTAGGCATAGCTTGAAGCACGACAGTGTGAAATTCTTCCCCAAATTTTGCAAGAGCATAAATTAAGATGATGTCTCAAGATTGGATATGTCTCAAGAAGTTAGGGATTTAAGATGATGTTGAGTATTTGATTATTAGAGGTTCTCTCTCCCGCTTCTTTTCTCATTCCAAAAATACGAGTAAGGGACTCACTCTTGAGTTCCTTAGCTTCTTTACTTTCGAGTAAATCGGGGAATCTATGTCTGTTAGACTCTTCAATGAGTCTCATGCTATGTCACTACCATAATTCTTTGGATCATTTTGTTTCCTACTATAGGGCTGAGATTTATCCCAAGGATGGCCAATTATTGGATCCTTAGGCATTTTGGGCCCAAATATCCTTGCTAAAGCGGGGTTGTGTTGCTAGGCCATACAACATACATCATGCTAAGGCCTCTTTGATCTACAAGCCTACGCTAAGGTATGTCCAACGGCTATTGGCTTGGACACTTTTTGGATGAGGTAAAAACCAAGGGAATATATGAAATCTCAAGCTATGGGCACTCCATTGTATGTTCCAGAATGCTGCTCTCCATGAAGGGTATTATCTGGTTGATTACCTTAGTAATGTTAGCACTAACATTATTGGTGATATCATTATCAGAGGCATCATGATGTATATTACCTGAAAGTTGGATATGACATCGAGTGTATCCTGGTTGACCTCCTAAAGACATATCTAGGGATAACAACTTGCATAAACATGAAGATCATTATGCTAGATAGATTGTAGTATTGCCTTTACTATAGCTAGGAGGTATGGCATCCATTACCAAATAGAGCCTTTAACATTCTAATTGATAATAGAGACACCGAATAGTCTTCTCTAGCCACACCCAGCCCACGTTAACATGTTCCCTCCCTTATGATGAGTAACCCAATACCTCCAATGAAGAACCTACTTCTCCCTTACTTCCCCTTCCTCCACCCCGTCTTTCTACATAGATGAAATCCCTTCCACTTCTTATGGCACATCTTATGATACCTAGTTTCATCGTATCAATGCACGCTTCAATACGCTGCATGCCCACATTGCTAGTCTCAGAGAATCCATTACATCAATAGATTAAATAAACTCACTCCATGTTACAACAAATGCATCAATGGCATCTCAAGTATCGTTTCCATTCCCTATAGCCCCTATAGTGAGTGCACTTCTCTCCCTTTCTCCTTTTTACCCTCACATTGAGAACAATGTGTTGTCTAAGCATAGGGGGAATTCTAGTTAGCTTATTGCTTACCATTTTCATTGATTTTATCTTTTTCTCTTTTTTTTTGTGTTCCCATAAAAAAAAAAGATATTTGGGAAATGATAAGTTGATGATGGATATTTAATAGAACATTCTACATAGCTTAATCATACACTAGTGAGACCTATAGATTGTGAGCAAGTAAAAGGAAAAATGTTTTGAAACGATTTTAAGAGTGAACTCTCTAATTGATAAGCTCTCAAAACATTTATTATCTTAGCACTCTAGAGGTTCATCTTTATTAATTTACCCATCTTGAACAAGAAATAGGGATTAGAGTTAGTAGTTAACGAATAAGTGAGATATGGGGCCTTATAGACTACCCATCACTTTTAAGGTATTATTGATCCTTTATTGTGTGTATTCTCCCCTAATGTGTGAAACTACAACTTGCATGAATTCTCTTCAATATCACATATGATCTATGCATACACTAAGATGATTAAGGAACTTTTTCTTTTCTTTTCTTAGGTATATTAGCCAAATAACCAACCAAATGGCATTTAGTCCCTTTCCTTAACCTCTTTGACCCTTTGGCCTATTTATTCAATCGAAAACCTATATTAGTGACCTTATTTTTGAGTTATTACCTAGTCCTTCTCCAAAAAATAAGGAGTGATAACTATTTAATGTATTTGAATGTAGGAAGCCAGTTATAAGGAAGGAAGGGTAACAAAGAAGATGTTAGTAGATTTTCATGGTTAGAAAATGACCACAAATATGAACTCCTTTTTTCATCTCTCTCTCTTTTTCATAAATAAAAAAAGAGAATTTAAAAAGAAGAGTGAATAAGAGAAAGAGAGGGAGAAGGAGAGGGAGAGAGATAGAGAGAAGAATAAGAAAAAGAATAAAAGAGTTGGCATTAAGTTACGAGCGATTTAATTATACGATTTAAGTAGGAAGGGATGGATTAATGACAAAGGTCTTGGTTGGTTTACTTTAGGGTATGGTTACAAATTGCTAGTCTTAGATTCTGAGATACTTTAGCTTTACTAAGACCTTATGATTTTTTTATTGTATAACAATTTTTGAGTGGTGGAGGATGATAGTACATGTAAGCCTATGGTTGATCACAATCAACAGAGAGAAATTTGAGAGAAACCTATACATAAGAGCATAGAGAGTTTATACATACCTAAAGTGAGGTAGTATACTTCTCTATTAATCCTTTTCTTGTAAGGATAAGCATTTACGCGATCCTAAACCTTCTTAGAGTGTCACACTAATATAGACTTAGGAGTCAGGATTTGAGGAGTGTTCACAATATTATGTTCATTTTCATATCATTAACGCTCACAATATGGGTCGATCTGGCTTTGTTTGTCTTGCCTATGTAGTAAGTTATATCATTTGAGGCTTTGATCCTATTTCTTTTCTATCTTTTTTTTTCACTTTTGTTGTTTGGTGTTTTGCTTGAGGAAAAGAAAAGAGTAAGCATAGGGGAGTTGATAAACTAAATTTTTTCCATATTTTTATCCTGCTTTCCCTACAACTTTGTTGTCTTATTTGGCCTCTTAGTTGTGTTATTGTTCTCTTAATAGTAGATTTTAGAAAATTCTTGCACAAACATAATGTTTAAATGGAATAATGCATGGAGTCAAGAGAATAATCAATTATGGAGGGCTTGAGTGAAGAAAATCAACCTTACATATCATTGGAGAAGTAAAGAGAGTTAAAGAGTTGAAAAGAGAAGCAAAGGAAGCAAGAGGAAGAAGATTTGGGTGTTGCACAACCAGCTAGTGCAACCTTATACACTCGTTCAAATCCAAATCCCTTAATTGCTAAGAAAACAAAATTTGCATGGCTAGGCAGCACATCCTTTCACACCTACACAACTATCAAATAAAGCTTGCATGACATTTTTTCTTGCACGACCCAACATGCCCTTGCACACCCGTGCACTTCCATTCTACCAAGAGTGAAAAAGCTACACACCAAGCCGGTGTAGCCTTACACTACCATACAGCACGTGGTTATTACCATTTTGCATGATCTCCCACTATTTTATGAGCAGATACAAGGGGGTATAAAAAAGGGGTGGCACGATAGATTTTAGGGAGGAGAAGGGCTGGTTCCCTTCTATGATTCTCAAGAAAAAACAATCTATTGTAATCTATATTCAACTTATATTTAAATTGTGTTCTTCAATCAGTATTTCAAAGGGTGTATTTCAACAATGTGGATCATTAATTTTATCTTCAATCTATGATTTTATCCTTTCATTTTTCTCTTCCATTATTTATTAATTCTAAAATATACATATCAATTACATTCATTATCTACATTTTATTCAAGTCCTGAGTGAGTAATTATCTTTCTCTAGGATGGAATTAGGCTCTATTTGGCATGGACAAGATGAGTTAAATTGCATGTGGTATGTATGGTTCATATTAGCTGTTTTGTATGTTAGAAATTGATGATATAGGTCGAGTTTAAAAGAACTTGAATATATATATATAGATGTTGATTATAACTAAAAGGTTGAATTTAATGTTGAAAAATTAATATACAAATGGAAATCTAATTAATCACAAGAGCAGACAATTGATTCTTAGGGATGGTTCAATTTAGTGGTGTTTAATAGATTTAATATAATTTATTAGTCACGAATGTAGTCAATGGATTATATTAGATACATTCCTAAACCTTGAAAATGGCTTGTGAATTATAATTGACTAATTGTTCACAACAATCATAAACTATACTATGACACATTAATAATTTATTTATTTTATACAAAAAACAAGATGAAAGTTCAATCCAAAGTTTACATCCATAGTCTCCTCATCTGTAATTTATTGGTCAGTTTACTATTTACTTCCACTTTACCTTTTATAGCAAATCTAGATAGCTAAAATAATGAAATTTGGTAATTAATTGTGAAGTCCCTGCAGATACGACGTTGACATGCTACAAGACAGTCGTGTGCTTGCAGAATAGATTCTATAATCTTAGACCCAATTAAACCCTATATTTTCTCTACTTAGTTTATTAAAATTCTTAAAGGGCATGCATATTAAAAGATTCTATGTCCTTACTCATAGGGTACTATGCTTTTTTTTTTTGTGTACCGGTATGACTACGATAGCTTATTATCATTAGGTTGATAGCTAAGAGGTTACTGTGCTACTTTATGGGCTAGTATGATTTGGGTAACTTAGTATCTACAGGTTGATATTATCTCCCCTAGAGTAGTTAAAATGGAATTAACTCTTTTATCATGTTATTTGGATTACATTTGGTTTATTGGTTTGTTAATCACCTTAGTGTGCTACTATTTTGTAAATGGATTTGGTTTCGGTGATTAGTTAGTAGTTGAATTAGTGTACTATCCCTATGGTTATTCGATATATTGTGGTGGTTATTAAAAATGGTTAAGTATGGTTTGGTGTCTTCCCTTTGTGGAACACACTTGGTATGAATTAGTTACTAAAATTATTGTAATATGGTTGATGGCATGGTGAGTATATGATCTATGATGATGTATGTAATATGTCATGATAATCATTACTAGTTATAGATTTTAGTTATTGCTGTGATTAGGCTATGATTACTATGTGTATATACTTTATTTATTCCATGTGATATTTGTACATTTAGTATTATATGGTGGTTTACATAATATCGTTTTACTGATGCATTCTATCTTATAGTCTATTATCTATTCAATAGATAATAAAAACATTGTAGGAATATTTTGAGGGGCCTAATTGAGGTAGATAGGGTTTTGTGTTGATAGTTAGAATCATCTAGTGTTCTCTCAAGTATATTTTTATCTAAATATCCCTTAAAATCTTTTGTCCTCTTTTACACAATTATAAGTCATTACAACCCAAGTGGGATACATAGAAGAAATTCTCAAAAGGGATAAGAGGGTAAAAAACCATAAATGAAATGAAATAAAATGAAAACCATTAGTAAGTAGGAATAAAAAGAGTCCGGCCAACATCCACTCTTAACCCCAAGTAGGCCCAATGTTTAGCACACATCCTCGCTTGATGTATCCAGTACGTCATAGGCATAAAACAAGGTCCCACCTACCTACACAAATTCATAAGGGCCTTCTATTTGTGGGAATAAGTAGAACCCATGAAACGAATGGTCAGTATGCTACGTATTGAGCAAAGTAACCATATAGGTAAGGCTAGTAAGCAACAAACAAGTAAAGCCAGGTAAGAAAATACCATGTATGGTATACCAAGCATGATTCAGGTTCATATCACCAGGCCAGAATTAGACTAATATTATCTTAAAGAGCTCTTATATTAATTCTATGTAAATATGGGAACCCCACTATTATAGCCAGTGGACCAAAAATACTCCATAGGACAGAACGCACCTGACCACTATTATAGTTGTTTATTATTATTATTATTATTATTATTATTATTATTTCCATTATTAATATGTATTATTATTATTATTAGTATTAATGTTTTTATTATTATTTCTGTTGAGGGTTGAAGCCCTATCAAGTAGCATTATAGAAGTTGGGTGGAATTTAAAGATTATTACTACATATGTGATGTGAAGGGTTGTGGACTAGAAAAATATATCCTCACTAACCCCGACTCACAAGGTCTTCCACTGTAAGTAATTATTATCTTCCAATGACTTATTACCATGCAAAGTTTGGTTTATCGAGCCCAAAATTCCCTACTATTATAGCTGGTGGACCAGAAACACTCAATAGAATAGCATGCACCAGACTACTATTTTAACTGGTGAATCGGAATCACTCAAAAGGGAAAAATGCACATGAACACTATTATAGCTGGTGGATCGGAAAATATATATAAACTCACTAGGCCCTGGCTCGATAATCTTTTACTTTAAGTGATTAATGTTTTATTGTATCTTATTCCATAACCTCAACTAGACATGCATGACCCACTAGACTTCCCATGTTCACCCTTTTATTCTCAAATTCCCCAAACCCTATCCCATATCTTAGGACTTCTACACCCTCTAGTACATCTAGATATTCTTTCCCACTATTTCCTCATTACCATGAATACTCAACTCCATGACCCACTTTCCATCTCTTTGAGTCAACTCAATATCACTTTCTAGGGTTTCCCTCTGAGAAACCCTACTGTGGCCTATGTGGCCCAACCTTCCTTTGTCCCACACAACTTATGCTCCTCCACTTTATCACCTCACTTGATTTATTCCCAAGCACCCATTTTTACTTATTATAGAACACATGTGGCCATGAAACCCTAGTTGGCCATCTCAACACCCTAGCACCTCTCATTCCACATGTAGCTCACTTTTCCTCCATGCGACACCTCTCTCAACTTTTTTTCTCCATTCTAACCATTTACATTAGTTTTTCCCTCCTTGCACACTTCTCTCATTGAAGGTTTCTTCCCAAAACCATATTCAAGTCTCCCATACATTCTTACACTAACGCACATACTATTTTTCATATATGAACTCCAATTACTCTAACAAGTCTTCCCTTACCTTACTTAATCCTCAATTCAAATTTTTACACATAAAGTTCATCCCCATGCAAAGGCTAACCATCCCATGCAAACCCTAGAGTCTCCATGCATGCTTTAGTTCATTCCCTTAATTTACTCCCATTATTCCTCTTTTTATCCACCCATAGGTCACAAGGTATTTAAGGCATCATTACCATTCTCTAGTTAACTCACTTTCCTCACTCTTTTCCATTTCTCTCACAACCACATCATACTACTTAGAATCTTCTATCATGCATGTCATGAGGGGCAATACTACATAGGCACAATTTAAGTACAAGTAACAATATCACATTACACATATCATAAACGCATGCAAATTACCTTAGCTCCATGATTAGCAAGCTACGCTACAAGAAGATGATAATATAATATATAAAAAAACACATCAAATCAATACATGTAACACATTCTCAAACACAAAAGGCCTTAACCATATCCTTATTTAATAAGACACGGGGCTTAGAGCACGCTCCTACACCTCCTTAGGGTTTTGATTTGGTTCACCTATAAGAGGAAAACATTAGGGTTAACTTCCCTCTAACCAAAATTATCATTATTTCCTACCTACCTTTATCATAGCCTAATATTAGGGTTAATAATAATAGTATTAGGTTTATAAGTAAACATAGGATATTATTCTTAAAGTAGCTAATCATACTATTATTAGCCAAAATAGGTCTTGATAGTTATATTGGTCCATGTCAAAGTGTTATTAGTAATATTTATATTACTAAATATAATAACTTTAATATTACCAATAATAATAAAATAATAATAATAATAATAATAATAATAGTGACAATACTAATAATAACCCAAATCATAACAATAGTAGTAGTAGTATTAGTAATACTAAAATAGTGACAATAATAATACTACTACTAATGATAATAATAATGCTAGTAGTAATAGTCATATTAGTGATATAGGTAATAATAACAATAATGATAAAAATAATAGTAATAGTTGGAATCTTAATAATAATAATAATAATCATAATAATAATAATAATAATAATAATAATAATAATAATAATAATAATAAGAGTCATAATAAAAATAATGGTAATAATACTTAAAATCTTAGTAATAATAATAATAGGGTTCAAATAATCATGTTAATATTAGCACTAGTGATAACAGTGCCAAAAGTTAGTAATAATAATAATAATAATATTAGTAATATGCTGAGTTAATAATAATAATAATAATAATAATAATAATAATAATAATAATAATAATAATAATAATAATAATAATAATAATAATAATAATAATGGTGTTAACACAAATAAAATAATTAACAATTAAATAAATTAGTTTTTTAAGGTTAAGGAGGCTAGGGCACAACCTAGGGTGGTGGTGACCAGGCGGCGCCGACGGTGGAGGAGGAGGAAGGAAAGTGGAAGAAGTGGTTTTCTAGGCTAGATGAAGGGCAGTGAGATGATGATTGTGATGGCGGTGGATGCTTTAGGTTAAAGGGGTTGGAATGGTGGTGGTGGTGTAGCAAAAGTGGTGGTGGCGCACGCAGCCGTTGGTGTGGTGGCCGAAGGTGGTGGAGGAGAAAGGAGGGAAAGGAGAACGAGGTAGGGATAAAGAAAGGTAGGGGAAGGTAGAGGAGGCTTAGGTGGGTGTTTTGGAAGGTTCGGAGAGAGGTGGCTACGGCGGGAATGGCGGCACATGGCGACTCGAGGGGTGGTGATGCGGGAGAATGGCAGTTTTGGGTAGCTAACTTTGCATGGCTGTAGTAGATCATGTAAGAGGAATTAGTGGTGGTGGGAGGTGTGGTTCAGTGGAGGGTGGTGTGGGGAGTTGTTTGGTAGGTGGTTCAAGCGGTAGAGCTAGACGATGATGGTGATGGAGGTGTCAAAACAAGCGGTGGTGCAAGGGAGGCAGGTTTCTAGATAGAAAAAGGGAGCTTAATTAAGGATTAGGTATGGGGTATTTATAGGCAAATGGGGGTGGAAACGATAGAGGGGGAAGATGACAAGAGGGGGGATGGTGTGGTAGGTTATTGGCCAGTGGTGGTAGTCTAGTACAAGCCTACGATTTGCAGGTTTGGTTGATCGGGGGAGAGGAAAAAGAAAGGGAAGGCATGCGTAAGAGGAGATATGAGGGGTTAGTTGGGGTCAAAAAAGGAAAGGAAAACAATGAGGGAGAGACGTGGAAGGTAGGAAAACAGTGCAATAGTGGTTGGTCGGCGGTGGTAGACTATAGGTTCGTGTGGGAGGGGAGTGGGGGAAGAAGAATAAGAAGAAGGGTCGACCAGCTAGTCTAGGGAAATAAAAGAAGAAAAAGAAGGTAGACCGGGCAACTAGGAAATAGGTAGAGTAGAGAAAAGAAGTGTGCGGGTTGGGTCGTGTAGAATGAAGAAGAGGGTAAGGAGAGTTGGGCCTCAAGGAGAAGGCTAGCCCAATCCGGGGGAAGAAGGGGAAAAAAAGAAAAAGGAGAAAGGAGAGAAAGGAAAGAAAAAGGAAAAAGAAAGGGAAAAAGGAAAATTAAAAAATAGGTGTGTTGGGTATTTTGAATATTTTAGTATTTTTGAATATTAAAATAATGATATTTAGTAAAATAATAATTAAATGGCCTTTTAAGATTAATTTGGGATATTTTGAATAATTTTTCCTAAATTTTATTTTAATTACAAAAACTCCCAATTTTCCCTTAATTAAATTATTTATTATTTTCCTCTTGGGTTTGCCTTAAATATTTCTCCTTATTTTAATAAAATAATTTATTTAATAAAATTTTTTAATAAATTCTTATTTTAACATAATTTCTTAAATTAGGGTTTTGGGGTATTTCTGATAACTTGTAATGGAATCTCTTATATGCTTTTTTTTTCATTAGTATTATTAATTTAATCAAAGTAATATTTTATCCTTAACTCTTAGTATAAGAATAATGGAGGAGAATAGACTTATGCTAAGTGTGAAGTTAACTGTAATACCTTAAAATTTACTACTAATTTTTTTTTCAATTTTTGTGGAAGCTAAACATAAAATAGTTGGGTGAACTATCATATCTAACATGAGTCTGGTTTACCATACCATTATCATACAAATTATAAGGTAAAACATTACTATAATTTAAATAAGATAAAGAGAAAACAAGAAGATCCACAAAATAAAGATAAGGTCTATAAGTAAACTTCGAGTATAATGTTAATCAAAATACAATAAAAGGAAAACCAATGGAACTAAGAGTCCATAAGGTATCTATACAAAACCACTAACAATGGAGCAAGAGTTTTCATTCATTAAATCTCAATGTTATAAGCCATATGATTCAGTTGATCATGATTAGCTTCACATACACAATATAAATAGTGTTAGTGATAGTTGTGAAGCTAATGCATGTCTTTCTTCTATTTCCGAGGTAAGCATTACAAACTATGAATTGTTATTAAATGTATTCGGTGTCATAAATAATTAAGAATGTGTAATATTTTATTTTGAGAGTTTGTATAAATGTGACTTGTTAGCAAATGACATTTCAACTCTTTTGGCATCAGGAAGGGTGCGCATTAGTCATAGTACCCAAACACAAATGGTCCATGGGTATATAAGGCAAGTGAGTATTGACACTCCAATAATTGGTAGTACGCCCTTGCTTCGTTCTAAAGAATGCGATGAGGTAACCACAGTGCTAGAAGCTCATGGAAGCTTCATGCCTTAGCTTGCGAATCAAATATGTCTCACTATTGAAGAGGTAATAAAATTTGACATCATTATTTGATCTTATTTATTCGTTACACTATTTATACCTTATATATATATATATGCTCAATATATATTTCATTTATTATTATCAATTAAGGAATAAAAAAAAGAAGAGTTCTCCTACTAGTAAAAGTGAGAGAGGTACTAGTAGAACGAGCAACACAAAAGAGGGCGCTGATAAGAAAGAGAGCTATGTCTAAAACATTAGTTGCCCAATAAAAGATTCTTTCTTTAGAGAAGAGCTAACCTCCACCAGCACTAGTTTTATTGTATTTCTATGCCCAAAATTACCTTAAGGATAATTATATTTTCATTTATTGTCGTCCTAAGTATGTTAGGAGGGATGATGCTGCTTACATGGTATCAACGGTTGACATAAGCTACATTAATAATCAGGAATGGATGTCAACCATGAGTGTTGTCGTCTATGTGACATAAGTATTATTTCATATTTTCGATTTGAATACTTCTTGTTATATTAGAATTATTATGACCTCTTATATGAGTTATGAGTTATTAACAAATATGCATTTTTATTGTTGTCCATAGGTTGGTAGCTATTCGTGCTGCGATAGAGGGAATGTTGTCCTCTATTGTGTTTGTGTGCCCATACTACATAGCTGACAGTACAACAATAAGAGAGGGTAGGTACATTAAATTTTTAGCGGATCGTATTTTGATTGAGGGATACAGCAACATTTATCTCATTCCTTACCTCACAAATGAACATTGGGTTTTATACGTCATCTAACCTTATCTTAATAAAATATATATGTTTGATTCCCTTTGAACCTATGATGTACCTTTTAACGTCGCTCATCATGGTGGGAAAGAATTTATTGACATGTTAGTATACTTTTCACTTCTTACTTCATTATCTTATTTATGGATATATTCTAACCTAATTATTTGAATTATAATATTGTGTATCCAACTTTATTTATTAGGGCACTACATACAGCGTATCAAAGGAGAGATGGGAATGGTGTCCCAGACCCAAAGAGTCTTCAATATGAGCCTATAATAGTAGGTAGGAAGATAATTTTATATTTTTCTTTAATTCAAATTAATATCTAATAGTTAGAGGGCTAACTGAATTCATTTGAAAGTGTCCACAACAACAGAATGGCGATGATTGTGGATACTATGTATGTAGAGCAATGGATCTAATAGTTTAAAATAGATCGGTCAACATAGATCCAAGCCATGTATATTTACTTTTACATATTTTTTCATTAATCAATCATGGCATATATATTTAGTACTTGACCTAAGAACTAATAAAATATTAATCGAAACTTGAGCGTTGTAATTTTTTATCGATGATTGTGTACGAGGCCAAAAATATAATGTTGATGAAATTGATGAAGTTAGAGACCAATGGGTCAAGCATGTGCACTCATACATTCGGTATTAGCTAGGGATCTATATTCAGGTTTGTATTTCATCTATGTCTTTTTTTTTTGTCTAGGCTATAATATATAAACTTTTGACTTTAGAGTGTAGAGCTACATAATTGTGGTATGCCTACTAATTTTCACTCCTAGGTGTGCACAATATATTCAGACATATTAATTAAAGCTTGATTGAAAATATAGAGTATCATTTGGGAGGAATACATACATGCATATATGAATTTTGTAATAACCGTTATTAAAACTTTGTTTTTAACAATGGTTTTGACTTAAAATTTTTATTAAAACCTAGTTTTTAATAACATTTTTAACTTAAAAACCGTTATTAAATACAAAGTTTACACCCATATTAGTAGTTTTTTTTATATATTTTTTTATGATGGTTATGAACTGTTATTAAAGACTTAATAATTGGTGATTTAATAATGGTTCAAAACCTTTATTAAAACCATAATATAATATTTAATAAAACCCCTTTCTAGGATAGTGTGTGATACCCCTTCCTAAATTTCTTAGTATTGATCATTTCGCCCTATAAAATTAATATATGTTTCTATGTTGGTAGAATTTGTGTTATCTTAGTTATAGTTGTTTACATGATTATCATGATCCTAGGGTAGGCCATCATGTCTTTTATTTTTAGGCATTTTCCCTTTAATATTTACTACCTTGTAGTGTAGTACAATCCAATCCTTATGGGAATGATACTTTATTCACTTTTTATTGCTTAGACGGTAATGTATGCTTGTACCCTATGTTGTGGCATTTCTTACCCTATAGTATATACTTTCTTAGCCACTTCCCATTAGTCATGAAATTTATGAGATATGCCATTTCAAGATGATGGAAAGGGGGGATAGAAAGGCATATTTTGATCACCACCTATATACATACTTATTGTTACATTGTAACTTTAATCAATTACTAACCATGCAAATCATGACTATTTTCTCTTCTTTGGGTATATCAAAATCATGATCGAACATTTTTGGATTGCTAAATTAATGAGATCATGCATAAGTGGCTAATGATGTTGGATGTAGTTAGTTTTTGATTAATGTTGATGTAGGTATGTATACTTTGTTATTTGTAGGATTATAGGTCTTTCATTGATGTAGCTCAGTTTTGATCGATGGGATGCATATATCATTGATGTTTCTATATTAGTTTTGTATATATGATCATGTACACTTGATTGTTTTGAATTAATGAAAAAGTTATTGTATATATGTATGGGACACATAATTAATGATTTTTTATTAGCTTTGAATATATATATGGTAAGTGTAGTAGATTATATTTTTATTTCAAAAAAAATAAGGTTATACATGATGGCATAAAGTTATAATCGTTGTCTATACCTTAATAGGATGGTTTGAAAATTTTTTTAGAAAGGAATAGATAGAGGTGTTAAGTTATAATCATTGTCTAAAGTGAAGTTTGAATGATGATTTTAATTCAAAACAATTGTTTATTCCTTACCTCAATTTTTAAGCCCCATTCTATTTTTGTAGATGACTATAGCCTATATAGTTGTTTGATACCACTTCTTTTCCCATTTTCCACTATCATCTAAGGTTGTTTTTTATCGATGAGTAAATAAAATACTAATACACGTTAAGAGGTTAATATAACAGTTATCCAAAAAAACCATTTCATTAATCCGATTCATATCAAGAAGGAAAGTATACAAAGATAACTATAAAACCATACTTTAACCACTTTTAATTATTCCTCAAGAGGGATATAATATAATCTCAGCGTTATAAGGGCTAACCAACATATATCAAAAGTAATCAATCTATCATTATATGGGTAACTTGTGTTTGGCACTACAAGAGCTAACTAGCAAAGAAAAAAACATAGCCTCACCATTTAGTCCTTAACTATCAATAAAGAGGCCCATATAATCTTAATAGTGAAAAGAGAGAGGCTTACTACACCATAAGAGCGACTAGATAAATCATAAGTTGATGGCTCATACATCATCTATTTCTAAACAAGTATTTCTAAACTTGAGGTCTTTTACTTAAAGTAACTAATAATTTATTCAAGGATTTAGCAACAAATAAAAGAAGATTCATATAATAATATTTAAACACTTCCATCATGCTTAATCCATTTCTTATGTTAAGATCCATTATTAACCACATACTCGATCTATAAGGGATTATCAAGTCCCAAACCATATGGCATAAAGCACAAATTATTTACTACCATAGAAGACCTAATTATTCATTACTATAGAAGACCTGATTGTTTGTTACCATAAAAGTCCAATTATTCAATGAGGCATGTAGGCTCACACTTATCATATATAATAAATCATGTCAACACTTACATTAGAAAAAAAATTAGTTCAAGGTTCATTCACGAAATAGAACAACACTTAACAAAAATATCATAAACACTAATAAACCTTGAATCCTAAATAACTAATATTATACCTAAGAAAGCCCTTATGGTTATTGTAAAGCCAAACAATGATAAAAAATGATTATTTCCCATTTAAAATTATAACTATACCATTAAGCTTACTAATATCATTTAAGGTCTTAACTAAGCTAAAGATATAAAGATTCACACTTAACCAATTCATTATCTAGGTTAATTCTTTAAATATTCATATTAGATCCTAAAAAATTCCTAATTTTGTGAAATACATAAAATACTATTTATATTTATATTTATATTTAGATCAAAATATTTAAAACCCTAATGTTCACTCATGAAATAAAATCCAAAGGACATGATAATCATACCGAACTCATTTATTCAACAACTTACATATTTTATACACAAAATCTGAGAACTGATGTAAAAGGCCAAAATTGCCCTTAAATACTCCGAAACACCTCAAAATGTTTAAAAATCATTACTAACTCTAAACACCTTCAAACCCTAACACATTATGTATAAAATTTTTAAGTAAAAAAGACTTAATAAACACAATAGAAAACTCAAATTTTATAAAAACTAAATAAAAAGACCATAATACCCTTGAAACAAAGAACCCTTATGAAAACCCCATTACCAATACTTAACCAAACCAAACCAAACTCATACACAAGTGTATATATACTAATATACATATAATGATATTGTAACACCCCCAAATTTACTACTTAAAAAATTTATTTTGCAAAAGAATTAATAACAAAATAATGGGTATTACCACCATACTTAGTTTAAATCTAGCATCCTCTACTATTTTTATACTAAGTGTTAAAACTAAAATATTACTTTACTTAAATAATATTTATAACATCAAAATAAAATAGAGATTCCATTACAAATTAACTTCTTCTTGATAAATACAAAAAGAGCAGGCAAATCATTTACAATATAACAAAAAGAGAAATAACAAGAGATATAAGAGTCCAAGGAATATCTGAATCAAAAAATATTGGAGAAAATACTGAATTGTTCTAACTCTCAACCCTCTATTTGAAGCCATCAACCTGAACCCTTAAAGTACTCCTACAAGGTCATCACTGCCCATTGATTAGGCAAGGGGCGTGTAATAGAATCTGTTAGTATTATGGTACTAAGTAAACCATTACACCAATACCAACCTATAAGGCCACATGAGGCATAATATAAGAACATAGCATAGGCATATCAAGGAAATCATACGATCATAAAAAAAAATTATACGATCATAAAATGGTCACAATGGATATAATCAAAAGAAACCCAAATATCAAGATAGGGCACTAAGGCAACTACCAAACCACATACCAAAATCATGTAGCGCACAATAGCAACTACCAAAATTGTAATCCAGAACAACCTGTTAATAATGTCACACAATAATTGTTTCTAATTTTAGTTACTCGAGGGGGGATACAATAATAACCTAAAGATATAAAAGTAGGAAAAACAGTACCCTCCAACCATCCAACCGAAAGTCATAACAGCACTCTGTTCATACTGGTGCATAAGCCAATATAGTGCCCTCCACACCTAGGTCACCTAATCCTTAATTATCAATACTCCCTATGAAGACCATAGGTCTCCTATAGAGTAGACTAGGGCTTTAGTAGGGTATAATGGCACACTAGTGAACTACAAAAATTAAAGGATCCTACCTCATCTCTAGGGTAGCTACCCCTAGAGAGCAACTATATTCAAATTTGAGGTCTTCCACTTTAAGTATTAATAGTATATATGGTGGCACTACTATGAAAATAGGAAATAATAACAGGACATTAATAACGGTGGTTCGAAAACCATCGTCAAACGCGTGAAAATTAATGTGCGGGATAGTTTTAATAACAGTTATAGTTAAAAACCATTATTAAAAGGGTAACATTAAAATTTCCACGGACTTTTAATAACGGTTCATGTAAAACCGTTATTAAAAGAATTTTTAATAACGGTTCACATAGGAACCGTTGTCAAAAGTTTCAAAGTTTTGATAACGGTTCCTGCATGAACTATTATTAAAAGATATTTTAATAATGTTTCTTTTAGGAACCGTTATTAAAAACTCTTTTGATAACCATTCTTGGAGGAACCGTTATTAAAACCCCAAATTCACTTTTTATTTTATTTAGTTCTATTTCATGCCAAAAAATTTCAGACTCTCTACAGCTTCCCTCTCTTACTCTCCTTCTTTTGCAAACCCTTGCACCACCGCACACACCACCACTCTGGCTCTTTTGAAGTAAGGGAAACTCTCGTACCGCCAACTCTCCACCACCCTCTCCAATTGTTGGCTTTACATGTGCGTGCTGTCATTCTTGTGAACCCAGCCAGCACTTGTACCTTCATCCTCCGTCGTGTTTGGAAGTCGTTGCTGCTCTCAATTTGCTCGCCACCGCTCCCTTTACGTATATGTTTGTTCTTCCCTCATAGCTTTGTCTCTACTAATTTATATATATATAAATGCATGCATGTTGCTACAGGGTTGCGTTTGTTTGTTATTGCAAAATTGCGGTTTATTGTTCAAAAATGTATTGTTGAATGTGTTGGTGAAAAATGTTGCTGTCCATTTTTGAATTTGTTGCATTACTATTATATATTAACAAATGTAGATTTTGACCGAGACATTTACATATATATATATATATAACATGCATGAGAGTGTAGAATTATATATATATAAAGCTAGATAAATAAAAGACTTCAAATTATTAATAATGTCACTCATCATAAAAACTATATATATATACACACACACATATTCATTAATAAGTGTAGGACACTAGCTATAAGATATAGGAAATGTAATATAATGAAATAAAAATATATTTTACATATGCACATCAATAAGTGAAAATTTCAATTAGAGATGCATATGTTAATGATTGTTATTTGATGAGGATTAAATAGATATAGAAAATAAGAAATATATAAAAGAGAATAATTAAATAGAGAGAAATAATTGTATATAATCATAATAATAATAATATAGGATTTATATATTAGGGTTTAATTATAGTTAGCTAGGTTTAGGATTAGTGTTTTATGAGGTTTAGGGTTAGGTTTTATTATAATGAAGATGTGTTAGGGTTAGGGTTTATCGATTATTATTCTAAATATAAACGTGAAAAATTAAATAGACAGGTATAATTGTGTATAATAATAATATATTATTTATTAGGGTTTAATTATAGTTAGCTAGGTTTAGGATCATTATCTTATGAGGTTTAGTGTTAGTTTTTATTATAATTTATTAGGGTTAATTAGGGTTAGGGTTAGGGTTGGGTTAGGATTAGGGGGAAGGGGAGGGTTAGGGTTTATCATTTATTATACTAAATATAAAAGTGAAAAATTAAATAGAGAGGAATAATTATGTATAATAATAATAATAATAATAATAATAATGATGATGATGATGATGATGATGATGATGATGATGATGATGATGATGATGATGATAATGATAATGATAATAATAATAACAATAATGATAATAATAATAATAATAATAATAATATAGGATTTATTAAGGTTTAATTATAGTTAGCTAGGTTTATGATCATTATCTTATGAGGTTTAGGGTTAGTTTTTATTATAGTTTATTAGGGTTAGTTAGGGTTAGGGTTAGGGTCTTGCGTTTATTATACTAAATAAAAAAGTGAAAAATTAAAAAATTAGGAATAAATGTGTATAATAATAATAATAATAATAATAATAATAATAATAATAATAATAATAATAATAATAATAATAATAATAATAATAATAATAATAATAATATAATATAATATTTATTAGGGTTTAATTATAGGTAGCTAGGTTTTACTGTATATGTATATATATATGTATTATCTTATTAATATCTACTTTATTTTACTATACGTAGCTTGAATGATTTGATGATAGTTTAATGTTTTGCCGATTTGGTAAATATATAACTAAAGATTATGTCCTTATTTTAAATAGTTTGATGTTGTTAGCTTTACATAGTTGGTTAAGATCTAATAGAATATATTTATGAATTGTCTAGCTAGTTGAAGATCAGTTTATATATTCTGTAATTTAGATCCTTTTTTAGAACAACCTTGATGATAAGATTTAGTGGTTCTCATTTGTAGGTAGTGAGATGACATACCCTCCACCGTATTTTCATATGGCATCACATCTAGATGTATGGACTCATATGATATGGTTATATGACGAGCTATGTCATTTGTACGTGAGTGGCTCATCTTATCACCCCTTCCATTTTAGATCGTATCACCTTTTGTTGACCCTACCTCAGATAGAGTCTTAGGCATCGGCTACGTCTACTTTTTTGTAGTGGCTTGTCTACCACATTGAAGCACCAAAACCGAGATTTTTTGAGGGTGAGTTGTTTACTAGAGAGTATGATAGGATATCGAGAGAACTGATGGTCATCGATGATGAGTGGAGGTTTTGTCATAGCTTGTCTTGGAGTTTCCACCCCGGTTACCCTAGAATATCAATGAGTAGACTGTCTTGCGATGATGTTAGGGATCAGATGATATATCGTGATGAGTGGACTTTCAGAGTTATAGTTTTTATTCGGGCTTGACGAGGCTACCAAGGGGTTTAGTTTTAGGGATATGAGTTTTTGTTTTGTAGGTGTTTGGGTTGTAGCAATATTTTGATGTATATAGTGCTGCTATTGCTTAAATCCTATAGTACATATATCTTTTGTAATTTGAACTATTATAAAAATTTTTGCTACGTATGTATGTGTATATATATATATATATATATATATATATATATGAACTCTTTCTATGTATGAGTAGTTTCATTGATCAACATTAATATCTTTTAGGAAACGTGTTAGCATGATTTGTATATGTATATATATAGAATAGCATGATACATTTGAGATTAATTCTTTCTAAGCATAAGAGATTTGTGAATTATTAAACTTATAATTCAGTTGATTTTTAATAATTACTTTAGCATGGGATATATCTAGATTCAAAAACTATGGATCGAAAATGGTTGTCTGTAAATCGTCTGTCTAGAGAATATATCGAAGGAGTGAAGTTTGTCATCAAGTTTACAGTTGAACATGCTCAGGACTCTAGTAGAATAGTCTATTCTTCCACCATCCTTATTGTGAATCTTTGTACATGAGACATGCCCTTGATGTGATGTATATTGAGAAAACTATATGTGACAGTCTTGTTAGTACATTACTTAATGTTCAATGCAAGACTAAAGATGGCATCAATACTCGAATGGTGATGGAATAAATGGGTATTAGATGGGAACTAGACCCACGAGACAATGGAAGAAGAACATATTTACCACCGGCGTGTCATACTCTTTCCAGAAAAAGAAAATTTCATTTTATGAATTCTTTCACAGTGTCAAGGTTCCGAAAGGGTATTCTTCAAATGTTAGAAGGCTCGTGTCAATGAAAGAGTTAAAATTAATTAACTTGAAGTCTCATGATTGTCATATTTTGATGCAACACTTGTTGCCAATAGCTATACGTGGAATTTTTCCAAAGTGTGTTCGAATTACTATCACAAGGCTTTGTTGGTTTTTTAAAGTCGTATGCTCTAAAGTCATACATCATGATACTTTGGACGCTTTATAAAGAGGGATTGTGATTACTTTGTTCCAGCTTGAAATACATTTTCCACCATCATTCTTTGACATTATGGTACATCTAACTGTTCATTTAGTTTATGAGATAAAGATGTTAGGACCCGTTCACGGGCATTGGATGTACCCCTTTGAATGGTTTATGAAGTTGATAAAAGGTTATGTGAAGAATCAATATCAGCTAGAAGGATATATTGTTGAGAGTGATGTTGTGGAAGAGGCAATTGAGTTTTGCACAAAGTACTTGTCAAATGCTAAAGCTCTTGGTATTCCTAAGTTTCAACACGTAGGAAAAATTGAAGGATAGGGTATTAGCGGTAAACAGTTTGGGTGTAGACCCTGACATGTTCCATAAAGCACAACTATATGTATTACACAACAGTGATGATGTTCATCCATACATTGAAGAGCATATGATTTCTTTACGGATTGAAAATTCATCAAAGACTGAGAAATGGATTATTGATAAACATAATCTTTCCTTTATCGATTGGATAAGAGATCGCATCATTCCACTGATCGGACATTCCCCAACTTTAATTTTTGAAACCCTGCATTGATTGTCTCAGAAACCTCGTTATGAAGTTTTTCAATATACCAGTTATGTGATCAACGGTTACACTTTTTATACAAAAGAACAAGATGAGAAGAGTACAATGCAAAACAGTGGGGCGACTTTAGTGGCTGAGGAAATGTATGTTTCTAGTGCGAAAGACAAGAATCCAACTTATATAGATATGAATTATTATGGTGTGATTGAACATATATGGGAGTTAGATTACATTGTATTTAAAATCCCTATATTCGACTGTAGATGGGTTGATAATGGCTATAGGGTTAGATATGAACATGGATTCATATTAGTAGATCTTAATAGGGCAGGGCATAAACAAGACCCATTTATCTTAGCATCACAAGCAACATAATTATTCTATATCACTGACCCTACTGATAACAGATAGTCTATAGTACTATCTATGAAAAAAGAAATGCCAATGAATGTGATGATGAAAATGATGCCAATTGGAATAAAGAGTGTGTCTCACCTGTGCAAGCAACTCAATTATTGAATGATGATGAAAATAAAATTAATGAGGAGGAAATATATGTTAGGGATGATCATCGTGAAGTAATATATGTATTAGATCTTGAAACTAATCCGAAAACAAAGGGAAAAAAAGAAGGAAAAGAAGGCAATGAGGATAAAAATATTGTATCATATGATATGTGCGCTGATTTTTTTAAATGCATTTTTCAACCTTCATGATAGGATATTTATTGTATTGATAATATAATGGTACATTATGCTCAATACATAACATTCTAACGTAATTTATTTATTGATTTTTTGTAGAGATATGGCCAACAAAATTTTTGATAGGGATAGCAATGATAAAGAAGGGAAAAGAGGACCTACGATTATGAGAATCATTAGAGATATAAGGAATAAAGGAGAATTAGTCATGTTGGGATGGAATACTTACAATCTTCCCATTGGCTCTTATGCAAACATGTTCTTGACTTACATTTCACTTGTGACCCGTAACTGTGTTCCTATCTCCTATACTAACTAGAAGAAGGTTCCAAAGAGTCATAAGGAGCATATTTGGCAAGAAATCACGGCGAATATACTATTTTATGTAATCATTTTTGTGTCAAATGTTATTAATTTTAATACATTAACATCGGTATACATTTATATATCTTATTATGCAGAGAGTGTTTAATGTGCCAGAGAGTAGGAAGAAATGGCTTCTTAGACATTATCGGGAGCATCTAAGAACAATTAGGTCATATTTAGCTCGTAGGAAAATGTATAGAAAGAGGGATGGTTCTCTACAGTAGAATCCACCTAGAAAATACGATTTCATCGATCAAGAAAGTTGGAACCAATTTATTGCATATCGTCTTACGGGAAATTTTAAGGTATTTGTTAGATAACAATTAAATTTTTTTTATCAATCATAGTATTGTGCATAATATTGAAATAACCATGTCACTATCTTTTGGCTTGTCACATAGGAAAAAATTGCCAAAAATAAAGAGATTGAGAGGAAGAATAAATACTGGTATAATATGGCTCGTAAAGGGTATGCAGGCCTTGAAGAGAAGTTGGTATGCATTTTGTGATTTATCTATTTACATGTATTGACGAATTTTATAATATTAGTACATTTTAAGAATATTTTTTTACTTATAGCTCTTAGGCCAAGACTTATACCCATACACCTCGTCCATCAATATTGGTACATTATGGAAGAAGGCTAGAGAAACAAGAGATGAATATATTAAGGAAGATGTAGATGTTGCAGTAGCAAAAATTATAAGTTTGTAGATATCTAGAACCCTTCTTAGTTTTCTTTTAAAAAACTATTATATTATGCTTATTCCTTTAAGCTAAATTTACATATATTATATACATTATAGGATGAACTTCAAGCATCAGATGGTGAGGTAGGGGTCGACCAATATAACATTGTGTCCCAGGCTGCAGGAATTGTAGAACACCCTGGAAGACACAGGGTCTTAGATTAGGTGTTACAAGAATGAGCATATGTGGTCGATCTCATGGTTCTCGTCACACGAATGAGCAAGTTGCCATCCTCATCCAGAAGTTGAACGTCACATTTGAACAGATGGCAACAATGGAGCAAGAGTTGTCATTTATTAAATCTCAAGGGTATAAGCCATCCGATTCAGTCGACCATGATTAGCTTCATATACCTAATGTAAATAACATCAAAGATAGTTGTGAAGTTGATGTACATTTTTCTTCTCTTCCCGAGGTAAGCATTATAAACTATGAATTGTTATTAAATGTATTAGGTGTCATAAATAATTAATAATGTGTAATATTTTCATTTAGGGTTTGCATAAATGTGACTTGTTAGCGAATGACCTTTCAACTCTTTTGGTGAAAGGAAGGGTTTGCATTAGTCATAATACCCAAAAGAAAACTGTCCACGGGTACAACTTAGCCCTAAATATAAGGCCCGTGAGTATTGACACTCCAATCATTGGCAGTGCACCCTTACCTTGTTATAAAGAGGCGATGAGGCAGCCATAGTGCTAGAAGCTCATGGATGCTTCGTGCCTTGGCTTGCGGATCAGTTACGTCTGACTCATGAAGAGTTATTAGCATTCGATATCTTCATTAGACCTTGTTTAGTAGTTACACTTTCTACACCTTTTTCATATATATATATGCTCAATACATATTTTGTTTATTATTATCAATTAAGGAATCAAAGAAGAAGATTGCTCCTACTAGTAAAACCAAGAGAGGAACTAGTAGAATGAGCAACACAAAAGAGGGTGCTGCTAACGGAAAGAGAGCTAAATCTAAAGAATCAGTTGCCCCCCAAAAGATTCCTTCTTCATAAATAAGCCAACCTCCACCAGCATTATCTTTATTGTATTTGTATACCCAAAAATACCTCAGGGACAATTATATTTTCATTGATTGTCGTCCTGAGTATGTTTGGATGGACGATGCTACTTGCATAGTATCGACGATTGACATAAGTGATATTTATAATCAGAAATGGATGTCAACCACGAGTGTCTCCGTTTATGTCACGTAAGTATTATTTCATATTTGAGATTTTAGTACTCTTATATAATTGGAATTTTTATGAACTCTTACATGAGTTATTAGTTATTAACAAATATGCATTGTTATTGTCGTCCATAGGTTGGTAGCTAGTCGCGCTGCGATGGAGGGAATGATGTCCTCTACTATGTTTGTGTGCCCATACTACATAGCTGACGGTAGTACAATAAGAGAGGGTAGACACATAAACTATTTAGCAAATCACATTTTGATTAAGGGACACAAAAAGCGCTATCTCATTCCTTACCTCGCACATGAACATTGGGTTTTATATATCCTTTGACCTGATCTTAATAAAGTCTATGTGTTTGATTCCCTTCCAACCTATGACGTGCCTTTTAAATTTTCTCGTCATGGTAGGAAGGAATTTATTAACATGTTAGTATAATTTTCACTTCTTAATTCATTAGCTTATTTATTCATATATTCTACTTTCATTATTTGAGCTATATATACTTACGATATTAATTATCCAACTCTATTTATTAGGGCACTACGAACGACATATCAAAGGAGAGGTGGAAATGGTGTCCTAGACCCAAAGAGTCTTAATATGAGCTTGTCATGGTAAGTAGGAAGACAATTATTTTGTATTTGGTTTTAATTCAAATTAATATCTAATAGTTAGAGAGCTAACTAAATTCATTTGACATTATCCACAACACCAAAACGGTGATGATTGTGGATGCTATATATGTAGAGCAATGGATCTTATAATCCAGAATAGATCGGTCAACATAGATCCAAGCTATGTATGTTTGCTTTTCCATATTTTTCTATTAATGAATCATGACATATATATTTTTGACCTAATGACTAACTGTATATTAATTAAAACTTGGGTGTTGTAGTTTTTTACATATGACTATGCACGAGTCTAGCAATATAATGTTGATGAAATTGATGAAGTTAGAGACCAATAGTCCAAGCACGTGCACTCATTCATTCAGTATTAGGTAGCGATCTATATATTCTACATGTATGTTTATGTTTGTATTTCGTCTACATCTTTTGGTCTTCTAGCCTACATCTATGAACTTTTTACTTTAGGATGTAGAGCTACTAGGTTGTGGTATGCCTACTAATTTTGATTCCTAAGTACGGTCGGTGTATTGAGACATGCATACCAATTAGAGATTGATTGAAATTATGGTGTGATTCAAATTTTGTATGAATTGATGTTGTTTTACAATGCAGATTTGATAATTATTTGAACATATAACTATGTATGTGGACAGGAACAAAACAACAAAAACATTAAAAAAATATAGTTTTAATAACGGTTCTTATGAGAAGCGTTATTAAAACCACATATTTCATCTCAAATTTATGATTAGTTAATACGTATTAGGGTTTAATAAATGCATAATCAGTCCCTGAATCCCTAATTGGATGATAGACTTTTAATAACGGTTTGCATATGAACCGTTATTAAAACTGTGCATCTAATCTCTAGTTTATGCTAATTTAATACATGTTAAGGTTTAATAAATGTGTTAATCAATTACTAAAACCTTAATTCGATCAAATTTTAGCAACGGTTTTTGTTAAAATTGTTATTAAAGCATGGTTTCCACAATGATTTTTACTTGAAAATTGTTATTGAAACCTTGTTTTTAACAATGGTTTTACTAAAGAACCACTATTAAAATATTATTTTTAACAACGGTTTTTACTTGAAAATAGTTATTAAATATGAAGTTTACGAGCATATTCATGGGTTTTGTATATTTTTGATGACGGTTATGAACCGTTATTAAAGATCTAATAACGGGCGGTTTAATAACGGTTGAAAACCGTTATTAAAATTGTAAAATAACCATTATTAAAACCCCTTCTCGGGGTAGTGTGGCCACATATATAATATATTTCATAGAAGTTTCCATTTAATACTTAGCCATTTTCCTTTATTTCTAATCATTATGTAAACCCTAAGGTCATGTTCAATTATTCATAAAAGGTGTGTTAAGCTAAAATGACAAAAATTCCCACAAACCCAAATGATACCATTTTATTCAATTTCATACCAAAAAAAATATTATTATGAGCAATTTGTCATGAAAATGGTAAAAGATAATTATTCATGATATGTTAGCATATGAATAATCTTTATGTCTTAGGGACTGACTATATTTTTCACTTTTTATGTATTTAGTGAGTTATGTCTACGGCCTTAATCATACATATCTAATGTGACATGTATTCCATGTAACACATACATATAAATCTATAGAATGATATGTCATTCAATAGGGTAATTAACATTTCGGTGCAAGTAAGGAAAACACCTCAACTCTAAAACATGCATATAATAATTACTGCATACTAATCCTAATCATGTGTGCATGATTTATACTATTTATTTCAACCCTAGTTACCATGGAAAGATAATCATGGTACACTTATCATGGTAAATTACATTATAATGTTGTAGGGTTTCAAACTCTAATAAAACCCTAGACATACATACGTAAATCATTCAACAAAACATGCATATGTATATTATAGATAAAATAATATGTTAGACACATGCTAATTATTTAATATTATACTATTTGCATTCATGCCTAATCACAACACTTTTGTTTCCATTATAAAAATTTAGAACTATAATGTATACATATATTCCCTTGAAAACAAGGCATAAATCATACCCTAAGCACATAACATACTTTATGTGTTACCAAATGATCTCTCATCTTAGTCGAAGGGTACAATTTACCTTTTATCCAAAAAAAAAAAGCAAGATTCATTCAGCTATTCTCAACTCAAATTATTTGAACACCTTACATTAACACAACCTACACACATATTAGCATATAATATAACACAATAATAATACAAAGTTAACTAAAATTAAATTGGGGAAAAACGTTAGAGAAATAACTTGAGTAATTGATAAGTTTGGGTCATGAAAGTGTTGTGCAAGGTATGGTGGTGCTACAGTAAAATTTTAGTGGTGTTTGGGTGATGTTTAGGTGTGCTAAAGGAGAAGCACGACTGAGAAAATAGGGCTACACTGGAGTGCGGCAGATGGTACAGTATCAAGTTGAGAGATAGAATGCTCTATAGGGGGTCGTGAAAAGAGGCATGGCTATGCACATGTAACGCATGCATGGAAAGAAAGAATGAGGTGCACAAACATGAAGAATAGAGATGCATGGGTGTGCAGCACTATACAAGGGTGAGTTGTATGGTTGTGCACAGGAATGCAACAATGAAAATAAAAGGTACACAACCATGTGAGAGATCGTGCGTGAGCCATGTGCCTCACAAAAAATGTAATGGACGTGAGGAAGGAAGAGGGAAAATATGCGACGGTCGATGGTGACAATCATTGACGATGAGGGGGATTGATGGAGTGGTCTTAGTGGTTGGTCCACCAGACTTTGGGTGGTGCGTGGTGGTTGTGAAGAAGAAGAAGAAAGGTGGCGTGCAAAACTAATGATGTAGGGGGAGATGGCGCAGTGGTAGGATGATAGCATACGTAGGATGACAAAGGCATGAGAGGGTGCAAATTTTTTTTTAATGGAAGATATGTTTGAGAGTGATGTTGTGTGTGGGTCTGTTGCGTCTAGATGAAAATGGGTAGGGGAGGCTATGCAGTTATGGCAGTAGTAATGTGAGATGGTAAAGGTGAGGGACAATGGTGATGATGGTAGCTAGAGTAGAGGGGGATGGAAGATGGTGCAAGTTATAAGAATAGGAATACTAAAGTTAATTATTTTGGTGTAAGGAGGCAGCAGAAAGGAGAAAGGAAAAATAAAAAGTAGAAAGAAGAGGAAAAAAGGAAAAGGGTTGAGTTAGGATTGGGTGTATTTGATTAGCTAAAATAGGTATGATTAGTGATAATAAAAAACTTAGATTAAGGTATAATTTATACGATATTAGGTTAGCTAAAAATTGGGTTATTATGGATATATTTAATAAAAATTAAAAAACTAAAATCACCTCAGAATGTTCAAAGGTCAATAACTCACATAAAGAAAAAAAAATATTTCTAAAACAACCTTTGTGATAAGATAAATTAATCTTAAACATGTGATTATACATACAAAAACATTAGTACTAAAAATTAAAAATAAGTTGCAAATATGATAATAACATGATCTAAACCTAAAATAATATAAAATGGCATGTTCACCATAAATCATATAAGGCATATTTCACACATAATCATAAGAATATCATGATATCATGTTTAACACTTAAAATGCATTGTGACACAATTCACACTCACTCGCTCGAAGGAGATTGAAATCAATCAATTGAAACAAACTCAATTGGATCAAGCAGGTTCGTCTTTAATCTAGCATATGTTCCTAGTAAATTTAGCCTTTGATTTTATTCCGCTGCGTTGTGTTTCTCTTGGTTAAATTCCTACAGTGGTATCAGAGCAAAGTGCTATGATTTCTTTCGGCCTGTTGAATTTTTTCTTTGTTTCGATAGGGGTTGATGTGATCTTTCCCTTATTCGCTCTAATATTTTTTTATTTGGATTAATTGATTTGGTCTAATTTCATAGATCTAATCGGTTGAATCTTATGATTCGGTTTTATTTTATCATCTTCATTTGATGATGAATTTGATTGATTTTATGGGATTCAGATGGTTAATCTCTTAAGTTTATGAATATGTTGTACATAACGTTTTATGTGGTAGTAGATTTGATCTACTAGTTTCGGTTTTGGTTCTTGTTGGCGGCTAGGATTAGGGTAGATGCATATACATAATTTTGAAATATCAATTCAAATGTTGTATTAATTTGAGTAATTTATTCTGGCCTTTTGAATGAGATTTCATTAATTTGATGAGTTATGTAACGTCTATTCAATAAAGATAAATTAATGCGATTAATTTATATTAGATAATTAAATATGATTTGATTATAGAAATTAAATATGATTTAATTTATATTAGACAATGAGATTTCATTAATTTGATGAGTTTTGTAACGCCTTTTCAATAAAGGTAAATTAATGTGATCAATTCAATTGATGTAAATTAATGTGATTAATTCATATTGGTCTATTAAATATGGTTTGATTAAGGTGTTTTAAGTCCAATAGGGATTGGACGGGTTTTGGATTGATTGGATCAATTCGTTAAATTTTTTATTATTGAAATTAATTAATGTCATTAATTTAATAACCGCTGCCAGGGACACTTCCCTTATCCCTACGTTATCTTATTTTGCACATGCTTGTATGTTACTTTATGTGATAAATGCATGAGTACAGGTATGGAGCAGTTTATTATAGTGATATAGCATGGCCTCATTTAATACGACCTGCGGGTCGTTATGTAATTTTGTAATGGTTTTACGGCCTGCGAGTCATTAAGTATTTTGTAAATATTTTCTTCCATTCATAGATCTCTTGTATTTTAGGACACCCTTTTGTATGTATCCTTAGTGCTATTAGCTAGATCATTAGGATGTAGTGTACATCCTAAATGATAGGAGTTTGGCACTTGAAGCAAAGGAATTGCCTTGAAGAGTTCAAGACTGGTGGTGTTCGAAGAAGAGTAGTGGCAATTGGTTGCCGGTCAATTTTGTTCTAAGGCCATGCTATATCACACACTTAGTATTCTTTTGTTTATTTACTTTGTATATTCTACGTAGATATCATTTGTGAATGTTTTGCGTGCGTAGTTGTCCCTTTAATATAAGTCTTAAATGCCTTCCCAATACCTCATGCTATTAACACCAGTATCGTCATTGAATGGGTTTGCCAAAGCAGAGCATTCATGATTATCTTGGTATAATAGTTTGTGATGATTGTCATTTGTTAAACGTATTGGTTGGAATTCACAAGGCTATCAAAACAGTTTTGGGCCTTGAGACATAAGGTTGGGAATGACAGGACATTAGATGTCACCCAACAACCAGGAGTTACATAGGATGTAATTAGTAAGGTGTTGCTTACCTAAATTACTAATATCTTAAGCGATAAGCCAAAGCTTACTTACGTGTTAGTGAATTATGGGTCTTGGCTTGCAAAATCTCAAAGGGACAATGAGATTTAGTGGGAGATTCTTTTACTTTGGCGAGTATATAGAATCTAATTTTTAAGAAGCACAAATTTAAATCTTCGCATATCTTTTGTTGTAGATCAATATGGCAAATAATAACACCAACACATTTTCACTACGATCGATCCTTGAGAAGGACAAACTAAATGGAAATAACTTCCTCGACTGGCATAGAAATTTGATAATAGTTCTCACTCAAGAAAGGAAATACTATGTCCTAGAACAGGCAGTCCCTCAGGAACCGGCAGCTAATGCCCCACGTGCCGAGCAAACTACTTATCGTAAGCACAAAGATGAGTCATTGGATGTAGCTTGTCTAATGTTATCTTGCATGCAATCAAACCTTCAGAAATAGTTTGAGCTCATGGTTGATGCCCATGCTCTTATCAATGAACTCAAGAACTTGTTTGAGAAACAAGCTCGAGTTGAAAGGTTTGAGACTACAAAAGCATTGTTCTCATGCAAGCTCACAGAAGGGAACCCAGTTAGTCCACAATGTCTTAAGATGATTAGCTATGTCGATTATCTTGAGAGATTGGATGTTCCCATTAACCAAGAGTTGGCTACAGATTTGATCCTGCAATCGTTGCTTGAGTCATATGATCAGTTTGTCATGAACTACATCATGCATGATCTCAAGAAATCGCTAACTGAGTTGCATGGGATGCTTAAGACTGCTGAACAAAACATTAAGAAGCCAAATAATGTTTTAATGGTTCAAAAGGGCAAAGGTTTCAAGAGAGTTGGTAAAGGTAAAAGAAAGGTTAATCCCAAAGGTAAGGGTAAGACTCTAGTTAAGAACTAGAACAAACTTAACAAGGCCAATCCTAAGCCTGGACCAACTGCTGACCATCAATGCTTCTATTGTAAAAAGTCTGGCCACTGGAAGAGAAATTGTAATAAATACTTGGAAGATAAGAAGAATGGTTTGGTTGAAGCCACAAATTCAGGTATTTATGTTATAGAAGTAAATGTTACTACTTCTACTTCTTCATGGGTATTAGATACCGGATCTGGATCTCACATTTGTCTAAAGGAGAGTAGAAGAATGGCTAAAAGAGAATTGGATTTACGCGTTGGAAATGGAGCAAGAGTTGCTGCTCAAGCTGTAGGAACATTCAATTTAGCCTTGCCATTGGGATTGATTCTAGAACTTAATAATTGCTATTATGTACCTGCTATAAGTAGGAACATCATCTCTATTTCTTGCTTGGACAAGGAAGGCTTTCATTTCATTATTAAGAACAATAGTTGCTCCTTTTATTTGAATGAAGTGTTTTATGGATGTGCTCAAATGACTAATGGGCTTTATGTTCTAGATCTTGATTTCCCTATTTATAACATAAATACTAAAAGGTTCAAGTCAAATAACTCGAATCCAACTTACCTTTGGCATTGTCGTTTAGGACATATAAATGAGAATCGCATTATGAAGCTCCATAGAGATGGAATTCTACAATCATTTGATTTTGAATCATTTGAAATGTGTGAGTCTTGTTTATTAGGGAAAAAGGCTAAATCCCCATTTTTTGGTAACAGTCAAAGGGCTGATGAATTATTAGGCCTCATACATACTGATGTTTGTGGACCAATAAGTTCAATTGCTAGAGGAGGGTTTCAATACTTCATCACATTTACTGATGACTTTAGTCGATATGGTTATGTTTATCTTATGAAACATAAACATGAATCATTTGAAAAGTTCAAATAGTTTCAAAATGAAGTACAGAACCAACTTGGTAAACTATTAAAGCTCTTCGATTCGATTGAGGAGGTGAATAATTGAGCCAAGCTTTTGATGACCATCTTAAAAGATGTGGAATAGTTTCACAACTCACTCCACCAGGAACTCCACAGTGGAATAGTGTATCTGAATGGAGGAATCGAACTTTATTAGATATGGTTCGATCAATGATGAGTCACGCCGATCTTTCAATCTCTTTCTGGGGCTATGCACTTGAGACCGCAGCATTCACACTAAATAGAGCTCCATCAAAAGCAGTAGAAAAGACTCCGTATGAGATATGGACTGGAAAAGTTCCAAGTTTATCTTTTATCAAGATTTGGGGTTGTGAGGCATATGTAAAACGTTTGACCTCAAGCAAGCTTGAACCCAAATCAGACAAATGCTTCTTTCTGGGATATCCTAAAGAAACTAAAGGATATTACTTTTACAACCGCACCGAGAACAAAGTGTTTGTTGCTCGGCATGGTGTATTCCTAGAAAGAGAATTTCTTTGTGGAAGAGCCAGTGGGAGTAAAGTACATCTTGAAGAAATTCAAGAACCACAAGATAATGATCCTAATGTAATAGAGCCTGAGCAGCCTTTACAATCTATTATAGGGCCTGCAGAAGTGGAAAGGGCTCCACGTAGGTCTACAAGGGTGTATCACGAGCCAGAGAGATACATGTTTCTTATGACTGAACATCGTGATGTATTATTGTTAGACAATGATGAACCCTTAACATATGAAGAAGCAATGATGAGCTCTGACTGCGATAAATGGCTCGACGCCATGAAATCTGAGATGGAATCCATGGATAAAAACCAAGTATGGACTTTGGTTGATCCGCCTGATGGTTGTAGAACCATTGGGTGCAAATGGATTTTCAAGAAGAAACTTGATAAAGATGGCAATGTGGATGTTTTTAAGGCATGTCTAGTGGCTAAAAGTTTCAAAAAAATTTATGGTACTGACTATGATGAAACCTATTTACCTGTTGCTATGCTTAAATCCATTCGGATCCTTCTAGCAATTGCTGAATTCCATGATTATGAAATATGGCAAATGGATGTCAAAACTGCATTCCTTAATGGTTATTTACAGGAGGATGTATATATGACACAACCTTAAGGTTTTGGGCATCCTAGCAAGCTTAAGAGATCCATTTATGGGCTTAAGCAAGCATCTCGGAGTTGGAATCTTTGTTTTGATGAATTAGTCAAAGAGTTTGGCTTCATCAGATGCGAAGAAGAGTCTTGTGTTTATAAGAAGTTTAGTGGGAGTGCACTTGTTTTCCTTGTTCTTTATGTGGATGACATACTCCTTATTGGAAATGATATTCCTATGCTACAATCTGTAAGGACATGGCTAGGTAATTCATTTTCAATGAAGGATCTTGGCGAGGCAGCCTATATTTTAGGGATCAAGATCTATAGGGATAGATCAAGAAAGTTGATTGGATTAAGTCAGAGTAATTATATCTACAAGATCCTCTATAGGTACAATATGTAAGACTCCAAGAGAGGTTTCTTGCCTATGTAACATGGTATGGCTCTTAGCAAGACTCAGTGTCCTCAGACACAAGATGAGAGAGACCGCATGAGTAGAATTCCATATGCTTTAGCCATTGGTTCTATTATTGATGCCATATTGTGTACTCACCCAGATATCTCATATGCCATTAGCATAGCAAGCAAGTTCCAATTTGACCCTGGTGAGAGTCACTGAACTATAGTCAAGAACATTCTCAAGTACTTGAGAAGGACAAAGGAAATGTTCTTGGTATATGGAGGAGAACAGGATCTGTTGGTAACTGGTTACACAGATGCGAGTTTCCAAACAGATAAAGATGATTTCTGATCGCAGTTAGGTTATGTATTTTGCCTTAACGGTGGAGTTGTGAGTTGGAAGACTTCAAAACAAGACACAGTTGCTGATTTTACAACAGAAGCTGAGTATATTGCTGCTTCAGAAGCATCAAAGGAAGCAGTGTGGATTAGAAAATTCATCATTGAACTAGAAGTGGTTCTAGCATTCTGAGTCCATTTTCTTTATACTGTGACAACAATGGAGCTATTGCACAGGCTAAGGAGCCAAGGTCTCATCAGAAGACCAAGCACATACTCAGGAAATATCACATCATTCGAGAGATTGTCCAAAGGGGTGATGTGAATTTGTGCAAGGTTCATACAGATGCAAATATTGCTGATCCATTAACAAAACCTCTCCCACAACCTAAGTATGAACGTCATACTAGTTCACAAGGCATTAGGCTTATACATGATTGGTACTAGTGCAAGTGGGAGACTAATGGAAATATGCCCTAGAACCAATCATATGTTATAATTTATATTTGCATATTTAGAGATTGTGCTTATTAATAAAAGCATCAAATGAAGTTATTCATTCAAATGTTTTTATCCCTTTGAATAATTATTCTTTATGTAGATAATCAAGTATGTGACTGGATTGTGGCACTTTACTAATAGATAGAAAGATTATTATTCAAGAACTGTCCCTAGTCTAATATCATCTAATTAAGGGATATTAGTGATTATAAGACTAGTATGTTGATTAGTTGATGATCATGTTCCACTGATCATTGATATGAGATATCAAACTAATAACATAGATACATGTTAGGGAACATAATATTGGACCGACCCAGTAGGAGGACACTGCATTAAATATTGTGCAAATTGTCATCAGTGTTCTCTAAATTGTATATCGTCCTTTGACCTGAGATCTTCGTATTTGCCGGTATGATGATCATTCTATTTTAACTTTACCAAATGTTACCCTTATTAGGGGTGATCATAAAGGTATTGATTAGACATGTTGTGAATCATATAGAGGCACATAGTTGATCAAGATGGGATTTGTCCCTCTCATGACATGAGAGAGATATCTTTGGGCCCCTCGACATGTATGACTAATGTTAGCATGGCCATGTGCAAATGAGGTGTCGTTTGTTTAAGGTTAGTCTTACTTGGTGATCAAGAAAGAATGTGATTGAACATAGCAAGGATGACATGACAAATGCCTTGTGTTCAATCTAAATATCGTGTGACAAAAGGACAAAAATACGGGTTATTAATAGGTTATGTCGAGCATAGGACATTTGCGTAATTTGGGTAGTCATAACGTCTTGCTAGAGACCTCTTATGATTTTTGGGCCCAAAAGGAGTTTTGGTCCATTACCAATATTACGTGAACCTACAGGGTCACACACCGAACTGAACTGGATCAAAAGAATAAGATGAGATCCTAATATGATTAATATCTCATCAAGTCAAAGTGGTTTTAATGTGATTAAGGGCCAAGTTCAATGCCTTTAGGTGGGCTAGAGTGTTAATATAAATACCCAAGCTGGGGTTTTATTATATATACACATTTTTACTCTCTCTCTAAGTGGGAGATAATAACCTAGCCACCAACGATGGTTATTCACGAGATTGAGAGAGTGTTCCATTGGCGCTAGCACGCTTCCTTAGTGATCCAGATTCAAAGTGTGTGGATACCAGTAGAGGTGTGACACAATTCACACTCGCTCGCTCAAAGGAGATTGAAACCAATCAATTGAAACAAACTCAATTGGATCAAGCAGGTTCATCTTTAATCTAGCATATGTTCTTGGTAAATTTAGCCTTTAATTTTATTCTGCTGCATTGTGTTTCTCTTGGCTAAATTCCTATAGTTCTCAACTTGTACGCCGTCACTCCCTTTACATATATGTTTTTCTTCCTTCATTGCTTAATTTGTCTCTACCGATATGTATATATATATATATAAATGCATGCATGTTGCACCGAAGAGGTTGTGTTTGATGTGTTGTTCGAAAATCTGTTGTTTGATGTGTTGGTGAAAAATTTTGTCGTGGCCTTTTTTGATTGTGGCCGATCGAGACCTTAATTTATATATATATATATGTGTGTGTGTGTGTGTGTGTGTGTGTGTGTGTGTGTGTGTGTGTGTTTATAATCTATTTTATAAAAATATGTATTATTATTTTAAGAGAATCCACAAGCCTAAAATATATATTATTATCATAAGATATGTACGTTCTAAGTATAAAATTAAGGTGTATATATTTTTTTTGCACTCACATTATTATGCAGATCATGTGTATTTATATGCTTTTTTTAATATATATTTTGTAAGATGTGTATTTATATTCCGTAAAATGTGTGTTTATATGTGTTCTATTATATGTATATATATTTATATATAAGATGTGTATATATAATCTTAAATAATTGTGGTTAGGGTTTGGGTTGGGGTTAGGGGGAGGGTTAGTGTTAGGTTTAGGGTTAGGGTTAGGGTTAGGGTTAGGGTTAGGGTTAGCTATAGGTTTAGGATCATTATCTTATGAGGTTTAGTGTTATTTTTTATTATAATTTATTAGGGTTAATTATTGTTAGGGTTAGGGTTAGGGTTAGGGGGAGGGTTAGGGTTAGGGGGAGGGGGAGGGGGAGGGTTAGGGTTAGGGTTAGGGTTAGGGTTTATCGTTTAATATACTAAATATAAACAAGGGCTATAGGGAAAAATCCTAAGGATAAGGGTATTGTGCATGGGGAAAAGTTGAGGAGGTTTGTTGGGCATCGATGTTGTGATCAATAAAAATTAAATAGAGATGAATAATTGTGTATAATAATAATAATAATAATAATAATAATAATAATAATATAGGATTTATTAGGTTGCACTATATATATATATTATCTTATTAATATCTACTTGATTTTACTATGCGTAGCTTGAATGATTTAAAGAATGTTTGATGTTGAGCCAGTTTGTGAAATATATAACTAAAGATTATGTCCTTATTTTAAATAGTTTGATGTTGTTAGGTTTACATAGTTGGTTATGATCTGGTAGAATATATTTATGATTTGTCTAGCTAGTTGAAGATCAATTTATATATTCTGTAATTTAGATCCTTTCGAGAATAACCTTGATGATAAGATTTATTTAGATCCTTTCGAGAATAACCTTGATGATAAGATTTAGTGGTTCTCATTTGTAGGTAGTGAGATGACATATCCTCCACTGTATTTTCATATGGCCCCACATACAAATGTACGGACTCATGTGATATGGTTATATGACGAGCTATGTCATTTGTACGCGAGTGGCTCATCCTATCACCCCTTCCATTTCAGATCTTATCACCTTCTGTTGACCCTGCCTCAGATAGAGCCATGGGCATCGGCTACGTCTACTTTTTTGCAGTGGTTTGTCTACCACACTGATGCACCACACCCAATATTTATTGAGGGTGAGCGGTTTGCTAGAGAGTATGATAGGATATCGAGAGAACTGATGGTCATCGATGATGAGTGGAGGTTTCATCATAGCTTGCCTCGGAGTATCCACCTCGGTTACCCTAGAGTATCCGTGAGTAGACTGTCTTCCGATGATGTCAGGGATCAAATGATATATCGTGATGAGTGGACTTATAGAGTTATAGTTTTTAGTCGGGCTCGAAGAGGCTATCGGGGGATTTAGTTTTAGATATGAATTTTCGTTTTTTAGGTATTTGAGTTGTAGCAACATTTTGATGTATATAGTGCTGCTATTGCTTAAATCCTGTAGTATGTATATCTTTTGTAATTTGAACTATTAATTGTATAATATTTTACTACGTATGTATGTATGCATATATATATATATATATATATATGAACTCTTTGTAACTATGAGGAGTTTCATTGATCAGCATTAATATAATTTTGGAAACTTGTTAGCATGATTCATATATATATATATATATAGAATAGCATGATACATTTGAGATTATTTCTTTCTAAGCAAGAGTGATTTGAAAATTATTAAACTTATAATTCAATTGATTTTTAATAATTACTTTCATGTGGGATATATCTAGATTCAAATAATATGGATCAGAAATGGTTGTCTGCAAATCGTTTGTCTAGAGAATATAATGAAGGAGTGGAGTTTTTCATCAAGTTTGCAGTTGAACATGCTCGGATTTCTAGTAGAATAGTCTGTCCTTGTTTGAAGTGTGCTTATATTCACCGTGTCAATGCTAATGATTTGAGAGATCATTTATTTGTGTATGGAATTGATACAAGTTACACTTGTTGGATATGGCATGGGGAAACAGAGTCTAAATATGAAAATGACGATGTTAGGAGGGATAGTAGTGGATCATCATTTGATAACTATGAGGGACATTCGTTAGAGGAGATGACGCAAAAGGTTGAGGAAAGTGTTTGGGATTGTCCAAAAATGTTTGAGAAGTTATTGAATGACTTGGAGAAACCTTTGTACGGTGATTGTAAGACGTTTTTGCGATTATCAGCTACTTTAAGGTTGTACAACTTAAAGGCATGTAACGGATGGAGTGATAAGAGTTTCACAGAATTATTGTCACTTGTGAAGGATATGCTTCCTGATGATAACGTTCTACGCGATCGTACGTATGAAGCGAAGAAGATTCTATCCTCCATGGGCATGAGTTATGAGAAGATACATGCATGCCCTAATGATTGTATTTTATATCGCAATGACAATGCATCTTTGGATAGTTGTCCTAATCCTAAATGCAAAGCACCACGATACAAGAAGAACAAAGTGCCCGCTAAAGTGTTATGGTATTTTCCTATAATACCAAGATTAAGGCGGATGTTTAATGATATTGAAGATGCCAAGAACCTAAGATGGCATACTGATGACAAGATAGATGACGGGCTTCTTAGACATCCATCTGACTCTCCACAATGGATGATGATTGATGGGTTGTTTCCTGAATTTGGTAAAGAAGCAAGAAACGTGCGCCTTGCGCTTTCTGCAGATGGAATGAATCCGCACAATCAAGGAAGCTACAGTTTATGGCCAGTGATTTTGGTTATATACAATTTACCTCTGTGGCTCTATATGAAATGCAAGTATATGATGTTGTCTTTACTCATTTCCTGGCCAAACTAACCTGGGAATGATATTGATGTTTATTTGGCACCTTTTATTGATGATTTGAAGTTCTTATGGGACATGGGCGTTGAAGTATTTGATGCATATGGTCAAGAAAATTTCACTTTGAGAGCATTGTTATTCTGTACTATAAATGATTTTCCGGCGTATGGCAACTTGTCAGGTTATAGTGTGAAAGGCCATTATGCATGTCCGATATGTGAGAAGAATACTTCATTTTTTCAGCTAACACATGGCCGAAAGACTGTGTTCCTTGGGCATCGTAGGTTTTTACCAAAGAATCATCATTATCGTAGGCAAAGAAAAGCGTTCAATGGATTCCGAGAAGAAGGGCATGCACCAATCCAGTTGACGGGTCGACAAGTGTGGCTGAAGATGAAACATTTGAGTGTCAAGTTTGGGAAGAAGAATAAAGATAAGCCTCCATCAGTTGGGTGGAAGAAGATGTCAATATTCTTCAACCTTCCTTATTGGGAATCTTTCTACGTGAGACATGCCCTTGATGTGATGCATATTGAGAAAAATATATGTGACAGTCTTGTTGGCACATTACTTAATGTTCCACGCAAGACTAAAGATGGGATAAATGCTCGAATGGATATGGAAGAAATGGGTATTAGACGGGAACTGACACCACAAGACAATGGAAGAAGAACATATTTACCGCCAGCGTGTCATACTCTTTCTAGAAAAGAGAAAATTTCATTTTGTGAATTCTTGCACAGTGTCAAGGTTCCGGAAGGGTATTCTTCAAATGTCAGAAGGCTCGTGTTGATGAAAGAGTTGAAATTAATTATCATGAAGTCTCATGATTGTCATATCTTGATGCAGCACTTGTTGCCGATAGCTATACGTGGAATTTTTCCAAAACGTGTTCAAATTACTATCACGAGGCTATGTTGGTTTTTTAAAGCCGTCTGCTCTAAAGTTATACATCCTGATAGTTTGGACACCTTGCAAAAAGGGATTGTGATTATTTTGTGCCAACTTGAAATGTATTTTCCATCGTCATTCTTTGACATTATGGTACATATAACTGTTCATTTAGTTTATGAGATAAAGATGTTAGGACCTGTTCATGGGCATTGGATGTACCCCTTTGAACGGTTTATGAAGTTGATAAAAGGTTATGTGAAGAATCGATATTGGCTAGAAGGATGTATTTTTGAGAGTTACCTGGTGGAAGAGGCAATTGAGTTTTGCACAAAGTACTTGTCAAATGCTGAAGCTCTTGGTATTCCTAAGTCTCGACATGTGGGTAAATTTGAAGGACAGGGTATTAGAGGCAAACAGTTTGGGCATGTAGACCCTAACATGTTCCGTGCAGCACATCTATATGTATTACACAACAGTGATGATGTTCAACTGTACATTGAAGAGCATATGACTTCTTTACGGATTGAAAATCCATCAAAGACTGAGAAATGGATTATCGATAAACATAATCTTTCCTTTATTGATTGGATAAGAGATCGCATCATTCCACTCATCGGACATTCCCCAACTTTAATTTTCGAAACCCTGCATTAGTTGTCTTAGAAACCTCGTTATGAAGATTTTCAATATACCAGTTATGTGATCAACGGTTACACTTTTTATACAAAAGAACAAGATGGGAAGAGTACAATGCAGAACAATGGGGTGACTTTAGTGGCTGAGGCAATGTATGTTGCTAGTGCAAAAGACAAGAATCCAACTTATGCAGATATGAATTATTATGGTGTGATTGAACATATATGGGAGTTAGATTACACTGTATTTAAAATCCCTGTATTTGGCTGCAGATGGATTCATAACGGCAGTGGGGTTAGATATGAAGATGGATTCACATTAGTAGATCTTAATAGGGCAGGGCATAAACAAGACCCATTCATCTTAGCATCACAAGAAACACAAGTATTCTATGTCACTGACCCTGCTGATAATAGATGGTCTGTAGTACTATCTACGAAAAAAAAATGCCAATGAATGTGATGATGAAAATGATGCCAATTGGAATAATGAGTGTGTCTCAGCTGTGCAAGAAACTCAATTATTGAACGATGATAACAATACAATTAATGAGGAGGAAATATATGTCAGGGATGATCATCGTGAAGTAATATATGTATCAGATACTGAATCTAATCCGAAAACAAGGGGGAAAAAAGAAGGAAAAGAAGGTAATGAGGGTAATAATATTGTAACATATAATATCTATGTTGGTTTTTTTAAATGCATTTTTCAACTCAATTATGCTCAATACATAACATTATACCATAATTTATTTATTGATTTTTTTAGAGATAAGGCCAATAAAAATATTGATAGGGATAGCAGTGATGAAGAAGGGAAAAGAGGGCCGACAATTATGAGAATCATCACAGATATGAGGAATAAAGGAGAACTGGTCGAGTTGGGATGGAATACTTACAATCTTCCCATTGGCCCTTATGTAGACATGTTCTTGACTTACATTTCACTTGTGACACGTAACCGTGTTCCTATCTCCTATAATAATTGGAAGCAGGTTCCAACGGGTCATAAGGAGCATATTTGGCAGGAAATCACGGTAAATATACTATTTTATGTAATCATTTATGTATGTAAAATGTTATTAATTTTAATACATTAATATTGGTATACATTTGTATGTCTTACAATGCAGAGAGTGTTTAATGTGCCAGAGAGTAGGAAGAAATGGCTTCTTAGACATTGTGGGGAGCATCTAAGAACATTTAGGTCATATTTAGCTCGTAGGAAAATGTACAGAAATCGGGATGGTTCTCTACGGTAGAATCCACCCAAACGATATGGTTTCATCGATCAAGAAAGTTGGAACCAATTTATTGCATATTGTCTTACGGGTGATTTTAAGGTATTTGTTAGATAACAATTAAAAAAATTTTATCGATCCTATTATTGTGCATGATATTGAAATAACTATGTCACTATGTTTTGGCTTGTCACATAGGAAAAAAGTGCCAAAAATAAAGAGATTGCGAAGTAGAATAAATACCGGCATAATATGGCTCGCAAAGGGTATGCAGGCCTTGAAGAGGAGTTGGTATGTATTTTGTGATTTATTTATTTACAGCGTACTGGCGAATTTTATAATATTGGTACATTATAAGAATATTTTTTGATTTATAGCTCATAGCCCAAGACTTAGACCCATGTACCTTGTCCATTAATATTGGTACATTATGGAAGAAGGCTAGAGCAACAAAAGATGGATATATTAATGAAGATGTAGATGTTTCAGCGACAAAAATTGTAAGTTTATAGATATTTGGAACCGTGCTTACTTTTCTTTTAGAAAACTATTATATTATGCTTATTCATGTAAGCTAATTTACATATATTATATACATTACAGGACGAACTTCAAGCATCAGATGGTGAGGAGGGGGTAGACCAATATAACATTGTATCACAGGCTATAGGAATTATAGAACACCCTGGAAGACACAGGGGTCTTGGATTAGGTATTACGAAAATGAGCGTACGTGGTCGATCTCGTGGTTCTCGTAACATTGATGAGCAAGTCACCATCCTCACACAGAAATTGAACGTGGCATTTGAACAGATGGCAACAATGGAGCAAGAGTTGTCATTTATTAAATCTCAAGGGTATAAGCCATCTGATTCAATCGACCATGATCAGCTCCACATACCTAATGTAAATACTGTCAGAGACAATTGTGAAGCTGATGCACGTCTTTCTTCTCTTTCCGAGGTAAGCATTACATAACTTTGAATTGTTATTAAATGTATTCGGTGTCATAAATAATTAATAATGTGTAATATTTTCTTTTGGGGTTTGCATAAATGTGACTTGTTAGCGAATGATCTTTCAACTCTTTTGGCGAAAGGAAGGGTGGGCATCAGTCACAGTACCCAAACGCAAACTGTCCACGGGTACAACTTAGCCCTGCTTACAAGACCGGTGAGTATTGACACTCCAATCATTGGTAGTGCGCCCTTGCCTTGCTATAAAGAGGGCGATGAGGTAGCCATAGTGCTAGAAGCTCATGGAAGCTTCGTGCCTTGGCCTGTGGATTAGATACGTCTCACTACTGAAGAGGTATTGACATTCAATATCTTCATTAGACCTAGTTTAGTAGTTACATTGTTTATACCTTTTTCATATATATATGCTCGATACATATTTTGTTTATTATTATTATTTAAGGAATCAAAGAAGAAGACTGCTCCTTCTAGTAAAACTAAGAGAGGTACTAGTAGAACGAGCAACACAAAAGAGGGCACTGGCAAAGGAAAGAGAGCTAAATCTGAAAAATCAGTTGTCCCACAAAAGATTCCTTCTTCAGAAATACGCCAACCTCCACCAGCATTAGCTTTATTGTATTTCTATGCCCAAAACTACCTCGGGAATAATTATATTTCCATTGATTGTCATCCTGAGTATGTTAGAAGGGACGATGCTACTTACATGGTATCGATAGTTGACATAAGCGACATTTATAATCAGGAATGGATGTCAACCACGAGTGTCACCGTTTATGTCACGTAAGCATTATTTCATATTTCAGATTTTAGTACTCTTAGAGAAATAGAATTTTTACGACCTCTTAAGCTTATATGAGTTATTAGTTATTAACAAATATCCATTGTTATTGTCGTCCATATATAGGTTGGTAGCTAGTCGCGCTGCGTTGGAGGGAATGTTGTCCTCTATTGTGTTTGTGTGCCCATACTACATAGCTGACAGTAGTACAATAACAAAGGGTAGGCACATAAACTATTTAGCGGATTTCATTTTGATTGAGGGACACAACAAGCTCTATCTCATTCCTCACCTCGCAACTGAACATTGGGTTTTGTATGCCGTCCAACCTAATCTTAATAAAGTTTATGTGTTTGATTCCCTTCGAACCTATGACGTGCCTTTTGAGGTCGCTCATCGTGGTGAGAAGGAATTTATCGAAATGTTAGTATACTTTTCACTTCTTACTTCATTAGCTTATTTATACATATATATATTCTACTTTCATTATTTGAGGTATATATACTTACAATATTATATATCCAACTCTATTTATTAGGGCATTACGGACGACATATCAAATGAGAGGTGGGAATGGTGTCCCAGACCCAAAGAATCTTCAATATGAGCCTATCATGGTAAGTAGGAAGACAACTATTTTGTATTTTGTTTTAATTCAAATTAATATATAATAGTTAGAGAGCTAACTGAATTCATTGGATAGTGTCCACAACAGCAAAACGACGATGATTGTGGATACTATGTATGTAGAGCAATGGATCTTATAGTCTATAATTGATTGGTCAACATAGATCCAAGCCATGTATGTTTTTTTTTTCCATATTTTTCTATTAATGAATCATGACATATATATTTTTGACCTAATGGCTAACTGTATAATAATTGAAACATGGGTGTTGTATTTTTTCACCAATGACTATGCACGAGGCCAGCAATATAATGTTGATGAAATTGATGAAGTTAGAGACCAATGGGCCAAGCACGTGCAGTCATTCATTCGGTATTAGGTAGCGATCTATATATTCTACATGTATTTTCAGGTTTGTATTTCGTCTACATCTTTCGGTCTTCCAGCCTAGATCTGTGAACTCTTTACTTTGGGGTGTAGAGCTACCAAGTTGTGGTATGCCCACTAATTTTTATTCCTAAGTATAGTTGGTGTATTGAGACATGCATACCAGTTATAGATTGATTGAAATTATGGTGTGATTGCAGATTTGGTATGAATTGATGTTGTTTTACATTGCAGATTTAGTAATTGTTTGAACATACAACTATGTATGTGGGCAGGAACAAAACAGAAAAATGCTAAAAAAAAACATATACTTTTAATAACGGTTCTATGAAAACTGTTATTAAAACCTATGCTTTAATAACGGTTTTAATTAAAACCGTTATTAATACATGGTTTTGTTAAAGAATGGTTTTGTTTGAACATACAACCGTTAATAATGGTTTTGTTTAAGAACTGTTATTAAAACTCCTTATAATCTCATATTTATGCGCATTTAATACGTATTAGAGGGTTTAATAAACGCATAATCAATGACCGAAACGGTAATTCAATCATGTTTTAACAACGGTTTTTGTATTAACCATTATTAATACATGGTTTTCAACAACAGTTTTTTCATATAAACCATTATTAAAACCTTATTTTTAACAACGGTTTACTGAGAAACCACTATTAAAAGCTCCTTTTTAACAACGGTTTTTAAGTAAAAACCATTATTAAATATGAAGTTTACGCACATATTCGCGGGTTTTTGTGTATTTTTCATGACGGTTATGAACCGTTATTAAAGATTTAATAACAGGCGATTCAATAACGGTTGAAAACCATTATTAAAACTATAAAATAACCGTTATTAAAACCCCTTTCCATGGTAGTGTTCTTACATTCTTATAATTGCAATTATAATATTTAGCACATTAATCCTATTTCTAAAGAGTACACTAAATTACATAGCTCTTATGGTCCAAAGCATGAAAAGAAAGACAAGCTAACACAACCAACTAGGAGTCTTCCTAGTAACCATTATAAAAAGAGAATATATCTATCTTAAGAATAGGTTAGCAACAAAAAAGTAAAGAAATGAAGGATGAGATAAGAAAAATGAATTTAAACACTTGTCTTGCAAGAATTCAACTTTGAGTAAGGATAACAAAGATTTTCTTCCACTTTTAAGTAGAATTTAAGTCTCAACACTTAGATTAAATGTTAGAGAGCTAAACTAAAGTAAATTAGGAAGAAAAAAAAGTAAAACCATAGTATAAAAATAGAGGAGAAATAGTAGAATGAAAACAACATCAACTAAAAAGATCACAAAAGAGAAGGGAAAATTAAAGAAAAAAACACCAAGAAACATAGGAAAAATGGAAGGGATTATTAATGGTAATTATTGGAGGAATTTGACCAACTAAAAACAAGAAGAAAAATGAAGGAGAGAAAGTGCTAACAAAAGCTACAACAACTTAACTATAGAAGAAAAAAGAGAGAAATAGTGGGGTAGGGTTATTGGTCAACAATCACTAAGGTGGGAATAAAGTAGACATGTTCTCACTTAAATGAAGAGTAATCATTATAGAATGTTGGAGAGAAATTTTATGAAGGGGAATATCACAAAAGCACATTTAGTGTACTACCAAAGTTTTGGCTGATTGAATAAAACAAAGCAAAAAACCTAGTTGACTCTAGTTAGGAGGATTGGTCAAGAATTAAAGGGAAGTTAGGTGATTGATTATATTTAATTTTAGGTAATTAAATGATAAAGTTTCTAGTAAGTTAATGTGGGATGTATGGATATATGGGTATAATATAATGTAACTTAAACTAATAGTGACAGGTTAATACGGGCATTTCTTTTCTCTTTTCCACACACACTCATACACATGTGTATACTTGTAATTCACTATAAATCCTAATATACTAAGAATGATACCTAATACTTGATGACATCATTAAGTCTTCTATTGAACCTTATTATTTTATTCTCAAAATTCATCATGGTATCAAAGCTAAAATCACTAAATACTTATGATTCAATATTAATTCCCAGATTCATTAATCAAGAATCAACCAAAAATTATGGTAATTACCCTAGCAATTAGCAATTTCTCTATGTCGGTTAATCTTTTCCATTAGTTGGTGTCAATATCAACAACCAAATTAGTGGAGAAAGGAATTACTTAATTTGGAAAACCCAAATGATTAATATTTTTGAACTAACAAGGGTTTGGCATGTTATTGCCAATGAACTGCCTATCTGTGAATCAAAGGAAATGGAGAAGACTGACAATGACACTATAAGCATTGAATAAAACCTTTGGAAGGAGAAAAATGCACTCCTAAAATTCTTGTTGATTCCACATGTAATAAATAATATGGTGCCCTTGTTGTGGGGTTTCAAACTACAAAAGAAATCTAGGATTTTTTACAGGAAGAGACCCTACAGCAAACAAAGGATAAATAATTTCAAATGAAGGACATATTACAATTGTTGAAACTTAGAGACACTCAACTTGCCAATGATTATGTTTGAGAGTTAAAGACTATATGTGACAACCTTGTAGCCATTAGTAGGCCGATTTTTAAGGATGACAAAGTTTAGTGTTTTCTTAAGGATGTGTGGTTCGATAAAAGCTCGTAAGATACATCATGTTTAGTAAACCACCTTATCCCTCATTAATGTTGTTCATTAATTTAATAGAGACATATGATATGAGATAGGTATATGAGGGAAAGGAAATCAAGGTTAAAGGTGTTTAACTTGATTAGTCAATGGCCTTCATATTCTAAATATGCAATCAAGGATAGAATCATGGCTCTAACTTTGGAGGGTGTGTCTTTCATCCGATTGCTCAAGGGCATACACAAGCAAAAACCAACTAGTTCTAATAGCAGCAATAGGGATACACCTTTGGGAACTCGAATATAGACTCAAAAGGATGTAACTATAATAAGAAGAAACATATAAACTTACACATAATGCACCACACTAGCCACAATAACACCCATGATCTCCCTATTAGATATATGGCTAAAGAAAACACATAGCCCTAAGTTGTTTTAATAGAAGGGACTATTTATACCAGGCACAACAAACTCTTCCCTAACCCATACACGAATGATATACAAGTTGTAGAATATGACAATGCTCTCTTTTTGAATTTTGGAGTCATGTTACACATGTTAACTAATTTAGGTACGATTAATGCTTATGCAACTTATCATGGTTAAGATTTTGTTGTTGTTGGGGATAGTAGATCACTAGACATTATATGTAGTGGTAAAGTTGAGATAAAATGCAAACTTAAAAACATAAGATTAAATGAGGTTCTAATTGTTCCCAAGCTTAAATGAAATATTTTATTAGTAAGATAAATACTCAAAGATAACTTTTGTGCTACTAAATTTTTCAATGGTGGTTTTCTTGTTATCAAACATTTAACTAGGAAGGTACTAGCTAGGGGCAGTAAGAAAAGAGATTTGTATGCTCTAATATGGTGGAAAAGAAGCTTTGTTGGTGGTTCAATCTAGGAAGGCACCTAGTAAATTGTGGTATATAAGATTAAGGCATCCACACTCCAAATGTATTCATGTTTTAAGTAAGAATAATCACATTGATGTTATTAGTTGGACCAAGATTCAAGTAGTGTGTGCTAGTTGCCAAATACACAAGAGCTATGGACTCACTTTTCAACTTAATGCTATTTTAGCTTTTAAACCTTTAAAAACCTTCACTATGATATTTGGCAACTCGCTCCTATTGCTTCATTGTAGAATATGCAATATTATGCAGTACTCGCTTGGTTATATTCCATGCATAACATGTTTTAGCTTTATGATATTTTTTATTCAATTTTAGAAAATGGTTGAAAATTAGTTTTTTAGGAGAGTAAAAAATTTTTAGAGTGATAGAGGAGGTGAATTTATGAAGGAATAGTTCTTGAAATATTTATACTGTTGTGACATTATCCAACAGATCTCATGCCTTCATATTTTATAATAGAATGGAGTAGCTAAAAGGAAACATAGGTATATTATAGAAAGGGAGGCTGACTTTCCTTTTGCAAACAATTGTTCCAATTAGATAAAAGTCTTTATAAAGTCAGTCTCTCTCATTTATAGTCTACCATCATTTGTATTAAAATTTAAAACTCTTTTTTAGATGCTATTTAATGAATCACTCAGCTACATATGTTTATGTTCCTTTGGTTGTTAATGCTTCTCTTACATATGTAACAAGACTTCAAATTAACTTGAACCACAATAGTATTTGTTGGGTATAACAATCTTCACAAGGGATATTTTTGTTACCACTCGCATACAAGATGAAACTATATCTCACACTATATGGTCTTTGATGAGACTAAGTACCCTTATGCCTCACGGCATGATCACATTAGAAGACCAAGTGAAGACCTATTTGTATCCATGTTCAATATTTTCTTTCATAAAGATAGGTGTAGTGGACCATGTGAACTTGAGAATGAAAGTTAAAGTCAAATAGCGAGCATTGAGGGGGAGAATGTGTCACTTCATATAACTCAAATATTGTTTGACCCAAAACCTATCCATCATCAACCATATGATATTGGCCATCAAGATAATACTGCACCACCCTCTCCAAATGACACCCCTTATGTTCTCTGTGTCAAGCGACTCATCACAACTAGGGTTATTGTTTATCATTTCTCACTTGGAAGCCATAGTTGTGTCTCAAACAACCCCACATGCTACCAAACTTGTTCATGTCCCAAATAGGATCTAGTTGCATATGGATTTGCCTCTCCCACATCCATAATCTATCGAGCCACAATAGCTACTAAACACACACAACATGGTGACTCGAGCCAAGTTAATATCTTGAAAATAATATCACATCAAAACACCTTGACATTCTTGAACCCAAGGTTGTCCATGAGGCCCTTGCCAAACCATATTTAGTGAAGGCCATGTAAGAAGAGATGTAAGCCTTAAATGATAGTGAAAATCAAGCACTATTCCCATAGACATCATACATGAATATGGTTGGAAATCATTGGGTCTTTAAGAATAACCTAAAGCCAGGTGAAACTATCAAGCATTTAAAAGAATGATTAGTGGCCAAAGGTTTTCACTAAGTTGATGGTGTCAATTTTGATGAGGACTTCAGCTTGATCATTAACTCAACAACCATCCAAATAATATTAGTTGTTGAAATAACTCTCAAGTGGGAAATCCATCAACTTGATGTAAAAAATGTTTTTTTTTGCATCGGGACTTGTAGATGGATATTTACATGCAAAAACTACCAAGGTTCTTAGACTCATGATACCTTAATCACATTTTTTAACTAAATAAAACTCTTTATGGGCATAGGTAAGCTCCCTAAGTGTAGTTCTATAAACTTAGTTCCTTCCTCTTTCATAAGGGGTTTAAGGGTAGCCATATTGATTCCTACTTATTTATGTGATGTGAATCTAGCGAAACTATAGTGCTCTTATTCTACATGGATGATATTATTAGTATAAGCAGCTCTTGCCATAACTTGCAAGAAGTTATTGATGACATTCAACAAGTATATACCTTGAAGGATTTGGGTCTAATGGCACTATTTCCTTAGCATTGAGGCAGCCTTCTTTACTAATGGGCTCTTTCTCAACCAACATAAATATGCCCATGACTTATTACATAAGGTTGAAATGATGTGTGTACACCCAAAAACCAAACTTATAGTACATAATCATGACTTGTTTGAATCAGACTCATCACCATTTGATGCCACTATGTATTATAATCTCGTTGGCGTACTATAATACCTTACCATTACACATCCTAATATTACATATGCTATCAATTTTTTATATATCATTTTATGCAACAACCACTTGGCATTCACCTTCAAGTGGTGAAGCATATTTTGCAATATATCTATGAAACGCCATCAGCTAAGCTTATTTTCTAGGCAACCTCCTCCCTAAATATTAGTGTCTATGTTGATGTGGACTAGGGTCGTGATCACCACACTCGCAGATCTACCTCTAGTCATTCTGTGCTCTTAGGGGCCAATTACTAGAACTAAATTTCACGCTCTTAGTTCTATGGTGGCTGAAGTTATTGGGGTAACACACATTCTACATGCCATTAAAGTTCATTAGTGGAGATGCCCTATATTGTACAACAAAAATCTCAATGCCTTGTACTTGACTATCAACCCTATCCTCCATGCTCCTACCAAACACATTAAGCTTAACTATCACTTCATCTGTGAAAGTTCACCCTTGGCACTTTACTGAGTGCCTTCATTAGCTCTTGATATCAAGTTATGGATATCTCGACAAAGCTGTTGCAATGAGAATATTTTCTAAGCCTTAGGCCCAAGCTTGGCTTGCACAACATCCCAGCCAAGCTTGAGGGGGATTAATAGACTATCTAGTAAGTTAATGTGGGTTGTATGGATATATGGGCCTAACATAACATCAACTAATAGTCATAGATTAATATGGGATTTTATTTTCTATTTTTAAAACAGATACACATATACATATATATACTTGTATATATTGAGAATAATACCTAATACTCGACAGCAACATTTAGTCTTCTCTCATTCGGAGAACCTTATTTTTTATTCTCAAAATTCATAAATAAATTGTGTAGAAAGTAAAATAATTGGTATTCACTGGAAAAAACAGTAAATAAATTCTAAAAATTATGAACAATTAAGAAATGGTGCATAATAGTTTTAGAATCCCATATATATATATATATATACTACTAGATATCAGAAAATAATTGGAGCATAAACAAATTAAAATGGGTGAAATTGAAAATCCTATCTAAGCGCTTAAACAAATTTTTTAACGATTTAATAATTAATAATGAATGGAAAATTATGGATTGAAAGAGGTGAATAAATGCAATTATAATATTTAAGATGACTAATAAGGCTAATTATCCAAGGTAATTAGGGTTAGAGAAGTTGAATATTGTAGATATAACCCTTTTTATAGCTTATGAGGATATAGTTTATTGGTGCTTTTGAATAATATACACCATGTGTTTATTGTTCCCAAATTCCTTCTTTACTTTCTTCAAAACTTTAGTTTGATATTATATCTTTAAATATTCTATTCACAATATCCATTCGTGCTCTTGGACGAAAATAAAATGGCAATAGACCTTGCCTAAGTGATAAGTGCCCTGCAGACTCATTTTTGTTGTTTACTTATCCATTGCAACCTGTCCCTCGTGCCAACTATCCGTCTAAAAATGTGAAATGTTGTGGTTATAAGGTGATTAATTATTTTGGCTGTTTGTTGACTGCATTTTATTTGGTTAGTCTTCCTCATTATAGTTTGTTCAATTAGGTGTGGAGGAAATGTTGAGTCTGGGGTAGATTGTTATGGATGAAGTAAACTATCTGAAATACTTTTATGTGATTTTGGTATGATATGATACCTTAATTTTGAAACAGTAACCTAATTTCAAGAGGAAACTAGCATGCACCTTCTGCGATAAGATTGCGGAGTTGGACATACATAAAAAGCGTATTATTAGATCGATAATTCTAAGCGTACAAGTAAAATTATACAACTGACTTTACAAATATCCTATGTGGCAGTTAATTAACTATTAAATAAATAAAATAACATTTACTAACAAAGTGTCTTTTACAATTCCCCAACTATGTGCATAATTCTTCTTATCTGCTTTGCTTTTTTACCGCCAGTTTTTTTCTTGTTCTGTTCTTATATCTGTCCTGCAATATTCCTCTTATTTGCTGTACTTTTTCACCGCCATTTCCTCTTAGTTTTTTTCTTGTTCTCTTCTCATATCTGTCCTGCAATATTCCATTTACATCTCAAGCTTCAAGCTTTCCTGATTTACTAAATCTGAAATCTTTCACAGCTAAGTCTCATCCATTCCTAAACAGAGATAATAAAGAAGATGATGAATGTTGTCTTGGATACACTATCAGACAATAGTCGGGAAGACTACTCGGGTTATTTAACTTCATCTCTTTATATTACCAAAATCTTTATTAAATTCAACGTCTCCTGCATTAAAAAAAAATAGTCGTTAGTAGTGCATAAGATAGAAACTGAGATTATTTACAAGAAATAATTTTACATGAGTTGCTGAAATCACAATCATTGCTTTATATTACTAGAACATCTATTAAAATTGATGTCTCATGGGATTGGTAATACCTGACGTTTTACACCTTCTACAAATGTATTAAACTTGTTGATTTCATTCACTGATTTGTATTATCAGTATTTTTATTAAAAGTGATATACCCTGGGAGTAGTAATATAATACAAAAACAAATTTGTACCCTAGTTTAGTAATATAATACCAAAACTAAATTTGCAAAAGTTTAAAATGCTAGCAGCTTCTCTATTTGGACATTAAGTTTAAATACGAAAACTAATCTATTTTTTGACTTTAGGATTATGTCCTTTTTATGATAACATTAGCAAATGCAAAATTCTAATTCAAACCTAAACTACCTACATGTTTATAACTTTTGCAAATGTAGGTATGGAAGGAGATTTCGAAGAGAAGTTAGAGGAAAATTTTGATCAAAATATAGGTGATGGAGAATCAAACCAGGTTGAAAAATCTGATGCAGTCACACCTGAGGTGGGGATGAAGTTTGAGGAGTTTGAGCAAATGTATGAGCTATTTAGATTATATGGGTGTTATAAGGGATTTCCAATGAGGAGGCTACATTCAAGAAAGGGTGATGATGGGACATTAAGATATGTTACGCTTGAGTGTAGTCGAGGTAATAAGTTGTTGAAAAGTAAGGGGTTGAATATGTTAAAGCCTAGACCGCAAGTTGGGACTGGGTGCAAGGTTAGGCTTTCAGCGCGTTTAGACATTGATGGCAAATGGGAGATTACAAAATTAGTCCTTGACCACAATCATGATTTAAGTCCGAGGAAGACTCGATTTTATCGGTGCAACCAGAAACTCACTCCATCAATGAAAAGAAAATTATTGTTAAATGATATAGCAGGAGTCAGACCCAACAAAAGTATCAACACAATTGTGGTTGAGGAAGGTGGATATGAGAACATGGGATTTATAGAAAAATATGCAAGAAATTTCATTGAAAAAGAGAGGCGTTTACGCTTAAGGGAAGGAGATGCTCTTGCAATTCAAAAATACTTTTTGAAGATGCAAGCATCAAATACAGGCTTTGTGTTTTGCATGGATTTGGATCACAAAAATCGATTAAGAAATGTGTTTTGGGAAGATGGTAGGTGTAGAGAAGCATACAAAGAGTTTGGTGATGTTGTGACATTTGACTCAACATATCTAACAAACAAATATGATATGCCCTTCTCACCATTTGTTGGTGTTAATCATCATGGGCAGTCCATCTTGTTGGGATGTGCATTGATATCAATTGAAGATACAGAAACTTTTGTTTGGTAGTTTAGGACATGGATTGAGTGCATGAATGGAGTAGCTCCTAAAGGTATAATCACAGATCAAGACAAAGCCATGCAAAATGGAATTAACATTGTGTTTCCTAATACTAGGCATAGATGGTGTTTGTGGCACATAATGAAGAAGATGAATGAAAAGCTCAAGGGTTATAATGATTATGATTCTATTTGTGTTATTTTGAGTATAGTGGTTTATGATACTCAGACTACTATAGAGTTTGAGAATCTTTGGGCTGAGATGATTAGTAAGTATAATTTGGAGAAAAATACTTGGTTGACTGGATTATACAAAGAGAGAAGACGGTGGGTACCTTGCTTTGTGAAAACATCTTCTTGGGCCGGGATGTCAACTACCCAGAGAAGTGAGAGTATGAATTCATTTTTTGATGGGTATGTCAATTCAAAGACAACATTAAAGCAATTTGTTGAGCAATATGAAAATGCTCTAAGGAGCAAAGCTGAAAAGGAGCAACATGCATATTTTCAATCATTTTTGCAGGTTGTTCCATGCATCACTCTTTACAGAATAGAATCACAATTTCAGCAAGTTTACACCATTCCAAAATTTAGAGAATTTATGGAGGAATTGACTGGTAAGATGTATTGTAAAGTGATCGATATCCGTAATGGTGTTGAGGTTATAGAGTATGATGTCCAAGAAAGAACTTTGATATGTGCCTCTTGTCAAATTCAAGTTTTCACTGTTTCAATCAACATGCAGAAAGATGAATTTTATTGTAGTTGTCACTTGTTTCAATTTAAGGGGATTGTGTGCAGACATGTGCTACATGTGCTTATTGAAGAATATAATGTCAATGAGCTTCCAGAAAAGTACATTTTAAAGAGATGGAGGAAAGATGTGAAGAGATCTTACTTAAGGTGTAAAATCACTTATAATGGTTGGACTAGTACTCTAGAACAAAAAAAGTATGAAGAGCTTCAAAATCTTTTTTCGAAGGTTGCTGATTTTGGAGCAACTAATGATGATCGATACAATCGCCATAAAGAATGGGTAGAAAATGAATTGAAGCAACAACATACCACAAACGAAAGTAGCAAGATTGTTAAATCAATCCAGCCATCCATTCCTCATCACATCATTGATTCTGCAGAAAATGCAAGTGAAGAAATTCAAGATCCACTACATAAGACACGCAAAGGTCGACCTAGAATACATCCATATGCTAAGGCATATGGCAAAGGCAAACGGGCCAACAAATCTAACGGAAAAAATGGGGTAAGTTGTTAGTAGTAATTGTGAGTTGTGTTCTAATATTATTGCTAATACCTCTACTTTATCTACATATTGATTATAATTATCATGGTATGTACTTGGTAGGAAAGTATCACTAAAGATCATGCTTCTCAAAAAAGTACAGGAAGGGGGACCAAAAAATATATAAATTCTCCACAAGAAGTGCTCGTGAGATTGTATTATTCTCTATTTTATATGAAATACCCCTATGATATTCTATACTTTACCTTCAAGTTAACTGTAACCTAAACATTATCATGGTATATACTTTGTAATAAAGTAATACTGAAGATTATGATTCTAAAAAAAATACAAGTCAAACAAGAAAAATTATAAATCCTTTACAAGAATTGCCAATGAGATTCCATTTATATATATGTTTACAAACACATATTTCATTCTTTATTTTGTAGGAAATTCCAAGTTATAACTCATATCTTACACAAATATCTAATAATGCATATCTTTGCCCGCTCCAAGCAAGTGTAAGTATCTAGTGTGAGAGAAATAGATTGATGATTGAATTTGTACCAACTAGCTATTTGATGCATGTTATGTTTATCAAGGAAGATAATTTATGATGCTGATTTTGTGAATATTGCAGACAAGTTATATACAACCATCATTAGGAGTCTTTCCGCAAATGCAACCTGCTGAAAATTCTAGTTTTTGGGGAGCTTCAAAGTTGGCCATAAATGTACCACATGCTTATGGGATTCATCAACCTTCAATCAATAATGTTGTTTTCTTCCAGCCTCCTACACAAGATAACTAGCTATAAGCTTATGATGCTTAGATAACTTCTAAGCTTGTAATGCTTTGATAATCTATAAGCATGTACTACTTAGATAACCTTCTTCATATTTATTTTTCTGAAGCTTTTGATTTATACGAAGCTTTCATCAACAATCCCTAACACTTCATGTACTTACTTTTAATAAGTCTGAAACAGGAAAAACAATATTGGAGATATTTTCAAATTTCATGGTGACGAATTATTTCTTCTAAAAAGCTGATTTTACTATCAGTTTTGACATCAAAGCCTTTTTCTTATTTTATTTCTTTTGTCATCTAAATTTGCAGCTGATCTATCATCATCTTATGATATTATACATTTTTTCTTCAATGGTTACTCCCTTTCATCTTATAAAAGGTTATGTTTTGACTATAATTATGTATCCAACTTAAGTGATATCCTAATATTATTAACTTTATAGTAATTGGCTTTTGAATGAGATTTTAGTTGGAGTTAATTTAAATGTCATCTTTTGACTGAAAGAATGCTCGAGGTAGTATAGTGGAGAGTATTCTGTTCAGTTTCATGATTATTGGGTTGTTATTTGCTATGGAAGTTGTCGTTGCTGCTAAATATGACACTATATATGGCTTAAATTTTCATTGACTTATCTGTTCTAATCTCGACTACTTCCTTCTTTCACAAACCCCAAAACCTGCAACTTTTCCTAGCTTTACAAGGGATAAAAAAGGCACGCACACATACATACAAAGGAAGAAGCACCATAGCAGGCAACTTTAGTATAAGAATAGAGTGCATATATTTTTGTTCTTAGTTTTTTAGAAGTTTCTAGAGCATTTATGCTAGTTAAGAAAATTTGCACTTTAATAATTTCTTCTTACTCTTTATCCTTTCATCTATGAAAGATCTCTATAATTTGGATCTTGCATCCAAGTATTTAGCTCATTTTGGAAAAAAAAAAACAAAATCAAGACAAAAAAAAATTGCAGATCTAAATATATTAGACAAAAATTTACCGATCTAATTCAATTATACAGAAACAAAATTAGGTTCCAGATATGATTCAATCATATAGAAACTAACTCAATACTAAATTTGATCTAGCAAACAAAATTTTAAATTTAAGGATAAAGAAAGAGAAATTTAAAAATTTAATCCATATTACCTGTATTATATGCATAAGATGGATGTTCGACAGCAAAACCGGCGTTGGAAATTAGATACTTAGTGCTTGTATTACCTGAAGAGGATTGATGATGAACGGCGACGACGATATCGCTAAACATTTTTTTTGAACAAAAAGTATACGGATAGAAGTGTTTGAACGATGAGATAAAGTAAAACTGTGCTGTTCTTTTATTTTTTTATTTATTTTGGTGGGAGTAAAAAATATGTGGCTCTTGTTACTCCAGCTCATCGGTTGTAAAAGTGGTAGTAACTATGAAGTCCTACTCATAGCACTACCGATTATTAGATAGGTGAAAAACAAATGAGTGACGATTCCATGAAACTTTGGAATTCTAATACACCGAGACGAGACGTAATCATTATTCATAAATTAAAATGCAGACAAACGATACACAAATTAAAATAAAGGGAGCCCACAATGCAAGATGAAAGGAAGATAGATGTCATAGGAGGAACTGAAGCATCCATGGATGCATTCAGAAATTCAAGGCTGCTGTTGAGAGATTATCGCTTGGATGGCTTGGAGAGACTGAATGGCCTGCTCAAGATAGAATCCGAGAGCTCCGGCAAAGGGAGCAAGTGGATCGGCTGCGATTTCTTGCTTCACATCTTCGTCGGCAGTAGGCGGCGGCTGGCTGGGATCTTTGTCAAATTTAACGGCTTGGTCGCGGTATTCCTCCATACGTGGAGTCGAGAATTGGCGCTGCTTGTTCGGGTCACCCCTTGCAGCGAAACGCTGGCGGGCATGGGAAGTCATAGCAGCAAGTCCGAAAGCCCGGCCTAGACTTTCGTACATTTCTTGCGTTTTCATATACCTCTTGTACTGTTGGACCTCTGATTTGATCATGTCAATTATTTGTTGGGAGGTAGGGTCCTGAAGCACAACATCATCAAGCATGGAATGGGCGTCCACAAGCTTCTCCCTAGCACCGTCTAGGTTCTTACGGTCAGCCATGTCCGTTGCGTCTTTCATCATGTTTGCAGTTTCAAGGCGTTTCTCCTCTACGAGGATCTCATCTAATTCTTGATCAACGGCGTTTGGAGTGCGGGTCACGCTTACCACAATGGGAGCACTATTAACCATTTTGACCCCAGACCTGTGTAGGAAATCATTTGCAAATATATTATTACATCGTGGATATGACGATGAATTCTCGTTTTATTAGTGTGTTGCCAATTAATTAATGCCAGTAATAATTAGTTAAAGGGCGCGTTTAGATGAGGAATTTTAGAAATTAAGGGATTTTATAGGTGATGGGATAGTCAAAGTGATTCATTTTTTGTATTCTATAGTTATAAATTCATTATTTGGGCAACAATAAATTTGAATGAAGAGCTTCTAAATTTGAGCCTAAGGAATTTAAAAAGAAGATAGAGCATAGTGAACTTTGTAAATTTCCTATTAAAAAAAAAAAACTAACCTTTAAATTTTTGCGATCCAAAATCAACATAAATATAGTATTTACTAATCGCTATACATACTTGTACGAGTGTGTGATTGTGAGAACTCTTGTCGTTGTCGGTTCACTGAGAGGAGGCAGGAGAAGATTCACGAGAGCCATGCGTTTCTCTTTTATGTATAGATTCCCGAAAGAAACCGTAATAGAGCCGTCATTTTCGGGCCCTGATTTTGGATAGTTTCCGGCGGACGCCTCCACGATTCTGGGCGTGATGTCTTGATTCTTGATTTTCTGTTTGAATGGCTGAATGGTCACCTTCAGGTCCTGAACACTCACGGTGAGAAGCCCGGCCAAGCATTGGGAGAATGCCATGCTCAAGCTGCTTGAGACCGTGCTATTATCCACATCGGCCAGTGCGAAAGTTCCTTCATGACTGTTTTTGGCGATGGCATTGAGAACCTAAATGTACATATGTATATGTCATTGCCGTGTGTGAGTCGGTTGTCCGACGACGGAGATTAAAATTAATTAGTATATAAACATGCCGTAGATTATATGCACATATTAGCATTTTTAATTATTCATTTATTTCTTACGTACCGTAGCATCGTAGCCTTTGCCAAAGCCGAAAGTGTGCACGGGCACATTCCCGAGCGGAACATGAATAGCCCCTCCCGGAGCAGTCTCCTCACCGTCGGACATGAGCATGATGGCGCCTACCCGACCGTCAGAAAGTCTGCGGTCCTTGAGCACTTGCAGAGCCGTTTCGAGGCCCTCTTTGATGTTTGTTAAACCATGGGGCTGTAAATCCCGGACGAGATCTAAGAGTTTAGACTGTGAATCTGTAGTTACCGATCGCAATGGGCACAACCTCTCCGCGTGAGTAGAGAATTTGACAACTGACAGACGATCAGTGGGGCTAAGCTTTCTGATTAAAAATTGCATGGCAATTTTCAGTTTCCCTATCCTGTCTTCTGTTTTCATGCTACCGCTAACATCTAGGACCGTCACAATGTCCACCCCAGCTCTGTCGTTCCCTGTTCCTCCTCCGGTCACCTTCAGAAGCGCCTTGAAGTAGGTTTCTTTCACCGGTGCATCCTTCTTTGCCACCACTTCAGCCTTTGCTTTACCCACATGAAAGCTAACCCCCGCCGGACCTGACATTCATACATACATACATACATATATATATATAGAGTCATAGGCAGTCCATAAAAACAAATATAAATCACGACAATATAAATATGTTAAAGAGAGGGACTTCACATATATATATATATATACGCACGAGAAAAAATATTATTTTTTATGCATCTTATTTAATCCATGCATGTATATTTGAGGGATGATGTAATGGTTGGAGGTGGGAGGGGGAAAAAAAGATATCATTTCGCTTTACATTTCTTACATCAGGTCAGTTTTCTTTCCTAACTTTTAGATCCTAATAGATATAAAAAAATTTCACGCTAATAAAAATGTTATGAAATTCAAGAATAGTAATACTAGTAATAAAATATGCTATTAATTATGATAATAATAATAACAACCACATTAAAGTTTCTAATTTAGAAAACCTGATCATATTCCATTAGATGTTCGCTATGTATGCAATGCATGCATGCACATTAAATGGAGAAATCAATCAAACATATACCTGAGCCTTGTTGGATTTCAGCGATCGGCTCATCATCGGCGTAACTCATTTTCCGAAGAAAGCTAATAAACTGGTATGCGCAAATATACTACTTTTCTTTAGCTTTCTTTCATCTCATCACTTCTGATCCCACCCTCTATATATAGAGAAAAAATGGTCAAATTTCGATCTTCTTCTTCTTTTATTATTATTACTATTAGTTTTGGCAGTCTTTTTTTTTATTTGGTCAATGCATAGGTTGTTTAAAATAATGATAAAAAAAGACTTAGTTAGATCACAGATTTGGTTCGATCAATTAAGTTGGCATGAGAAACTCTTGTTATTGCATTCTTTAATTATTTGGTTTTATAAGTCCTTATCTTATGCGGATCGATGACAAGTTCTCAAGCATTTATTCCGTGGCCTAGATTGTCTATTAATAATAGCTAGGGTGCATAGAAAAACTATGTTGATTGACCTTGAGGAAATCAATCAGCTGGCTTTTAGCCGTGTTCAGAGTAGCGTGCCGGAAATTGATCCAGGCAAGGCATCGATAAACGGTTCAGATGATTTGACGGTGGTTCACCTATATATCTCTATATATAGTTTTTTTATGGATACAATTAACGTAGTTATATGTAGAAAGTGAAAAATATTATCATTTAGGGGATTGAAATTTAAAAACATGACTAAACAATATACATTCAATATCAATAGAGTAAATCATTTATTAAAAAAATATAAAAGTAAGAAAATATGTATCCTTTTATTACATTAATCTGTAGAAGCTAAACAATAACAAAAGGGATGTTATTGTAAGACCTTCAATTTTTCACAATTAAAATAATTTCCATTTAACATAGCAATGTGGAAGCAAAACTTGCAAATAAGTACTACTACGAAAACCGAAAATAATAACGGAACATTAATAACGGTGGTTTAGAAACCGTTGTCAAACGCGTGAAAATTAATTGGTAGGATAGTATTGATAACGTTTATAGTCCAAAACCGTTATTAAAAGGATAACGTTAAAATTTGTACGGAAGTTTTAATAACGGTTCAAGTAAAACCGTTATTAAAAGAGGTTTTAATAACGATTCCTACAAGAACCGTTGTCAAAAGTTTCTAAGTTTTAATAACGGTTCATGTAGGAACCGTTATTAAAACCCTAAATCCGCCTTTTATTTCGTTCAATTTTGTTTCGTGCCAAAAATTTCAGACTCTACACCTTCCCTCTCTTACTCTCCTTCTCTTGCAAACCCTTGCAACACCACACCTTGCATCACCACTCCGGCTCTTCTTAAGTAAGGGAAACCCTCACACCGCCAACTCTCCACCACACCTCTGCCATTCACGGCTTTGCATGTGTGTGCTATCATTCGTCTGAACCTAGCCAGCACTTGTACCTTCTTCCTCCGCCGTGTTTATAGGTGGTCGCCGCTCCCCTCTTGCTCGCCGTCGTTCCTTTTATGTATGCTTTTGTTCTTCTACTCGTAGCTTTTTCTCTACTTATATATATATATGTATGTATGTTGCTACAAGGTTACGTTGTTTGTTATTGAAAAATTGTGGTTTATCGTTCGAAAATGTGTTGTTGAATGTGTTGGTGAAAAATGTTGTTGTTCGTTGTTGAATTTATTGCGTTACTGTTATATATTAATAAATGCATGTGTTGGCCGAGGCTTTTACATATATATATATATATATATATATATATATATATATATATAACATGCACGAGAGTGTAGAATTATATACAAAGCTAGAAAAATAAAATACTTCAAATTATTAATAATGTCACTCATAAAAACTATATATACACATTTTCATTAATAAGTATAGGACACTAGCTATAAGATATAAGAAATGTCATATAATGAAAAGAAAATATATTTTACATATGCACATCATTGAATGAAAATTTCAATTAGAGGTGGAAGATCTCAAGTTTGGGAATGGTTTCTCTCAGGTGATATGAATCTTAAAAATTTATACTTAATTAATTTTGATAATTGCTGTGAATTATTTGTTCCTTATAATTGTTTGTCTTATTTGTGTGAATAAATTTGATGCAGCACATGGATTCTTTGGATTATGGATGTAGCTGTTGGAGTGTTGCAGATTATGTAATTTTTATTAATTATATGTAATCCCATGTGATGCATTCGCCGGTCGAATTGACTAATGGAAATTAGGTCGGTTGTATAATCCGCCACCCGGTCCATAATAATGGATTAGATGGATTGTGGATTAATCAATCCTTAATAGCCATGATTAGCTAGAATTAATTTAGCTGATGGGAATTAATGCCTAAATATTATCTTGTAATTTGGGGAAGATTTTGATGTATTTTTTTGGGCTGGTTGAGTGTCCATTTTCAACCCATACTTCGACCCATTTCCTGATTGTGTTGTTGGGCTGTATTGTGCATTTGGGCTGGCTGTATGGTGTGTTTTTATACGGTCTATACACTTATATAAATAGGCCATATATGTTGTAATACGCAGAACTTTTGGACTGATATACGATACTCTCTTGATTTCTCTCGATTCTTCTCTCGTGATCTCTCTCTCTCTCTCTCGGCGAACCTCCCACTCGCTTCTTCTCTACTACGTTTGTTCTCTGTCTTTGATCAATCTTGATTGTTCTTTCTTTCGAATTCAGTTGCCGTTGTAAAATTGTGCCTCTGAATCTTTGGATCTTCCTTTGGGAGTTTTCCTTAAGCTGAATCCGGCGAATCGAACCCCGCACTCGATTAATTTATTTGATCCTTTCGCGAAACCCTAATAGGTTTTCTATCATTTGGTATTAGAGCCTCGATTATTCGTGTGCTCGTAGTTTAATTGTTACAACTAAGTTCTTTTCACTTCTGGTTCGATATTTGTTGTTTTCGCTAACCCTAATTTGAAGTGTGAAAATTTAGGGTTTGCAAACAACAAAGGCTTTGTCGAGTCCCGTCGTTCTTAAACCGATGATTGAAGTATTTTGTTCCGCTATTTCGAAGTTCCTGAAAAAAACCCTAATCGACATAGGGTTTGGTCAAGAATTTGAATCTTGACTAATTTTGAGACGAATTTTTGTTGGTAACCTCGAATCATAATTTTCTTGTTATATACTACTGTCTACTATAATTAATTTCCAATTTCTGTCGGAATATTATTTTGTTCGTTTGATAAGTATACAGGTGAACTAACTGGCGAACCTTTTGGTTTCAGGAAAGAAGTAAGACCCCCAAGAAGAGGGGTCCCTAATTAAGTGGATTATTTGCTTAAGCATTTGCGGTAATATCGTTCCCTTTCATTTATCTATAATTGTCGAATTGATAATTGCCTGGAAAATTCTGAGTAAGCTATATTATTGATATATCTATTAATCATTGATACTGTGATAATTTCTTATAATTAGTCTGTGCGTTCTGTTTGTTTGAATTTATAATTGATCTTGTTTAATTAGTTGTTGCTGTGTTAGTGGATTAAGTCAAAAGAATTTCATAATGTCTAACAATGGACAGTCTGTTAACCAATCTGTTTCCAGTAATGATCTATTAGAAACCCTTAGGACTTTTCAAGAACAAATGACTGCTCAATTTGCTGTATTATCTGCTAATTTAGAACAAAGATTAGGAGAATAGGAAATAAAAATTAATGAGCTACAACATAATAGAGTTGAAACTAACCAAGCAGGGGTATTAGGAAGGGCTCCTATGGACCCTAGGAGTAGAATTCCACCCATAGCTAATCTTGAAGAGTTGGAAGTTCAAGTATCTAATAATAGTGATAGGATACCTAGGCAAAACAATAGGCAAGATAGGGAGTTAGAGTTAATTGATAGGAATCTAAATAATCTTAAGCTTAGTATACTTGGGTTCAATGGCAGGAATGACCCTGATTATTATTTTGAGTGGGAAAGGAAAATAGAACTAGTGTTTGAGTGTCATAATTATTCATAAGAGAAGAAAATTATGGTAGTTGTAGTAGAATTTACTGAGTATGCTTCCTCTTGGTATCATAATTTGGTGTTAACTAGACGTAGGTGTGGGGAGCCACCTATACAGACTTGGGAAGAATTTAAAATTTTAATGAGAAAAAGGTTTGTGCCAAGTTACTATTATAGGGAACTACATAAGAGATTACAAACAATTAGTCAAGGAATGAGGACAGTGGATGATTACTATAAGGAATTAGAGGTCTTGATTATTAAGACAGGAATTATTGAGGATGAGGATGCTACCATGGCTAGGTTTCTGAGTGGACTAAATTCTGAGATAGCTGATAAAGTAGAATTATATCCTTGTGAAACTTTAGGTGAAATGGTAAACATAGCTACTAAGATAGAGATTCAATTAAGGAAGTCTAGACAATATAAACCCCCTGGGATTGGGTTTAAGAGTACAGTAAGGAGAAACTTTGGGGGAAATACTTTTAGAAACTGGAAGAATACTAGTAAGGTTGAGTCTTGAGGTAGGAATAATGAAGTTAAGGTAGGAAATAAGTTTGAAAAGGGTAAGAATGTGATGACAAACCCTGTGAATGGACCAAACAGAACTAGGGATATTAAATGTTTTAGATGTGGAGGATTGGGACACATAGCTTCTGAGTGTCCAAACAAGAGAAAAATTTTAATTAGAGAATATGGAGACATAGAATCTGAATCTGAAGAGGAAGATGTATAGATTATTGTAGTCAGAGAAGATGATAGTGATTCAGAAGAAGAAATAGAATTGCTAGTGAGTAAGGATCTTTTTGTAGTACGTAGGGCTTTAAACAGTAACAAATTACCTGATTCTAATGCTATACAAAGAGAAAATATATTTCATACTAGGTATTTAATTGATGATAAATGCTTTAACATGGCCATAGACAATGGTAGTTGTATTAATGCTGCTAGTACCTTGTTAGTGTCTAAGTTAGATTTAACAACTACTAAACATCCAAAACCATATAGATTGCAATGGCTTAATGAGTTTGGAGATGTCAAAGTTAGTCAACAAGTCTTAGTACACATAAAATTAGGAAAATATGAAGATTCTGTTTTATGTGATATAGTTCCTATGCATGCTGCTCACTTGTTGTTAGGTAGACCTTGGCAATATGATAGAAAGGTAATACATGATGGTTATAAGAATAGATATACAGTACAGAAGGATGATAGGAAGATTATTTTAGCACCCATGACTCCAAAAGAGATATTTGAGGATCAAATTAAAATTAAGTCTGATTACAAGGAATTATCTAAACCTAGTTTGGAGACTGAGATTAGTTCAAAGGACATATTAGGAACATCTAGGTTTTATGCTAAAAGTAAGGATGTAGGAAAGGCTATGAAGAGAAATGCCAATGTGTATTTGATGGTTTATAAGGAATGTTATGAATGTCAGTTAGGAATAAGTGAAGAAATACCTAGTACAGTAAAACAATTATTAGAAGAATATAGTGAATTGTTTCCTGAGGACATTCCTAGTGGATTACCTCCATTGAGGGGAATAGAGCACCAAATAGATTTTATTCTAGGAGCTGTTATACCAAATAGACCTGCTTATAGGGCTAATCCTAAGGAAGTTAAGGAATTAAAAAGGCAGGTTTCTAAATTGTTAAGTAAGGGATACATTAAGGAATTTATGAGTCTTTGTGCAGTTCCAGTGTTATTAGTGCCTAAAAAGGATGGTAGTTGGAGGATGTGTGTGGATAGCAGGGTAGTAAATAAGATAACTATAAAATATAGATATCCTATACCTAGGCTTGATGAAATGTTGGATCAATTACATGGTGCTGTTATATTTTCAAAAATAGATTTAAAAAGTGGATATCATCAAATTAGGATGAAACCAGGAGATGAGTGGAAGAAAACTTTTAAAAATAATTTGGATTATATGAATGGTTAGTGATGCCTTTTGGGTTATCAAATGCTCCTACTACTTTTATGAGGCTTATGAACTAAGTTTTGAGGGAGTTTATTGGAAAATTTGTGGCTGTTTATTTTGATGATATACTTATATATAGTAAGACTTTAGAGGAACACTTGAGACACTTAAGGATTATTTTGAATGTGTTTAAGACAGAACATGATGGAAACCTATTAGGGTTTCTCGAAAGGATCGAAAGATTAATCGATAGCAATGTTCGATTTGCCGGTTCAGCCTAAGGAACAACTCCAAACGAAGACCAAAAGATTTAGAGGCACAGTTTGTACAAAGGCAACTAAAATTTGAATAGTGAATGATCTAGATCGATCAAAGGTGAGAGAGGAGATTCAGAAGAACGAGCGAACGAGAAAATCGCCGAGAGAGAGAGAGACAAGTCGCGAGAGAAGAATTGTGATTCAGCCAGAAAATTCAATCAATAATAATTGTCGTTACTGTACATATTAGACCCAACTATATATAGGCGTATTACAGACCATATGTCGACGTACAAAATACACAATACAAACCTTCTAATACACGCTATACTTACAATGAGAAGGCCGAATGGCCTGCTTGTTTTTGGGCCAAAAAATAGTCGATCAGCCCAATCGAACCCCACAATAAAAATGTCCCAAATACAATTAATTTAAGACTTAATTCCCATTAGCTAAAATAACACTTTAGCTAATCATGGCTATTAAGGATTGATTAATCCACAATCCATCTAGTCCAAATTAAGGACCGGGTGGCGGATTATACAACCGACCTAATTTCCATTAGCCAATTTCGACCGGCAAATGCATCATATGGGATTACAATTTATTAACAAAAATTTACATAATCTGCACACTTCAAATACATAATCTGCACATCACAGCAACTGCATCCAAAGTTCCATAGAATCCATATGCTGCATTACACTCCTATTTATTAACCAAATAAGACAAACAATTATAAGTAAATAATTCACCGCAATTTTAGAAATTAATTAAATAAAAATTCTTAAGATTCACAGCAGAACACCTTTATGCTAATTTAACTAAGTCTAGATTTTTTCTGGAAAATGTGGTTTATTAGGATTTGTGGTAGGAAAAGATGGTATATCTGTGGATAAAGATCAGATTAAAGCTATTCAAGAATGCATTGTGCCAAAGAGTGTGACTGAAGTAAGAAGTTTTCATGGGTTGTGTTCTTTTTATAGGAGATTTGTTTGGAATTTTAGTACTATAGCTGCTCCATTTACTACCCTAACAAAGAAGGATAATGGATTTAGGTGGGGTTTAGAACAGCAAAAAATCTTTTGAGACACTTAAAACTAAATTAACCCAAGCACCTGTGTTAAGCCTTCCTGACTTTGAAAAGATGTTTGAATTAGATTGTGATGCTTTAAGGTTAGGAATAGGGGCTGTACTTTCTCAAGAGGGCAAACCAATAGCTTATTTTAGTGAGAAATTAAATGGAAGTACATTGAATTATTCTACTTATGAAAAGGAGTTGTCTGCTTTAGTAAGGGCTTTAGAGGTTTGGCAACATTACTTGTGGCATAGAGAGTTTGTAATTAATAATGATCAAGAAGCTATTAAGTATTTAAAAATTCAATCAAAGTTAAATAGAAGACAAGGTAGATTGATAGAGTTTATTGAAAGTTTTCCTTACATGATTAATTATAAGAAAGGAAGTGATAATGTAGTTGCAGATGCCCTATCTAGGAGATATGCTTTATTAAATGCTGCTGATACTACTTTGTTAGGTTTTTCTAGTATTAAATTGTTATACTTATAAGATCTTGATTTTAAGGAAATTTATAAAAAGTGTGAAGTTTCTACACAAGGAAAATATTTTATTAATGAAGGTTATTTGTTTAGGGAAAATAGGTTATGTATTCCTGAATGTTCTTACAGAGGGTTATTAATTCAAGAAGCTCATAGTGGTGGGTTAATGGCACATTTAGGATTTTAGAAAACTTTAGATATATTGACTGATCATTTTTATTGGCCTCACATGAAGAAAGATGTTTTAAAATATTGTGTCAACTGTAGTGCTTTTAGGCAGGCTAAAACTACTTCAAAACCATTTGGTTTATATACTCCCTTACTTGTATCTAACCACCCTTGGGTTGATGTTGATTTGAATTTTGTTTTAGGATTACCTAGGACTAATAGAGCTAAGGATTCATTAATGGTTGTAGTAGATAGGTTTAGTAAGATGGCTCATTTTATACCTTGTAATAAAACAAATGATGTTGTGGCTATGGCTGAATTATTTTTTTCTAATGTAGTTAAATTGCATGGAATTCCTTAGACTATAGTTTCAGATAGGGATGTTAAATTTTTGAGTCATTTCTGGAAGGTTTTGTGGGGAAAATTAGTGACTAAGTAATTTTTTTCTACAACTTGTCACCTTCAAACTAATGGACAAACTGAGGTAGTAAATAGAACATTAGGTAATATGTTAAGGGCTATCCTTGGAAAGAATCTTAGACAGTGGGAATATGTTTTACCTTAGGTAGAGTTTGCTTATATTAGGACTTTGCATTCTACAACTAATAAAACTCCATTTGAAATTGTGTATGGTTTTAATCCTTTAACTCCTTTAGACTTAAGTCCTTTACCTCATGCTGAATTGCACAATTTTTATGCTGAATCTAGAGCTAATAATATGAAAAGTTACATGAGTTTGTAAGTCAACAAATCAATAAAAAGGTGCAGCGAATGGCTGAGCATGCTAATAAAGGGAGGAGAAAAATGATTTTTAAACCAGGGGACTTAGTTTGGGTACACCTTAGGAAGGAGAGGTTTCCAAATTTTAGGAAGTCAAAATTAAATTCTAGAGGAGATGGACCATTTATTGTGTTAGAGAAAATTAATGGCAATGCTTATAAGATTGATTTACCTGCTAAATTTGGGAATGCTAGTAACTCTTTTAATGTGGCTGATCTTAGTCCATTTCTGGGACTTATTCAGGTTTCAGAGGCGAAACCTTTTCAAAAAGAGGGGAATGAGATGAATCTTAAAAATTTATACTTAATTAATTTTGATAATTGATGTGAATTATTTGTTACTTATAATCGTTTGTCTTATTTGTGTGAATAAATACGAATTTGATGCAGCACATGGTTTCTGTGGATTCTGGATGCAGCTGTTGGAGTGTTGCAGATTATGTAATTTTTGTTAATTATATGTAATCCTATGTGATGCATTCGTTGGTCGAATTGGCTAATGGAAATTAGGTCGGTTGTATAATCCGCCACCCAGTCCATAATAATAGATTAGATGGATTGTGGATTAGTCAATCCTTAATAGCCATGATTAGCTAGAATTAATTTAGCTGATGGGAATTAATGCCTAAATATTATCTTGTAATTTGGGGAAGATTTTGATGTATTTATTTGGGCTGGTTGAGTGTCCATTTTCGACCCATACTTCGACCCATTTCCTGATTGTGTTGTTGGGCTGTATTGTGCGTTTGGGCTGGCTGTATGGTGTATTTTTATACGGTCTCTACACTTATATAAATAGGCCATATATGTTGTAATACGCAGAACTTTTAGACTGATATACGATACTCTCTTGATTTCTCTCGATTCTTCTCTCGCGATCTCTCTCTCTCTCTCGGCGAACCTCTCACTCGCTTCTTCTCTACTGCATCTGTTCTATGTCTTTGATCAATCTTGATCGTTCTTTCTCTCGAATTCAGTTGCCATTGTAAAATTGTGCCTCTGAATCTTTGGATCTTCCTTTGGGAGTTTTCCTTAGGCTGAATCCGGCGAATCGAACCCTGCACTCGATTAATTTCTTCAATCCTTTCACGAAACCCTAACAGGTTCTCCATCATCAGGGGTAGCTACCTTAGAGACGAGGTAGGATTCCTCGATTTAATTGGTTTTGTGGTGTGCCGGTTGTGCCTCAATAAGGCCCTAATTTACTCTATTAGTCACCTACGGGTCCCATAGGGGGTATCGATACTTAAGGATTAGGTGTCCGAGGTGAGGAGGGTACTGTGTGCCTCGTGCATTAGTATAATCAAAGTGTTGTTATGCCTCTGGGTTGGATGGTTGGGAGGGTACTGTGATGCCTTATAAGCTAGTATGATAGGTGTACTTTTATATCTTTGGGTATTATTGTATCTTCCTCAAGTAAATAAAAATGGAAATGATATGATTTAATTGGAAGGATTATTATTAGATATTAGATAGGTTTTGGTAGTAACCTTTGTGCTTACTTGTTGTTTTGGTAGTAGCATTCGTGCCTACTTATAGTTTTAATAGTAGCCTTCGTTCCTACCTATAGTTTTGGTAGCACATTTGTGCCTACCTATTGTTTGGTAGTAGCCTTTGTGCTTACCTATGGTTTCGGTAGTAGCCTTTGTGCCTACTTGTGGTTTGGTAGTAGACTTTGTGCCTACTTGTGGTTTTGGTAGCAGCCTTCGTGCCTACCTATTTTGGTATTATGTTAGTAAGTGTACGTATGATGTTATGGATCTTATTATATTATACCTGTAAGTATACCTATGATGTTATATATTTTATTATACTGTACCTGTAAGTATACCTGTGATTTTATGAATATTTTATTATATTATACCTGTAAATATACTTGTGATGTTATGGATTTTATTATATTATACTTGTAAGTATACCTATGATGTTATGGATCTCATTATATTATACTTGTGAACATACCTGTGATGTTATATATTTGGTTGGGATTGATGTTGGGACATGAATTATGTTAGGAAGGTTATAATTGTGATGTAGAGTTAAGTTTTAATTATTACTTCAGAGAGCATCTTGGTATGCTTAGTTAATAAGTGTTATTATGTTTTAAATGAGCACACATGAATAGTATATAGTTTGGTGACTACTGCTTATCTGTTATGATTATTGTGTTTGGATCATCTCATGTATTTCTTAATGTTTATACCATGTATTGTCATGAGGCCTTATAGTTATTGTGTTGTAGTTGATCTAATCACACTTCAAAGAGCATCTATGGTATGATAGTTTGGTAAGTTTTACTAGGTCCTTGATGAACTAGTATGAGTAATATGTTGTTTCGGTGATTATGATATATCTGATATGATTAACATATCTTGATCATCTTATGCATGCTTTAAGACTATACCATGTATTTTCGTGATGCCTTATGGTTATTGTGTTAGGGTTTTCTTCTAATCATACTTCAAAGAGTATCTCTAGGTTGTTTATTTGGTAAGTTTAGTTGTTTCAAATAAATGAATATGAGTAGCATGTGACCTCAATGGAGTTTGATTATCTAAATTATTATTGTATCTCAATCCTCATATGTGTATGTATATGCCTTATATAATGTTAGTTGTATGCCTTATATATGTTCCATGCTATTTTCTCATATTAGTTTGGTATAAGAGGTTACTCAGTACCGTAGTACTAAAGGGTTCATTTTCCTGAGCTGTGTCTATTCAATATGCAGTGGACTTTGTAGGTTAGCTTTCGAGTTTAGTTGAAAGTTGTTGGTTGGTTTTGAGAGCATAGGAATATCTGGTATCTCTTCTGCTAGCTAGTCTCCAATTGTGTTTATATTTTTATGTCCTCCTGTAATTTCTCTCTTAAGTTTTGGTAGACTACTGATGTTATTTTTAATTAGCACTGCACTTATCTCTTATTCTCTGTATTTTGACTGTTGTAATCATATTATTGAAGTAAATTAATGCTTTATCCTTAGCACTTAGTATAAGAATGGTAAAGGATGCCATACTTATATTTAGAGCTGGCAATCGGACGGGTCAGGTCACTATCGGATCGGGTAACATAATAATCGGGTCACATCAGTTTCGGATAATTTCGGATTATTTTGTCGGGTCGGGCTAGGTCGGGTTTGATTCGGATCAACTCAGTATCGGATAATCTCGGGTCATTCTAAGCTCTCGGGTCGGGTCTGGTTGAGATCGGATGGACTCGGATTCGGGTAAATTTGGGTTGTTCTAATTTCGGTTCGGGTTCGGATCGGGCTCGGTTGAGTTTCAATTATTATATTTTCGGATTGAATTTAGATTGAACTTAGGTTATTTCATATTTGAGCCATGCTTGTGTCATTTTCTTTCTTTCTTTTTATTCCAAGATATTATTAAAAGCTAATGATTTTGAGATCATTTATTTTAATTTATCTTATTCAATCAAAATTAAATTATTATATTAATTGTTTTGGGGCCTTAGAATTTTTTATCATTATTTCATCTTTGGAGATGTATTTGACATTTCAAATTTAAAAGTTTTCAAATCATATCACTTTTCTTTTTATGTTAAGGTATAACTTATAATTCAACTCCATTATTAGCTTGGTCATATTGAGTTCTAGTATTATTTTAAGTTTATATTATATTTATATCTTATACGCTCCTTACATGATATTAACTTATAATAGTCATTGATAATTGATAACAAATGAAGACTTCTAAGGTTGTACTTCTCATATTATTTTTAAAAGAGATTGATCACATCATATCAACATAATTTTAATAAATATAATAATAATAATAATACAAAAATAATGATAACAATAATAATAGTAATCAATGAATATCAATTATGGCAAAAATAATAATAACAACATATTAGTTTTTTTATTATATATTTTGATTAGATCATATCAAGCTAAATAAGATAAAAATTAAATAAAGTAAGTAATAATGACTATTATTGACAAAAGACCAACTAATATTGAATTCTTACTATTTAACACTGTTGATGTAATAAAAAATATTAATCTTCAATTTTTATAATGAATAACTAACATTCTCACACTAGATTTTTCTTACTTTCCTATGATGTTGTAGGTGCTATATTGCAAGGTATGGCCATATAGATACTAACATATAGTGTTCAAGGCTGCACTGTTATTATCTTATGGTACTAGATTGAATAATGGAAGTGAACTAATATTTAAATGGCATAGTAGTGTTATTCTTTTTTTTCTCTACTTTTATTTCTATTGGTATCAATGGATATTGTATTTGTATATACATAAGTGATATAAATTTTATGAAAGTATATTGTTTCTAGATTTTGATGTAAGTGCTAGTATGGATTAGTTGCACATCTATATTATTTCATGTTTTATGAAGTTTTAAAAATTTTGAGTTATGGGTTAATGTTAATTTTTGGATGGTACCAAGTTGAATCTTTATAGATTTATAATTTTTTAGATAATATTAGATTTCGGATAAATAATGGATCGGGTGGGGTCATTTCGGATTTATAGTTTTTTGGGTTATATCGGGTTTCGGGTGAATAGCGGGTCGGGTCGGGTTTATTTCGGGCTTATGATTTCTCGGGTTATATTGGATATCGGATATGTATCGGATCGGGTTGGATAGATTTCGGGCTTTTAATTACTCAGATAAAATCGGATCGGATTTCGGGTGGATCGAGTCGGTTTTCGTCGAATTTTTCGGGTCGGGTCAACTTTTGCCGGCTCTACTTATATTGAGTGTGGCGATAACACCCATTAATTTTGCAAATAGCGCTTCCACAATATAAAAATTTTTAGTAGCAAAAATGGGAGTGTTACAAACCCTTCATTACTACTGTACTGAGTAACCCTTTATACCAAATTAATAGTAGAAACTAGCATTGAACACTTACAAGGGATAAAAATAACATGGTATCAGACATATACATATACAAACGAGGATTGATTTACAATAATCATTTAGATAATCACTTTCCCTCAAGGTCACCTACTACTCATATTCATTCATCTGAAATAATGGAACTTACCAAACAAGTATCCTAGAGATGCTCTCTGAAGTATGATTAGAAGTAAACCCCAACACTATAACCATAAGGCATCACGACAATGCATAGTATAAACTTTATACATGCATGAGATGATCAAGATACACTAATCATATCAGATAAATCATAATCACCAAAACCACATAGTACTCAAACTTATTCATCCATAACATAATAAAACTTACCAAACTAACATAACAGATATTATCTCTAAAGTATGATTAAAACAACCACAACACAATAACCATAAGGCATCATGATAATATATGGTATAAACATTAAGACATACATGAGATGATCCAAATACAATAATCATAACAGATAATCAATAATCACCAGACTACATACTATTCATGCTTGTTCTTTTAGAATATAATAACACTTATCAACCGAGCATCCAGAGATACTCCCTAAAGTAATAATTAGAACCAAACTCCAGTATAACAACCATAACTTTCACAGCATAACTCACATCTCAACATCAATCCTAGAAAAATCTATAACATCATAGGTAAAGTACAAAGGCACAACACCAAACACAAATAGGAATGAATGATACTACCAAAACAATAGGTAGGCATGAAGGTTACTACCAAAACCACATGTAGGCAAGAAGGCTACTACCGAACCATAGGTAGGAATGAATACTACTACCAAAACCATAAGTCGGTACGAAGGATATTACTGACCAATCCAATAATCTAATAATAATCATTCCAATCCAATCATATCATTTTTATTGTTATTTATTTGAGGGGGATACTATAATAACCCGGAGACATAAAAGTATACATAAGGCATCATAGTACCCTCCAACCATCCAACCTAGAGGCATAACATCACTTTGGTCATACTGATGCATAAGGCACACAATAACCTCCTCACCTCAAACACCTAATCCTTAAGTATTAATACCCGCTATAGGACTTGTAGGTCACTTATATAGTAGACTAGGGTCTTACTAGAGCACAACCAACACACCATAAACCAAATAAATTGAGGATTCCTACCTCATCTCTAGGGTAGCTACCCCTAGAGAGAAACCATTCTCAAACTCGAGGTCTTCCACTTTACATATTAGTATTTTATAAGGTGATCATAGATATTACATATTGCACAATTATTCTCATTTCCACACTTATCATTTTTTCTTTATTTCCAATTATCCAAGTAAATCGTAAGGTCAACAGTCCAAAATAAAGTCAAAGTCAACACTAAGGTCAACCTATTAAAAATTAAGGACATCCTATGTCCAATTATTTACATTCAGGCGCATTATGTTAAAAATGACCAAAATGACCCTAGGACCAATAATTATCTAATTATCATCCATTTAAATACTAAATCTATTTTATTTATTATTTTTTCACAAAAATGCTAAACTAAAATAATTTAATTATTTATTATGCAATCTAAATTACCAAATATTCTAAAAGACCATTTTGTCCTTACACAAATTTCTGCATACAAAACCCTATCATACACTTTTAAAATGTCTAAAACACATGATCACATATTCAACAACAAATAATACGTATTGGACATGATTTTTAGGATAAATATCCTAATACACTAAAAATGATTAAATTTCTCATAGGGCACACATCCATAATTATTATTCCACAATTATATCTAAGCATGATTATCCTATTATTTTATATACACATATCATACAAAATATTTTTTAGTCATTAGAATCATTTTAATCATTTTTTTTTACCTCGCATATTTTACATCAGATAACATGCTCATTTTACCCATTTTCATAATAATAATAATTAACACATAATTCTAACGTAATAAATCATGCTTAACATATTTTCATACATCAAAAATCCTAATGTAATATCATGTAATATTTATCACTTTAGTAGAGTATAACGGTTACCTGAATTCTAACAAAAATATAAAAATAGCATTATCCTACTAAATACATAAGGTCCCGCTAATCTAATTTTCGTACCTAAAATTAACACCACAATTACTAAATTAATATCTATCAGATAAATTAATAATTATAATATAAAAATATTATGTTGCATAAAATTACTAAAATATCCTTACGATTAAAATGGGTATTAAATATTCTTAAAAATAAAACACAACTCACACTGTATGTGCAACGTGAGCCATGCACAAAAGAAAGGGGGCAGTGCATGGTGCTAGATGACAGCAAGGGTAAGGCAGGGAGATGTAGCAGTAGGGGTGGAGACTGGTGGTGGTTGGTGGTTGACAGTGGAGGGTGGTAGTTGTTTGGTGGTTATGGTGTTGGCTGCAATGGTATGGGTTGGTTATGGTGTTTCTTGGTGGTGGGTGTAAGAAAATGGAGAAGGTGGCTGGTCGTGCATGCGTGGATGCTGGTGGTGTAGGATGGCGATTGTTGGTGCTGCTGGGGAGCTGTACTGGAGGGTGATGGAGAGTTTTTAGAAGGTGTAAGGTTAGACAACGCAGGGAGTAGATGAGAAGGGTTGCGGGGCTGGAGTTGCTGGTGTAGATGGTTGGTTGTGCTAGAGAGTTGTAGAAGCTGAAGGTTGTAGTGGGTGGAGGTGTTGTGGTGGGCTGGAAGTGATGTTACATAGGGAAAATGTGGCTTAGATAGGGGAGGAAGAAGAGGAAGGAAGGAGAAGAAGGAGGATGGGGGGCAATGGGGTTGTTGTAGAGGGGATGGTGATTTAATGTGAAAGGGTGAAGGGTTGTACATGGTTGGTGGTGGCTGGCTCAAGGTGGTTGTGTTTTGGAGGAAAACAAAACCAACATAGCTGTTAGAGAGAGGGAGCTAGGGGAAAAAGGAAGCTGGAAGACAGGGAGTTGGTTAGTTTGATGGGAAAATCCAAGCGGGTAGTGTGGGGGTTGCACGGGCAGAGAGGGAGATTGTTGATGGGTTGTGTGTAGTGAGTGTATACGTACACATGTATATAGATAGGTTGAGTGTGGTGAAGTAAAAAGGGAGAAAAGGGAGGGTAGGATAGAAATTATATATTATTTTTATTTTTATTTTAGGTGTATTTTAGGTAGGTTAGGGTATGGGGTAAAAATATATCAGGAAAAATTATTCAATCTCAAATAGATTAAAAAGAAACAGAAAGAGTAATAAAAATAATCTAGGTTAGATTTTAGAAAATTATTTTTGGGTTATAAATTAAAATATTATTAGTAAAATAATTACGATAAGATTTACGAGTATAAACTAGGATTAAATTTAATAACCTAATTTCTATCAAATTTTAACCTGATTAAATTTATATCTAAACTGTGGTAATAATACACATAATAATAATATGCTTAATACTAAACTTCTAAAATAATCATTACTACTAATCATGTATAATTATTAACTTATAATTAAAGTTTCTAAAAATGGAGTAATAAATGATCCAATTAAGGTAGGCCCTTTACAGGTCATCCCCAAAGACCTTCACATGATCCTCTGCACATGGGAATGTGCTAGTAATCGAGTAAACGGGCACATCAATACACTACATACTGAGGAAGCCAAGTTGCTCCCTTAATGTAACACAAGTGTACCAATTTGTCGTACATGAATATAAGACACAACATGCATCATGATAGAACATATATAATGGTTGAAGTGCATAAGACATTTTATCATGTACAATTCCAGCAAAGCAAAATACAACATGCTTAGATTCACAACATTCTCACATAAATACTTACATAAGTACTAAATCACTCAATTATCTAGGGTTTATTTCCAATTATCTAATTCCTTATGTTATACCATTTCTTATCCATATATGTGGTAGGTTATTTACTTAATCAATATTTTATTCCATAACCACTTAGTCTTTCTGACCCTTAGTTGAGTGTATAAACCAACTTTATTCATTTTGATCAATCATACCATTACTTCCCTTTCCTTAAACCAATCATTAACCATTCAGTTGGCCATTGTGCATAATTTCAATCAATATTTACCATTCATGTTTTATTATCATCAAGAGATGGATTGCACACCACCCCATGGTCTCACATACCATGGAAGCCTATCTAAATAAGGGACATAAAGTCTAGGCCGAAGTCAATCACCAAGTGGACATAAGTCTAAGGGAAATTTAATCACTAAAATGGAAATAAGTCTAGGCTTAAGCTAACCAATATGGACATAAGTCTACGCTAAAGCCAATTACCAAGGTAATTAGACCATTTATTATCAATACCCTCTAGTACATCATTAGTGTCTAGAGTAGGTAAGGTACTGGGACCTCTCATAATCCTACCCGCAAGCAGACTAACCCCCGGTAGCTATCAAGGATTGGGTAACCCGAACCCATACTCTACTTGACTTTCTTTTACTTTACATGATTAGTGTTTTATTCATAAAGATGGATGATTATAAAAGGCTCATACAAATTAAGCAAGTCATCTTTCCAAGTTAATCCATATTAATCCTTTCCTTTCCATTTTTCCTAACCATGTGGGTTTTCCATTTATTTCTGGCCAATGTTTTTCATATCCAACATTATATTTAATTCTAGTCTAAGATGAGTTTCATTAATCTTTTCTCAATAACCTGATCTATCATTCCTTGTTCGTTGTTGTCTATTTTTGTGTAGGTTTTCAAGCCTCTATACTCAAGAGTAATCTTTTCCATTTCAATTTCCTTTCTTTCCTTTCTTTCCTTTCTTTTCCATTTCAATGTGATGAATATTTAGTGAAGTCATGGTTAATGTATAGTGGATTTGTGATGAATATGTCTAAATTTGAGTAGTTTATCTCCTGTCCTTGTTATTTTATATGTGTTTTAGTTGATTTAAATTTATCCTAGTTTTCCATTGTATGTATAATAAGCTATAGAAGCAAGGTTATGAATTTTGGATCATTTGGAGTTGAAATAAATTTTTTAATGTTTAGACATATTTAGCCATGGGTACATTGAGCAATACAGATTGTTTTTGAAATTTTTAAGTGCACCATTGTCTTCATTACATCTTTTAAATAAAATTTGGTATAGAATATGTAAGGGTTTGATTTTTTTAGAGTAAGCTATGAAATTTAGAAGTTTAATGTAATTTTAGGTGAATAAGGACATTTTTGGCCGTTACAAATAAATTTTGGAAATTTTGAGACCTAAGTGGATATCATGTTAATAAAATAATTTAAATGGATACGTTTGACACTTAGATGACATTTGATGAGTATACCTAGGGACCTTAATTAAAATAATTGATTAAGTACGAAAAATAAAAAGAGAAATATACACTTTGGGTAATCTTAAAATTTTATCATAGTGTCTTATTTATATTTCATCCTAAGAAAATAATTTGTTAGGTATAATCCTTTTAGTATGAAATAAACATCTCATAATCTTATGGTAAATTAGTTGATCTTAAATATATTTTAGTCAATTTATGTGCCTTTAGAGTAGTTATTTAGTTTGAACCCTTGGTTCACTTAGATGTTGGATATTGAACCTTATCTTGAAAAACTAGAGTTAATATACATTGATATAAAATTTTATTTGGTCTTTTAGGACATGGAAATTAAACTTTAATGCCTCAATAATCTTGTCTGGGCTTTAAGACCTTGATAATCTTCATTGGGTTTTAATGCTTTATACATTTAATTGGGTCTTAATAGCATGTTAATGGGCCTCTGAGCTCTAGATGGTTTGGGCCTTGATTGCTTTATGGACCAAGTGCATGAATATTATCAAATTTTACTAAAATAATTGGCTTATGTTCTTATATATGATTAAGTTAGAGTCTATGGGCCTTTTTTCTTGTTTGACCTAAATCTTAGTTAAGACATTAATCACTTAATGTAAAAGATCTTGGTTCAGGACTTGTACCACTCAAGGTAGTTATCCGAGTTAGGTTCGGTATTCTCTTGATATTTGTAACATCACAAAATTCACTAAATTTTTTTACAAAAGGAATTAAATTAAAACGTGTGAATTTCAGAAATGTTACGGCTGTGATTAGTACAAGCCCAACCCATGGATGTTCTCATACTAACCACAAGGCTAAAATAAATTTAATAACCATCATAAATAAAACCTAATCAAGACTTCAAATAAGCATTAAACAATTATAAGATAGAAATCAAAGTGCATGAAAAAGAGTCATAACCCATAGTACATAGTCAAAGTTTCTTCAAAGGGAAAAGGTCTACAAAGAGATAAAGGTTTAGTTCTAGAAAATCTAATACAAATTAGAAAATCACAAAGAATAAAGTTTGGCCTTGCCTCTCTAGATCTCCGTGCCAAGCCCATGCTCAACACTCAGCCCCACCTGATGCCTTGTGAACATCGAAGGCATCAAAAAAGGTATCACCAACCTGCACAAAGTTAGAGGGGCCTTCTGCTCGTGGGAATGAGCAGCACCCATGAAAAGGGTGGTAAGTACGCTACGTACTGAGTAAGGTAACCATGCACTAAGGCCAAAACACAAAGGCACATAACCCAAGTAGGATAACATAATAGCATAGGATCAATTCAGATAAATAAATAAAGGCCAAATTATAGTCCGAATAAATTAATTATTTAATCTCTAATTCGTATTCATTACACACCATGATTTTTATTAATCCACATGAGTACAAGAACTCCACTATTATAGCCGGTGGAGCGGTCACTTGAAGGGAAAAACACACCTGGCCACTATTATATACCGGTGGATTAGTCTCTAGGGTAAGATACTCCTGGCCACTATTATTCACCGGTGGACCAATATGGCCCTGACTCTCATGGTGTTCTTTTGTAAGTACTTAGTGTCTTTTATGTGTCTTAGCAAACTTAGGGTTTGGTTTATTGAGCTCAGGATCCCCTACTATTATAGCTGGTGGAGTAGTCACTTATAGGACAAAATGCACCTAACCACTATTATAGCGGGTGGAGCAGTCACTTATAGGACATAACACACCTAACCATTATTATATTCTGATGGATCGGTCTAGGCCCGGCTTAATAATCTTCTACTTTACATGATTAATGTTTTACCGTATCTTATCCAAATGATTCACCCGAGACATGCATGACTAACTTTATCTACGCTTATCCTCTAAGAGGGCTCGTCCCATATCTTGAGACTCCTGTACCTCCTAACTTGCCCTAAAATCCTTTCCTCCTTACCCTAACTCATAGTAGAGGCCTAAATCCTAAGTTTATGGGTTAAGGCCCACTACCTTACACCTCCAAGTCCACTCACTGCCTCACCTTAGGGTTTTCTCTAGAAACCCTAATTTGGGCCTATGTGGCTTATCCTTCTCCACCTCACATAACCCAAACTATTTTAACACGCCACACATCACAACCCTTAGATTCGAACCTTATCATCTCACTTTACTCCCCAAGTACATGTGTGACCACAAAACCCAAGGTGACCACACCAAACCCTAGCATCCTCCTTTCCACATGTCACCCCTCCATTTCTCACCTTCCACTTCAATTTTCCATGATGTTCATGTTCATCCCTCACATGATAATCTTCCATCCTCATCTTATACTCCACTCACCCTCATTTATTTTTTCTTTTTACCACCTTTTTGGATTAGGGTTTCCTCCCAAACTCTAGCTTGGTCTCTTATGCACCCTTATATTGTCCCATGTACTATTTTTTACCCAAAACCTCCAATCACCCAAACAACTATTCCATTACCTTCCTCACACCCCAAATCAACTTTCCATACTTAAAATTCACCCCCGTGTATACTCTATCCATCCTATGTAAACCCTTTAAGTTTTTCATACAAAACCCTAAGACTCCCATGCAAAACTCTAGATTCTCTTATGAAAAACCCTATATTCTCTCAAGCAAAACCCTAAATTCTTTCATGCAAAACCCTAGATTGTCCTATGCAAAGTTCATCCGCTTTATTTTGCTTTAAGTCCCCCCCCCCTTTTTTTCTTCCATTCATGGATCATGTAATATTTAGGTCAAACCCACATCCTTTGGTCAACTTATTTCACTTTGGTCAACTTACTTCCCCATTTTCCTTTTTCATCCTTTCACCCTATATAAGCACATTACATATCCTAACATGCATGTCCTAAAAGGTCACAACACATCACATCATAATCACAACATATACATATTATACACATGCCATAAGATAACATATGAGCATACCTCAACTCCAAGGTACCCTCTACATAAAATAGTTAAACTAATAACATAAGATACACTACATATCATTAAACATGGCATCCAAGACATTATTTCCTATTTTATTCTAAGAATAGGGTTACTATTATTAAAGGAAACTTTATAAGTGAAAATAGGGTTTTAATAATAGTTAAAGCTATATTTATATTATTAAATCTAATAGCTTTATATCCTCTACTAATAGTACTAAAACTAGTTATAGAAAAAATAGCGATAATAATAATAATAATAATAATAATAATAATAATAATAACAATAATAGTAATAGCAATAATAATAATAATAATAATAATAATAATAATAGTAATAGTAATAATAATAATAATAATAATAATAATAATAATAATAATAATACTACAATTAAAATGAATAAGGCTTGAATAATTAGGATTTAGGGGTTGAGAGGATTTAGGGTACCACCTAGGGTTGGTGGTAACTAGCAGCACTGGCAGTGACGGGGAAAAGGGGAGAAAAAAGAGATAGTTGATCGTGGGGATAGGATAAGGGGAATGAGGGTCGAAGTTGGGGTGGTGGTGGATGCCCAAGTTGAGAGGGTTGGAATGAGGGTGATGGTGCGGCCAAAGGAAGCTGTGCAAGTGGCAATGTTGTGGTGGCCAAGAGTGGTGGAAGGAGAGAAAGGAGGGAGGAAAGGGAGGAAAGGGAAATGGAGGATAGGGGAAGGTAGAGGAAGGTCTATAGGTTCTTTTGGGAGGTGTAAGGTGTGGCTAATCGAGAAGGGTACTTTGCATGGCCAGGGTGGCTCATGTAGGGAAAATTGAGGAAGGAGGGAGGCACAATTAGGTAGAGGGTGATGCAAGGAGTGGTACGGTGGGTGGCTCAAGTGGTGACGATAAGGGCATCTAATAGGGTCGTGGTGCACGGGAGTTATTTTATGGGTTATGGGAAAGAGCTTGAGTCGTGGGCTACTTATGGGGTATTTATAGGGCCAAAGGAGGGGGTAAGGTCAGAGGAAAATAGGAGAATAGGGGTAGATAGGTGAGGGCACACCAACCGGCGACGATAGGCCGACGTAGGTCTGTCATGGCTAGATGTGATTGGTTAGGGAGAAAGGGACGGTGCGCAAGAAGAGGGGAAGAGTTGGTTGGGTCAAAGTGGCAAGTGGGTCAACATGGAAGAGAGGGGAATGTTGGCCGGTCAACGACGTGGTCAGTAGCAAAAATCTTGGCGCTGGTGGGGGAGGGAGTTGTAGGTCACGATGGTTGGGGAAGAAGAAGGAAGGGAGTGGACTGGGCAGTTCGAGAAAAGAAAAGGAAGAAAAGAGAAGGAGGGAATAGACTAGGCGGCTAGGAAAAAGAAAGAAAAATGTGGCATATAGACCTAGGCCGCACTGAAGGAGAAAAGGGAGGAAGGGGATTGGCTCGCAGCTTGCCCATTTTAGGAGAAGATGAGAAAAAGAAAGAAAAAGGAAAAGGAGAAAATAGGTGAGTTGGGGTTAATTAAAATATTTTGGATATTTGGGATATTTAAAAATAATAATATTTTAATAAACTAATATTTGATTCCTTTTTTAGTCTAATTTGAAATTTTTGAAAGATTTTTCTTAAATTCCATTTTAATTAGCAAAACACCCGAATTTTCCTAATTAAAAAATTTATTATTTTCTTCTTGGTTTACCTTAATTAATTCCCTTTTATTTTAATAAAATAATTTATTAATTTACTTAATTAATTTTCCTAATAAATTATTATTTAGCTATAATTCTTAAAATTAAGGTTCTAGGGTATTTCAGTACCATTTTATTGTTTTCTCATCTGTGATTCCTTGGTGCCTTATGAGGTTTGGGAGGCCTTATTCTACTCCATACGTGTCTCAATATATTTTGGCCTTATAGGAGGTATGCATACTTAAGTGATCAGATGTCCCATTATTTGGTGGTCTGGTTACATTTTTGGGCGGACCAGCTACGGTTAATATCGTTTGAGTAGTAGATTAGTTATTATAGCTTTTTTGAGTCTTCGTCCTTAAGTTAATATAATTTATTTGTTGTGATCATGATATTAAAATAAAATAATCAATGAAAACCACCTACATATACATTTGTATCACATTATTTTAAGCTTGATGGTTGAGTTTTCTTTTTCTCAATTGATATTTATGTATAAGCATGCTATCATTTTGTTATAACATGTTCTATTGATTTTTTTTTCCATGGGCCTCGTAAATAATGCTATCTCTTTAAGATAGTTGTGTTACTGAGTATAGGATGAGTACTGATACTACACATTTATAGGGGTTGTGTCGCAGGTATTTAATGATGATTCTACTAATTTTGAGGATGTTCTTCATGTAGAGTGATGAGGATTTATACCCCAAAGTTAGGGTATAGGGTTATATCTATCCGGGGTTACAAATATTAGTGCTCTAGATTTTGGATATTTCTTTTGGACTCTTAATCTCTTTTATCCCCTAATCTCTTTTTACTTATTGTGTTATCTGTGGCATGTACTTCATATTTCGTTCTTACATCTAAGTTATTAAAGTCTTATGTTATTTCTATCTATTTCCATAATTTTTGATTTATTTTTTATAAGTTTTTAGCCTTGAATATAGTACAAGGAAGGTATGGACTAGACTCATTCTAAGTGTGGTTGTAACACCCATTGTATTATGTTAATTCTTCCGTTTAAATATAAAAATTTTAAGTATCAATTTTCAAGGTGTTACAAAACTTGTTTTGATTGAGATCCTAATGTATAATGATCTTCCTTATACCAATCATATCTTGTATAAACCCTTGTAATATATATTTTTTTCTGTTATTCTTTTCTTCCTTGCATTAGTGTCGAACCATTTGAACTTGAACAAAAAAATAGAACAATCATGCAAATAAGATATCTCGATGATCTGTTGTATATATCCAAAATAACATTTGTCGTCATCTCTAGGGATAGACACACCATTATTTCGTATTCTTTTAATTTTTTTCCCTTTTGATACACCTAGTATAAGTTGTTAAGTATACCTAGTATACCTAGTATAAGTTGTAACCACTCTCGATACACCACTAGAAAGAGATTATACTCATAAATACAATTAGGTGATCTTGACAAACTTAAATTGTACACTTGTAATATATGTACTTAATAAAAGTAATTATTAATATCATTTCACTAATAATAAATTAGGAAAAATTATTGAAAATTGACCAAATATTTTAATTACTTTAGAATAAAACTAATGGGAAAACTCTTTCTTTTGAATGTCATCCAAATTACTACCACATCCACATATCTCTTGAATGTGCTTACTATAGCATTGAACAAAACATTATTTCCTACACACATTTATTTATTAGAATCATTATTAGTGATTATTGATGTATACCAACTTTAAAAATTTCTATATCTTTAGACAATTGTTGAGTATATACTAAATTATCTAATTTCGCTTAATTATTTAGATATCAACAATAGACGACTTTCAAATGCCACAACATTGAGATTGAAGCATAGAAAGTTGAAATTTTTTTAACCGACATCATCATTTCCAACATGTATGTTGAATCGCGTCTCAACCCTTCAAATTACATAGGAAAAAAGGTCACGGCTTCATATATGACATAACTTTTGGCAATAGAAATTTTTGGGCAAACTCAATTTCTACTGTACTCATACAATTCTTTTAATTTTATTTCAACATGATACATCTATCTTCCATTAATAGGCCCACCTATTCATGTTTCATCAATTATGTGCATTATAAGATGAACCACAATAGTTAACCAAAGAAGGGGAATATGTGTTCTAACTTGAATAGGATGATAACCACTTCCTTTTTAGCCTTCTCCAAATTGGACTGAAGTACCCTTACACACATTATAGTAAAGAAGCTACTAAAATCATTAATGGTATTAACAATATGTTTTCACAGGAATGATTTTACACCAATCAAAAGTCATTATTTTATGAAATGATGATCATGTGAATTTAGAGTATTTAATTTTTCATCATTTTTAATTATATTCTTCCTCATATTATCTGAAAATCCTTTTGGAAAATTTACCCTCTTTAAGAACCCTAGAAAGATCATCTTATCCCTAAGTAAAAGAGTATACTCAGCAACAAATTTTATCAACTTGTTACCCTCATATTATAGATGCAGCTTCGGTATGATGTTCATATCCATCAAATCACATCTCACAATTTCATTATCTTTTGATTTTTCATTATTACAAAGGATAGTGTCGAGAAAATGTTTAGAAACATTTTTCCAACATGAATCACATCTAAGTTGTGTTTAATGGTAATTGATGACAAATATAGGAGTTCAAAAAATATAATCTTCTTTCTCTAATTCAACTCATTAGCACTTCTCTTCCTCTTTAAACATAATGTGTCTTCATGCTTACCTAGTAGGTAATCTCTAATGCAACTCAACTACATCAAATAGTCATCTACTCATAATATTCAAGGGATTTCTTTTCTTATGTTTACCATTAAATTGTTTATTCTCTTGCCATAGATAGTTAGTCTGAAGGAATCATTGATGTTGAATGCACCCTGTCTTAGACCTTATCCTCACCGAAATAGTTTCCTCATTACAGAGGTATGATTAATACCCTTTTCCTGACCACTCAGAGAATTCAATAAGCAGGGAAGTCATTTCTAGTCCATAGAGGCATAGTGGGCATTCTAAACACTCTGTTATCAACTATATATATAGTATCAACGCAAGTCACCTATAACTCATTTATCTCCTCGATAAGAGGTTTGAGGAAAACATTAATATCCATTTTATGAGACAACGGTCCAGGAATAAATAAATACAACATAAAAATGGATTTTTCATACACATCCATAGGGTTAAGTTGTATGTTATCAAAATTACTTGCCACGTAATTACTAGCCACATACTGTAATTTCCTCTCATACCTAAGGGGTTGAACCCATATAATGTCAACCTTAGTCTAACAATGAGATCCTCAAATACAAAATATAGATGATTTTCATCAAAATATTTCCATGCTTGGCAATTAACTATATGCAGTAAGATCCCCAGTTTTCTAGAGCTCCCATTCAAGTGTCAACTCATATCTTAAGGGATGTGTCTACAAGTGTACAATCATTTCAATCACTGTGTTAAGGGAAAATAATACAACACCATGTGTGGTAATTTCTTTTGCTTTGTGGTCTCATCTACCTTTTGATAATTACCACACATAGGACAATTAGTTGTATCAATATTCCCTTTGGTGCATGGTAAAGTCAAACTTACATGTGTGTATCATATTGTAGCACAATCTTAACTTACTTATCATCTTCTTAGTGTCGTAATATGATCCTGGAAGCTTATTACCATCTAGATGTGTTTCTTTGAAAAATTTCAAATGTCTATCAAAAGACTTATTACTCAATTTATACAACACCATTTGATGCCTCAGCTTTATAAAACATTTCAAGGAATACATTTTTTTACATCCTGGATAAAACTTTATCTCCATCTCTTGAAATAATTCCTTAATACATGGATCTATATTATATATCCCCAAAGGTATCACTTGTTACCTCATTAGCATTCAAATCATCATCAATAGTCTTGACTCTTTCACTATCCTCAATATGTTGATCCCCACCTAATAAATCACCCAATACATACATCATCTCATCTCTAATCTCTTCCTCCACACGTTCTCTTTCATGTTCACCATGAAATTTCCATGTATCATAATCATCCATGAAACCAAACCACAAAATGTGGGCTTCAACCCTATCTATTATATCCCATTCAAAATTGACACATATCCTAGAATAACAATATGTCAATCCATCTAATCTTAAGTTATGTTTTTCCAACCCTATAAATATTTGAAGACCATCCCAAATATCATTGGAGTTTTGATTACGTAGCCTCAACCAAATCTGATCAATTGGCATTGTATATCTATGAAACCAAGTAAAAGGTGTATCAACTTTATAGAAATATTTCATTCCTTAGATAACAAAATATAATTGTATTACAAAATTATTCAAGTAAAATAATATCTTATTATTTTTATAGCTTAACAAGATGAAACACAGATCAACATATTAGCTATATTATGGACCTTAATATATAAACGTAGAATACTACATATTGAAACAAACCTACCGCAACCTAAAATGCCTCACTAAAATCAAACCCTAGTTCCACCTCGGATATGATCGATCATGCAATATGATCATACTTCTTGTAGAAGCATTTGTTCTCTCACATCTTCAATATTCTCATAACTGTGATATGGGTGATGAGGATATATATTCAATAGTATCTTATACTAATACCTCCACTCATCATCAATCACTATCAACTCCCTTACAATGTGATTATAATCTCTCATAAAACTTCCGTCCTAAAAAAACCTAGGGTGTAGAAAATTAATATGGAATAACTCATCTAAATATGTACCCGTTCTCATAAACATGGTTACATCTATAACACGGTGTACACAATATAATATGATAAAAAATTATATGGTATCGTATACAATTCTCTCTTTAGCATGTGATCTAAATCATCAAGTATCCCTTTGACGTGGTACCTAATATTTGTGTTGGGAGACAAAAAAGAGAGGCTAGAAAACATGTATCGGGTAAGAGAAATATCTTATGACAACCAAAGGAGGAAAATATATAATGAAGAAGGGTAACGTAAATTTTCAAATTCCAATAATATTTTACTAATTCTCATTTTTATTATCATATTATTCCACTATTTAAATAATAATTTATCTAAGGTTTAAAATAATTTAAAATTCTTATTATTTTAAATTTTAATAATCAATTATTTAATCCCAAAAGTATCTTATTACTTTAAAGTTTTATTATCTTATTATTTCACTTAATTACTTAATCAAAATGTTTTTTAATATTTAACAAGATTTTTGATGTAGGAGCATCCATTGAACATAATGATTGTCATATTCATACTAATCCTCAAGGTAAATCAGATGATTTAGATTTCTTAATGTTGGAGCTTTTCATGTTAAATATTCTTGACAATTCTTATATGCTTGACATTGACAAACATTCAAGTTATTCTTGTAGGTATGTTAAATATTTGTAAGAAGATGATGTTCATACACATTGATGTATATGAATATTCCAAGGCATGCAAGGCTATGACATATATGGGATGATAAATTAAAACAAGATATAAAGTGATGATATTCATTATTTGTATAAAATTGTTGTAAAGCCTAAACCTAAGTATATTTTATGTAAGTTAGGGTATGCCTATGATTTCATGTATGTATCTTCATCTATTGTATAGCTTTCAATATTAATGCTTAGTATCATTTAACCAATGATATTATGCTTTGGATTAAGGTTAATATGGGATTAATTCAACCATGATTAATGGGCTGAACTAAGGGACTAAACTTAGCTGGTTTAATCTAGTCACCACCAAGCTTATTCCTTCTCCTATATATACCTTCCTTGTGCGCAACATTGTATGAAGAATATTGAATAAGAATTTTGATAAAACTTTGAGAAAGAGAGCTAAAGTATAATCCTCCATTTTGGGTCAATATTGAGCAAGGAAAAACTGGGATTAATCCTTCCTCAATACTATCTTCAAGTCGACACATTTGAACATCTTCAAATCTGCTGAAACACCTTCATCTTGTAACATCAAGTTCTTCATCTATAATCCACAAAATCACTTCATTCTTTTTGCGGTAGATCGTGGGTTAAAGCTTTTAATACAAATTTCGATCCAAACTTCCATTACTAGGATAAAAACCACATCAATTTTATTACTTTAAATTTTTGTTATCTTATTATTCCATCCTATTAGTAACACTTTATCTAAGTTAAACATAATTTATTATCTAATAGTTATATATATATTCCTTTAAAATTTTTGATAATGAATTATTTAAGTCCAAAAATATCTTGTTATTTTGAAGGTTTAATACCTTATTATTCCACTTAAATATTTAATCTAAATTTTGTAATGTTTAACAATATTTTATTAATTTATATTTCTATTATCTTATTATTATACTCTATTAATAATAATTTGTCTAAAGTTAAAAATAATTTATTATCTAATAATTCTATATTCATATTGTTTTAAATTTTAATAATCAATTATTTATGGCCAACAATATCTTATTATTTTAAATTTTTATTATCTTATTATTTCAATTAATTATTTAAGCATAAATTATTAAAGTCTAATAATATTTTAATAATTCTCATTTCATGATCTTATTATTCCATTATTTTAATAAACTTTATCTACGTCTAATAATACTTTACCAATCAAAATATACGCATCTCAATTATTACCATATATATAAATCACAATATGTGTGTGTATCCATATTTCAATTACGACCACAAACATATATAGATATATGCATCCCAATCACAAATCATAGTAAAATATTTAACAACAATCACATATAATATTTAACAAAAATTTTAACAATAATCACATATTTAATAATATATAAATGTATGTATGGATGGATTCATGGATAGATGTTTGTATACCTATAACACTTTAAATATATATATATAGCAACAACAAAAGGCAGTAGTAGGCGGCGAACTTCGGTGGTGGCAGTAAGCTTGTCTGGAAACATAAAATAAAATTAAAAATTAAGCAATTTTTTTAGCTTTCATAAAGTAATAATTAAAAAAATAAACTCTAAAAAATAGTAAAAATAAAATATTAAATTGAGATAAGGACACAAAGGAGGCGATCCAAGGTTGTACAAGGTGACAGTGGTGGTGGCTGCCATAGAAACCCATAAAAACACAAAAAGAAAAAATGAAAGAAAGTGAAATTAAGAGTAAGAATTTATAATAATACACAAGATTTTGACAAGAAATTAACAAAACAAAAGGATTAACATACTAAACAAGCAATATAAAGGTAGCGAATTCATGTTGTAGTGGTTGAGAATTGAGAGAGACAAATGAAAAGGATGACGAGTAGGTGTTTATTTATTTACATACCTCACCTCTAATGCAGCGGCACCTTCCCTTCAACTACAATGACAAAGTTACAGCAATAGACCCCTATTTAAATGAATGATATGTTTTGATGTACCATACTATGATGAAAATATCCCTAATAATGGTGACTAGTCAATGTAATATACTCAAACAAAAATGTTTTTTGTATCAAATATTTTTATATGATAAAGTCAATAGAAAATAATTTATTGTTGAAGAATTAGCTTCATAATCTTAAATTATGTGAGGGTAAATCTTTAAAAGTTTATTTGGATGAGTTTGATTCTATTGTGATGGATTTGCATAATGTAGAAGTCAAGATTGTTGATGATGATTTGGCCATGATGCATTTGTGTTCTTTATCTTCAAACATTAAGTATTTTTGTTAGACTATGTTGAATGGTAAGGACAATTTAATCCTTGAGGATTTCAAATTCACCTTGCTATAGTGGGATTTGAGTGATAGTCATTCACTTGTAGTGGTACAGTAATACCCTATTTTTAACTAGTTCTAATTATATATACTTAATTACATAAATTATTGTAGAATATTTTATAGCCTCGAGATTATTTTGGGTGATTCTGTAGTGATTGTAATTTTGTAGCTAGACGCATTTTCCTTATAAAATACTATTTATATATGTTAACTGTTAAGTTAAACCTTGTAAAATATTCTTACAAAATTTTATTTAGGTCCTAAATGCATTCAAATGTAAATACAGAAATCTTGGTTTGATTTTGTTTGTGTTTGTTATCCCTTTTGAATTTTATATGCAAAATATATAATTAAGGTATGTTACCTATACATCATATTGAATGTGCATTAAAAATTATGAAAATTTATGTTTAGGTTTTAAATGAGTAAATAAGATGATCTGAAAAGTTTCATGATTTTAAGAATAGTTTTGGTATTTATGTTAGTAATTACCATGTAAGCTTGTTAGTTAACCACCATTTCAATATTTTATATATCAAATCTTATTATAAATTCATAAAATTTTACATGTGAGTTTAAAATATTATTGTAAGGGTTTTCATAAATTCTGATAATTTTGTAAGCTTTTTTTATTATTAGTTTTATCCTTTTTATTCATCTTTTCACCACTAAAAGTAAGATATAAATCCTAAAATTATTGTTGATGGAAAAAATTACTACCCTACACTTCCATGACAAGATTTTGTAACAATTTGACCATTGTCTTATTCATTCAACCAAGTTTTGAGCCAAAGTTATTTTCTACCTATGCTAGTTGTGTCACTTTAATTTTTTTTGCACTCAACCTTCTTCACTTGCATTCCCCGTGCTTAAATCTAACCTTGGACCTACAAACCATCACCTCCCCCATCCCTTGGTTTATTTATTGGTTTTCATAACTTTATTAAACATAAATATACTCTACTACCATACACACTCAACCCCTTTATCCTTTATCATTCAAGTGTTAAACAAGCTACCTCTTGCCCCTCTTGTGACTGTAGATTTTTGGTTCCTTCATCCCCTATTTATACCCCACTTGTCTTACTTTGTTTTCATTTATTTTTTTATTTATAATTTCTCTCATTTTCTCCTCTTGGTTGCTCCCACCTCTCTCTTTATTTTGGTTATTTTTGCTAAGTGTTCTTAAGCTTTTTTGAGCTTATAACCAAGACCCACCCTCCTCTCTTTCTCCTTATTCTTTTGTTTTCACATGTGCATTTCCTTCTATCTAGACTTATTATTTTTTTTAAAAGGTTAGATTTTTTTTTTAAATTGTGAACTTGTCATCTTTTGTCTTCTCCTCTTGTGTCTCCATTTTTCGAAGGCATTGATATTCTTTTGGAGGTTCTTTGTGTTATTTTTCTATTTTTTCTTGGAAAGTGATAACACATATACCCCTACTAAATATATAAAAATCATATGATAGCATGTTAGGAGTTTCTTATATTATACTTAAGTGTAATTTATGCTCTCTTGTAATCTCATAAAAAAATGTATGCACGCAGCATGTATTATTATTAATTTCTCTAAGTGTGTGACCATGAAATTTTATGCAGGTTATGTTAAATTTATGTATTTTAAATATATGGATGATGGAATATTAAAATAGGGTTATTTGTGTTAAAATAATTATGCATGATTATAACTTTATGTGATAAATGAGCTTAATCATGTTTTAGGGGCAAAATAGTATTTTTGTCACTCCTAAAAATTTCTAGAACCAAACCTTTATATTATTGTACCTATTTTAATGTTATTTAGTCGTACCATAAATTTTGCTTAATTTTACTAACAATTGGTATTAAAGTGGGAAATTATTGAGTAAATAATATATAAGGGAATTTTGGTCATTTATGACTTATTATGCCTACAAGTGTGAATAATTGGAATAAGATGACTTTAAAGGAGTCTTAGGTCAACCTTAGTGTTAAATTTGATTTTGGTTTGCATTGCTGATTTTATGGTCGACTTGAATAATTGGAAATAAGAGAAAAATGGTTAAGTATGAATTTGGAATCGTTTTACATTATGTAATATTTTAGGATAATCTTACTAAGATATTAACATTTAAAGTGGAAGACCTTGAGATTTGAGAATGGTTACTCTTTAGGGTTAGCTACCCTAGAGACGAGGTAGGAGCCCTTAATTTTGTTTGGCTTTTTTGTCAGATGCCCTAGCATTTTGGCTAAGGCCCTAGTCTACACTATAGGGGGTATCAATACTTAAGGATTAGGTATCCTAGGATGGGAGGATATTATGTTGCTTTGTTGCACTAGTATGATGGGAGTACTTATATATATCTAGGTTACAAGTTGGGAGGATACTAGGCTGCTTTAGTGTGCCGGTATAATCGGTGTATTTATATATCTACGGGTTTTTATTGTATCCCCTCGAGTAAGTAAAATAGAAATAATTGTTCTATATGGATTTAAATAGATTGTTGTGATTTGTATATTTAGTAGTTACCTCCACACACTACTTAGTTTTGGTATGTTGGTTTGATAGTTACATTTGTGCACTATTTGGATTTGGTGTATTGGCTGCAATGTTCTCAATGCTCTCATTATCATGTTATAAGTGGAGTAGATGTGGTTATTGTGAAAGGCCTTAAATATGGCTTTGTGTTTTTCTTTTCATGGGACACCCTTGGTATAATTAGATTAATGAAATAGTTGTAACATGGTTAAGTTTGATGTAATGGATATGTGGCACATGGTATGATATGAGTTATAGTATGAATATGGCATTTAGCTATGGTATATATTATTTAATGTGTTATGACATGATACTTTATGTTATCTTCTATGTGCTCTACATGATATTTACATGATTACTATTGTATATCGGTTTACTCAGTATTGTTGTACTGATAGGTTCCATTTTATGGTCCTTGCATATTTAATGGGCATTCTTTACCTTATAGGAGTACTTTGATGGTACAAATTGATGGTTTTGGTAGGGATTGAGAGTTAGGACTATGTGGTATCCATTCTGACATCTTTTGATCTAGATATCTTTTAGACACTTATGTCCCCTTATGTTTTTCTTTCCTTTGTCATTTGTAACTCTTTTGTTTAATCTTTGGCTATCAAAACAGTTTAATATTGTAATGAAAACTTTATCTTCTTCTTATCAATTTTTATTCTTAATTTAAGTAGATAAACATTTTAGCCTTAATGCTTAGTGTAAGAAAGATAAAGGAACCGGAATTATACTAAGTATGATAGTAACACCCTACATTTTTATTGGTTTAGCTTCCATAATTAACTCTTTTTAAAGAAATTTTCAAGTGATAAAAATTGAGGGTTTTACAGTTACATCTAGGGACTCACATAATAAGGGACTTGTAGCCAAGGGGAGGACTTGAGAGTATTAACCTGGTCATTGTAATAAGTATAGATCTAAATCAAAGAGTTGGAAAAAGAATGTGATGTGTTGTAGGTATGACAAGAAGAGGCACACTGATAGATGAGATTTATATGTTATTTTGCTCAGTAAAAATGTCATTTATTCCTCATTAATTTTATAACATGTAATCTTTTCTCGATTTTTTCTCTTCTGGATAGATTTTGCAGGAAAAGATAAAAAATGAAGAAATTCAAAGGAGAAATTGATGGAAAGAGAAAAGGCAACAAAGAACACATCAAGAGATATGGAATCAATTGAAGAAAAGACTATAAATGAAGAATATATATCAAAGGGAAGATTGTGTTGAAATTTCATGAAGAAATAATGAAGGAAAAAGAAACAGCCCCCCCCCCCCGTGTTTCCTAAACACAGCCCGTGTTTTTCTATCAGCATACAAAATTTCAGCATTTGGCTGGAGTTCAAGGAAAAACACGGGGGTCCCGTGTTTTCTAACACGGACCATGTTTTTCTCAAATTTTGTAACCGTTCGCGCAACGTTTCCCCGATATATTTCAAAAGTTTGAACATTCGAAAGGGTGGTTAGGGGGAGTTTGAGAATGTGATTATCTCTTTATCTCTATACTCTCTAGATACCACGTGTAATTTCTAATTCCAATTCTCTTTCTCTCCATTATATTCAATTGAACAATCAACAATCTAGAATTCAATTCGATATGTTCTTCTCCATTCCTCTTTTAATTGCAAGTTTTGATTTTTGATTGAATGCAATTTAATTCTCTTTGTTGCATTATTATTTTTCTTGTGTTTAGTGTTTCATTGTTAATTTATTTATAAGCATTGATGTTAATTATAGATTATTGCATTTAATGGTGTGTTATTGCAATTATGTAGATAGTATAAGGTAGGAGGATTTGATGATGGAATTAGGGTTTTGGATTTTGAATTCATGATTCAAGATGGAATTTAATTGAATTGATGGACGGAATTGAATGATCTTGCATCGTAGATTAAGAATTTAAACTAATTAGACTGATCACCTATCTAGTTTAGATCTTAATCTACGCTAGGATAACGAAATCAATAAGTAATTATTAATTAACGTTTCTAGAGTAGCAAAGGATTAATTATTAATCATGTCCATTAATTCTTACGATTGCATGATCCGAGCTTATGTGATTATGGTTGTAGTTGACTGCTTTCTATTCGTAATGCTGCCATTTATTAAATCAATTTTTTTAAACCTAGGTTTATTAATTGGTTAGGTGATAAATTGAGAGCTTTTTTAATTTATTAGAATTGAGAGAAAGCAAAGAAATGAATTATTATGAGTTTCTACAGGTCAACGTTAAATCATTTAGAATATTTCGTTTCTCCATGATTATTTGATATCCTAATTCCATAATCAATACTTCCTATCCTTATTCATTAATTAGTGAGTACAATGTTTTATTATTTATCTATAGTTTAGCTATTGATGATAGAATTATATGTTTTTACATAACCAGGGTTTTAACATCGATTACAGAATTATTGATTATATATCATTCCTTGTGGGTTCAACTCCTTCTTGCCATATACTACGTATTTGGGAATTAGGATTTATTTATTAAATTTGTTGTGCATACGACAGTGCATCACACACTAGAAAATTTTCCATTATAAGAAACCAACGCTAAGTTTAGAAAGTCATCCTTTATAAAGGATGATGATGTTGTTTCTTAGGATGATGCCGATAAAGATGGGTTGATGCTCACTAATAGACAAACTAAGATCACTAATATATAGATCTTAGATTCTAGATATTCTTACCATATTTATCTTAATTAGAGATGGTTTCAGGCTTTTGAAGTGGCTTTGGGTGTAGTTGTATTGATGGGCAATGATGTTGTTTACAAAGTTGTTGGGTTTTAGACTATGAAGGTAAAGATATATGACGTTGTAGTCAAGAAACTATCCAATGTGAGACATATCTATGAGAGGACAAAGAACATCAGTTCATCGAGTTCCTTAGACTATAATGGATGTCAATGTATGATTGAGGATGGTACCCTAAGAGTTATAAAAGGACTCTTGTGGCGGTGAAGCAAAAATGGGTTGGGACGGTGCATGACTTGGTGCGTTTTATTGTTTTGGGATAGATATTGTGACATCGACAATGTTAACATTTATTAAGTAAATAACATATTAGGAAATTTTAATCATTGTTGACTTATTATGCCTAAATGTGTGAATAATTAGACTAGGATGACCACAATGGATTTCTATGTTGACTTTATTGTTGACTTTGAATTTGGTTTGGACCGTTGACCTTAGGGTCAACTTGAATAATTAGAAATAAAGGAAAAATGGTTAATTATAGAAGTGGAATCAATATGAATTATGTAATATGTTATGATCATCTTAGTAAGATATTAATATTTAAAGTGGAAAGGCTTAAGATTTGGAAACAGTCACTCTTTAGGGTTAGCTACCCTAGAGATGAGGTAGGAACCCTCGATTTGGTTTGGTGGTTATGTCAAATGCTTCAACATTTATGCTAAGACCCTAGTCTACTCTATAGGTTATCAATGAGCCTCATAGAAGTTATCAATAATTAAGGAGTAGGTATTATAGAATGTGAGGATATTATGTTACCTATCTGTACTAGTATGATTTGTGTACTTTATAAATATTTGGGTTATTATTTTATCCCCTCAAGTAATTAAAAATAAAAATAACTTTTTAATGATGATTTAATTGGATAGCTTTGGTTTATTAGTTTGGTATTTACCTCCATGCACTACTTGGGTTTGGTTTGTTGGTTTGGTAGTTTTCTCTATACACTACTTGGTTTTGGTTGTTTGGTTGATAGTTTCCTTTGTACACCATTTGGATTTTGCATATTAATTGGTAATTGTATTATTGCTTCCCTCTTACGTTTAAGGCTAGTATAGAGGTGGCTATTAGAAAAATCATTAATAATAGTATGGTATTTTTTCCATCGTGGGACACCATAGGTATAATTAGATTGATGAATTAGTTGTAATATGATTAAGTCTAATGCGATAAGCATGTGACATATGATATGATATAAATTTTGGCATAAATGTAACACTTAGTTATGGCATGTACTATTAGATGTGTTATGCCATAATCTTTTATTTGACCTTCTTTGTGCTCTATATTATATTTTCATGTTTAGTATTATGTAGTTGTTTAGTCAATACCTTTGTATTCCTGTGTTTTGTTTTATAGTCCTCTATTATTCAATGTGAAATCTTTACCTTATAAGAATACTTTAAGGATACAACTTGATGGCTTTCGGTATATTTGAGAGTTAGGGTTATCTGGTTCTTGTACTCACATATTTTGATCAAAATATTCTCTTGGACTCTTATGTCTCCTTTTATATTTTTAGTTGTAACTCTTTTGGCTGATTGTTCATTAATGGAACATTTTAGTATTGTAGTAAAATCTTTATCCACTTCTAATTAACTATTATTCGCAATAAGAAATAGTATATGAAACTTAAGAATAGCAATACTAGTAATAGAATATAATAATAATAATAATAATAATAATAATAATAATAATGAAAACAACAACAACAACAACAACAACAACAACAATAATAAAAAATTTGCACATGATCATATTCTATTAATTTTCTAATTTACAAGACTTGATCATGTCCGATTAGATCTTTGCTCTATATGCAGCTCATGCCCCCACATTAATTGAAATGGAGAATTCAATCAAACATATACCCAAATCTTGTTGGAGTTCAACGACCAACTCATCATTGGGTAAGAATAGCAATAGATCGGGTACTGATTGAGTACCCCCTATCTATTACTCAAACTCAATAAAAAAACCTATACTTATATCTGTCTTCAAATTTGATGGACAGTTTTTTTTCTCTTCCATATCTATTTATAAGTTTATCGGATAAAATCTATCGAATATTGGGTAAAACCCATTAAGTTTAAAATAAAAACCATTTAATGTTCAAATTATACACTTAGATTGTTAGAGTCTAATTATATTTTGCACTTTTTGCCTTAGAAAGTTTATTGAATATTATATAAATGAATTGTAAAAATTTAATTTTATATTGGATAAATAGACATGGATGCAGGTACGGATATGAAGCCAGGTATGGATTTAAAAATGCCTTACCCGTATCCATACTCAAATAAGGAGGATATTTCTTCCCTTCCTATTTATATGTATCTATATATGTTTCTCTATATTCATTTACATATCTAATGGGTAAAATTCATTTGATTTCAAATAAAATCTGTCCGATTGTCATTCCTAACATTAGGGAAACTCATTTTGCCCAGAAAACTAATAAACTAGTGTGTTCAAGTTAACATAATTATACCTACAAAGTGCAAACTGTTTTCATCTAGGGGATAAAAAATTAATAACATGACTAAACAATATATGTTGAATACTAATAAAGTAAATCATTTATTCAAAAATATATAAAAGTAAGGAAATATATATCATTTTAATACATTAATATGTGGACGCTAAACAATAACAAAAAGGATGTTCTTGGAAAACCTTCAATTTTTTAAAATTTCCCATTTAACATAGCAACATGGAAGCAAAAATTGAATATGATGGTGAAATTACTGCATCTAACGTCAGAAGAGGTATGATCATTCATCTTACTTATGTCAGGTATAACGATAATGTTGATACAAAAATCTTCTCTAGGAGTGAATACGATAAAAGTGAGTACTTGAAGGATATAGAGGGTGGCTTACTTGTGTATCTTTTGCAATATGTTGATGGTATGCTTGTGGTAGTGAAAGATATGTCTCATGTTGATAAGGTGAAGATAACGCTGAAAATTGAGTTTGAGATGAAGGATCATAAAGCTAAAAAAAAAATCACTGGTATGGAAATCATAAGAAACAGTGAGCAGAAGATTTTACACCTATCACAACATTTCTATTAAAACAAGGTTCTTGAGAGGTTTTATATAGTGGATGTCAAGTCGTTGAGCACTCTTTGACTAATCTTTTAAGATTGTCAATTTTGGATTTCCTCAAATCCAAAAGGAAAGAGGAATTCATCGTTGTTGTGCCCTAATCTAATGTTGTTGGTTGCATTGTGTATATTATGGTATGTACTTAGTCTGATATCATTAAAGTTGTGAGTGTTGTGAGTCGATATATGAGGAATCTCATAAAGGATTACTAGTAAGCAATAAAGTGGATCTTGAGGTGCGTGAAGGGTATGATATCAACTTGGTTAGAGTATGGGTGATTAGCTCACCTGTTGGTCAGGTTTATGGACTTTGATTTTAGTGGAGACTAAGGACGTGATAGCCATATCCATTACTGAGGCAGAGTGTATGGCTATGGTGGAGGCTTTTGATGAAGTTTTGTAGCTTGGTGGCTTAGTACGTGAGCTAGAGTTTGTTCATGGTGTGCTATACTACTACAAATATATTCTTCTATGATAACCTTTATTGTAGTTGAAAGGCTAAAATGATGTTATAGAAAATGGGTCATTAGTGATTGTCATTGTAAAAAATCCAAGATTATAGCGATAAAAATCATTATTAAAAATTAACCTTATTGCGACCACTATGTTGTTATTGTGATGCTACTATTATGACATTCTAAAAAAATTGAGATAATTAAATTATTTATTGTGGCGACATTTTTGTCAACTACAATCACACCGTCATCACTGATTACCCAATTTAAAAGAATCTTATAAGCCTACGGTGATGACTAATAGGTCTACTACAACAATCTTATCGTCACTGAATGCCTAATTTAAAAACAAATCTTATCAACCTATTTTGATGACTCTAGATCTACTGTAGAAGTAAACATTTTTTAATTTTTATTATGACCTTATAATATATATAGATTTAAGGTCATATACAAATAGTATTTTACATTCAAACGTAGGAATAAATACTGACCATTAGATCTAAATTAGATCTTATGGCCGAATGGATAAAAAGAGGTCTTGTAAGACCTATTTTTTAGCCTTTGCCGAGCCTCTAAGTCCTTCTGTCATGCCCCCTTCTGTTTTAATCCATACCCCTTGCCTTCGCACCCGACCCCTAGACCCATTCGCACCTGTCTCTCCCCCCTCTATCTCACCTCTCTCCCTCTCCATCACACCCATTTCTCCATCTCTCCATTGCCATTTCTGCTTCTACATCTCTCCATCGATCTGCTCCTCCCATCAGCTGACAGATCAAGCGAAGTACCCAACCTCCCTTAATTTCCACTCTTCTTCTACTCCGATGAGATTTGTAGACCAATAGACAAGCTGAGTCGCTATTCTCTTCGACCAGACCTCAGCTCCTCCATTCTTCAACCGCCACTACACTGCCACACAGGAGACAAAGAGAAGCGACGACATCACAACCTGAGTAGGAGCATAGAGGTATTCGAGTTTCTGTTCGTTGTTTATGGTCGGAGGGTCAATTAGCATTTTTGTAATTATAACAAAATTGACTTTTGTGTTATTCCTTGAGTTTGATTTGGTTGTTCCTCTCACTCAATTACATCGGTCCTCGGCCTCACTATCTCAAATTTTAAGTCATACCAAACAAGCACTACGCTACTAGTAGTCCGTATTATTCTTATTCAGGCTTAAGTATATTTAAGTGCCTTGGATTTCAAATTTAGTTATCAACCTATACCATTTATAATAACTTTTATGCTCTTGGAGAGATCAAACTTCAGTCATCTACCGAATGTTCTTATGTTGATACCCTTTGTGTTAAATAAAACGTAGTCGGTTTATAGTAACGACCAACTAGACTTTGGACCTTTTACTTAATATATTGCTCCTTAATACCTTTCATAGAAAATAAGAAAATTAATCCAAATAACATTTTTAAAAAATAAGGCATGGTTTTGAAATGCTTGCGAAATATAGCACTTATATAAGTCAGGCAATTTGTATGCCAATCTAACTAAACCTTTTAAAAGAAGGGGAAAAATGTTGTGAAATGTAAAAAAAGCAGTATGCCTATTATTATTTTTGAACACCTCATTTGACTCCTATCAAGGACCGGGTGTTCCCACAAATTATAATCTTGATCCACTAAAAATGAATATTAAGTACTACATCTCGTGTTTTTATATGCTACATATTTTTTTTAATGGCTCATTTTATTTTATTTATTAAATGAAAATGGAAAATTCTATTATAGGGATCAGGAAGCACTTTGCACGGGAAAAATGAGTCGTAAAGACTACTTCAACCCCCCCAAAGAAATGAATTATCGTTTCCATTTATACATTACTTTTGTTTTCAGTTACATAAAGAATTTCTGTTTGTTTGAATATATTTATAGAAGCAAGATGAAGAAAAGAGAGCACAACCTGGTAGAAGCAAGTAAGAGGGTTTTATGGTTTAGGGTTTAGGGTTTAGAGGTTTAGGGTTTAGGTTTTAGGGTTTAGAGGGTTTAGGGTTTAAGGTTTAGAGGGTTTAGGGTTTATGGTTTAGAGGGTTTGGGGTTTAGGGTTTGGGTTTTAGGGTTTATGGTTTAGAGGGTTTGGGGTTTAGGATGTAGGGTTTAGAGGGTTTCTAGTTTAGGGTTTGGGGTTTAGGGTTTAGGGGTTAGGGCTTGGGGTTTTAGGTTTAAGGTTTTGGGTTTTGGGGGTTTAGGGAATGGGGTTTAGGATTTAGGGTTTTGGGGATTTGGGGTCTAAGGTTTAGAAGTTTTTGGGTTTATGGTTTAGAGTTGGGGGTTTAGGGTTTAGTGTTTATAAGGTTTGGGGTTTAGGGTTTCGAGGGTTTGGGGTTTATGTTTTAGGGTTTAGAGGGTTTCAAGTTTAGGATTTGGGGTGTAAGGTTTAGGGTTTAGGGTTTAGGGTTTAAGGTTTTGGGGTTTAGTGTTTAGGGTTTGGAGTTTAGGGTTTAGGGTTTACATGGTTTGGTGTTTAGGGTTTAGGTTTTGTTTAGAGGGTTTAGGGTTTCAGGTTTGGGGTTTAGGGTTTACTAGGTTTGGGGTTTAGGGTGTAGGTTTTGTTAAGATGGTTTATGGTTTGGGGTTTCGGGTTTCGGGTTTAGAGATTTTGGGGTATAGGGTTAAGGGTTTAGGTTTAGTGGGTGTAGGGTTTAGGGTTTAGGGTTTAAGGTTTATGCTTTAGGTTTTAGGGTTTAGGGTTTAGGGGGTTTGGGGTTTAGAGGGTTTAGGGTTTAGGGTTTAGGGTTTAGGGTTTAGGGTTTGGGGTTTAGAGGATTGGATATTTGGTTTGGATATAGGTTTGGGTTAGTTTTTTTGTTTGTTATTAATAAAATCTCGAATGTTGATTAAATTTTGATCTAATGGATGAGATAGGTTCTTATGCTTGTATATTAATAATAGTTTGTAGGTGGCCATTCCCCTAAATATATATATTTATATTAACCGAAACCATTAATATTGCATAATTTTATTGTCGTAATAATATTAAGATCTAATTGATAGCATTAAATAAAAATATTTGAAATACAACTATTGTTCTTAATTTGAAATTGCCATTACAATATTTTTTTAATATTTCACAAACAACTTGATACTACGTACCCTCCTCCTCATCTTTCTCCTCCCCTACCTCATCCTCTGACTCTATAAGTTTGTGTTTATTGTCTTGTATTATAATAATTTGCAATTTAATAGTTTTTTTTTACCCTTTTGTACTTTTCTAATCTTTTGTGCAATCTTGGTTGCCTTGCCATGTTTTCCCTCAAGTGTAGAAGTGATGGTGCTAGTACTAGCAGAAGGTGGTGATGCTGGTGTTGGTGGAGTTAAAGACAATGATGACGAAGTGCCCTTCAATAATCTACTAATCGATCTCTCATGGCCACAACATTTTCTAAGAATTCCACATATAATGGTTACCTCCTCAATCTATATTGGCTCATTAGACCAACATTCACTCCCAAATGGTTGGACTAGAGCATCCTCCATCATCGTTTGTAGCTTCCCCTCCATTTTATGATATAAGAAAAGTAAAAATTAATAATAAATAGCTTAAAAATAAAATATAACTAAATTAACTCCTTTACATAATTATAAACTTACAAATTTTCTCTCAACATCCTCACTCATCCATTTTTCATCTTTACAGTGTATCTCTTTGAATGTCTCAACGTCACCCAAAACTTTCCTAGCATTAGGGTCAACCTACAGTTATAACAAAAAATAGAAATTTATGAATAACATCATAAACACTAAATAAAATTATAAAGTTGTTATCCAATACCATATTGTAGCAAAATTAATAAATTAGTGAAGAGCCATGGAGGTTAGGATATTGTTGCTTGCTTCAAATTTTTTCATTTTGTTTCTAACTTTGCATGCAAATAAAGTAATACACTTTATTAATATGTGTGCTTATTAAATTTATCTATGTAAAATATTATAAAAATACCTTTTATTTAGGAGTATACAAAAACTCTTGGTGCTTGTTCTAATTCTCACCATCCAAGTCACTCGGTTTCTTAAGATTTTTTTTGACCAATTATTGAACTGACTTTTTCTACTCCGATACATTTCCCGGAATGATCTAAAAATGACCTACCATGCATGACAAATGTGATGTCTCCTTTTACTCATCTAAGTTAAAATATTTCTACAAACAAAATAAAATTACTGACTAAAAACCATAAATATTATAAATTAAAAGATGATTGTGATTCACATTTACCTCAATCTGAGGTTCAATCTTATTTTTTTCCTCATTTTGAACATGATTCCAATGATGATAGTACATAGAGATCAAGTTCCTAATCTCAATCTCTACATCATTTGAAAATAATGTACCATTATGGCCAACAATCTCCAAACTGAGACGACCACTGGAGGAATAATTTCCTACGATCATTTTAAACTCTTCATGCATATTGATGGATTTTACTTGGAGCATTTTGAAAGTGCTTGAGCTGCAACTTGTATCACGTTAGTTAACCAAATAAGTAGAAAATAATATGCATTGCTTTACTATCTAATAAATAGGGAAAAAATGATGACCTAACTTACATAGAGATGGAATACTAGAAGGACATTGATAAGGTTCATTACCTCCATCCCCATCATGTTACCTTATGACATTGTCTATACCTATAAATCTTTGATAACGAATTGAAAAAATAATAATAAAAAATGGCATGTATAATAGTCATAGAAAGATAAATTCTAATATAGTATAGATAATACTCAAAAAATGGATCCTAATACAAATAATATAAAATTTTAAATAAGATAAATTAGTCATCGCTACATGTACTATTATCGCTACTTGCATCTTCACTATCGGAGTTTGAAGCATCCTTAACCATATCAACAATATTATCTATCATAATAGGTATGGACCTATCACTAGGAGCTGTATTGGTTTGGAGTTTATCACATTTGACATTATAATGTTGAAAAGTTAAGTTATCAAGGTCAAAAGCTTCAACTGCCAAATCAATAGTAGATGAGTCAACCCCATCTACAACATCAATTTGCTCATCGTCATTGAGATTCTAGATATGGTGATGGTTGAATTTCTAAATAACTTGCCATTCAGTAGATCATCAACATATAAAACTTTCTTTCCTTGAGATCCTAATTTATAACTATCCTCCTTGTACCACTCTCAATGATCTATCATATATATCCATAATAACATTCGTCATCAAATTTGGGGATAGACACACCATTTCTGTGTTCTTTTTTTGTTTTTTCATTTCATGAGTTAAGAATATAATGTCATTTACAATACAACTGGTAAAACTTATAACCACTCTCGATGCACCACTAGCAAGAGATTATAATTCATTAGTGCATTCAATTGATCCCAACTAATGTAAATTATACACTTATAGTATATATAGTTAATAAAAAATAATTGTTAATTTAATTTTACTAATAATTAATTAGGAATAACTATTGATAATTGAAATAAGATTTCAATTAAAGTAGAATAAAATAAATGGGAAAACTCTTTCTTGTGAATGTCATCCAATTTACAGCCACATCCATATATCTTGGTCAAGTGCTCACTACAGCATTATGAACAAAAATTCATTTCCTACAAATATATAATTATTATAATCATTATTTGTTATTATTGATGTATACTTACTCTACAAATTTATGTATCTTTGGATAATAATTGAGAGCATAAAAAATTATCTAATTTAGGTTACTGTTAGACATACCAATAATCGATGACTTTCCAATGCCACAACCTTGAGATTGAAACATATAAAGATGACATTTTTTTCTTAAGCACCATCCTCATTTTTGTTATGTATGTTGAATCATATTTCAACCCCTTCAAAGTAAATAAAATAAAAGATCACAATCATCGATGACATAACCATCGGCAATATAACCTTTTGGGTGATCTTGATTTCTATTGTAATTCTTTAATTCTTTCAATAGGATACATCCATCTTTCATGAATAGGCTCACCTAGCTATGTTTCTTCTAGTAAGTGTACTATAAGATAAACCATAATAGTTAAAAAAATGTAGGGGGTAATATGTATTCTAACTTGCATAAGATGATAACCACTTATTTTTCAACCTTTTCCATATCAGACGTAGTGTTCTTACATACATCATCATAAAGAAGTTAGTCAAATAAATAATGGTAATTGGCAATCTGTTGTTGCAAGAACGATCGCACACCAATTGGTAACAATAGTTGCATTATGACATGATGATTGTGTGATTTTAGAGTATTTTATTTTTTATCATTTTAAGTTATATTCTTCCTCAAATTTACTACAAAATATTCCTAGGTGAAAGAGTATACTCAATAGTATGTTCTATCAACTTGTTACCCTCAAAGTATAAATATATGTTAGGTTTGATGTTTATATCCATCAAATAACATCTCACAATTTAATTATTTTTTTTATTTTTTTTATTACTAAGGATCATGCTGAGCACATTTTGGGAAAAAACATTTCCAACATGCATCACATCTAAGTTGTGTTTAAGGGTAATTGAAGAGCAATATGGGTGCTCAAAAAATATTCTCTTCTTCCTCTAATTCAACTAATCAGCGATTTTCTTCCTCTTTAAACATAGTGTGTATCCATTTTTACCATGTGGGTAATCTCTAATGCGAATCAAATAAATCAAATAGTCATCTACTGATAATCTTTGCAGGGATTTCTCTTCTTATCTTTACCATTTACCAACAATCCTTAATGTCGAATGTACCCCATCCTAGACCTTAGCTTTAGAGAGGGAGTGTCTTCATTAAATTTGGGGCATGCTTTATATTGTTTTCCTAACCACCTAGAGAGAATTGAATGAGTAAGGAAGTCATTAATAGTCAATGAAAGTGTAGCGCACATTCTAAACACTTTACTATCAACTACATCTACAATATTAACCTTAGTCACCCACAACTCATTTATCTTGTTGATAAAATATTTGAGGAACACATCAATATCCATCTTCGGAGACAAAGGTCCAAGAATCAACAAAGACAATATAAATAATAGATTTTTCATGCACCTCCAAGGGGGTAGGTTGTATGTCATCAAAATTCTTGGCCACATACTATAATTTCTTCTCATACCTAAGGGATTGAACCCGTCTGATGCAACCCTAGTATAGTAGCGAGAGCCACAACTATAAAATCTAGATGATTTGCATCAAAATGTTTCCTTTCTTGGCCATCAACTGTATGTCATAATATCCTCGATTCTCTATATCTCCCATTCACGTGCCATCTCATGTTTTGAGTGGTGTGTTTTTAAGCGTATAATCTTTCAATCTCGATGTTAAGGGGAAATATTACAACACCATGTGTGGTACTTTCTTTCCCTTTGTGGAATCATATATCCGTTGAGAAGTACCTCACACTAGATAATTAGTTCTATTAGCATTCTCTTTCTAGTAAAAGGTAAAGTCATAATTACGTGCGTGGATCATAACTTGCTTATAATATTTTTAGCATTGTAATGCTATCCTAGAAGCTTAATATCATATGTAAATTTTTATTTTTACAATTTCAAAATTCTGTCAAAAGACTTGTTATATCATTTATGAAACACCTTATGATGCATCAACTTCACAAAAAAATTGAAGGAAGAAAATTTTTTTACATCCTGGATATAACTCCGCCTCCATATATTGAAATAACTCCTCAATGTATAGATTTCTATTATCCCTAAAGTCATCACCTATTACATCATAAGTAGTCAAGTCATCACCAATAGTCTCAAATATTTCACTACCATCAATATGTGGATCACCAAGAAATAAATCACCTAATACATATTCCATATCATCTTTGATCTCTTCCTCCACACTTTCTCTTTGATGTTTAGCTTGAAATTCCCATGTATCATAATTGTACATGAACCCAAACCGAAAAATGTGGGTTTCAACTCTATCTATTGTATCCCATTAAAATTAACACATCTCCTACAAGAAAAATGCATCAATTCATCTAATCTTAAGTTATTTTTTTTTCAATCCTATTAATATTATAAGACCTTCCTATAACTCATCTTATTTCTATTATGCAACCTCATCTAACTCTTAAAAATTAGTATTGTATATCTATGAAGATAATTAAATGATGGATCAATTTAATGAAATTATTTCATTGACTAGAGACCAAAACATAATCATATTATAAAAGTTTTATAAAAATGCTTAAGGATAATAATATATTATTATTTTTATAGCTTAACAAGATGAAATTTGGATAAATATACTATCTATATTATGCACCTTAATACATAAAAGTAGAATGATGTATATTGAGATACAGCTTCTACAATCTAAAATGCCTCACTAAACTTAAACCCTAGTTGCACCTGGGATCAATATTTATTAATTCTCATTTTTATTATATTATTATTCTATTATTTGAATAATAATTTATCTAAGTCTAATAATACTTCATGAATCAAAATATATGCATCTCAATTATCAACGCATATATAAATCATAATATACATGCATGTGTATCTATCTTTTGATTACCACCACCAACATCTATATATTATTTAACAATAATCACGTATTTAATACTAACTTTTATACATACAACATATAGTAGCAGCTCAGACAGTTGTGACATGGTTCTCCAGTGACATACAATCAAACAAAAAATTAAGCAAAAAAAAGAAACTTATTAACTTTAATAAATTTATAATTAAATAATAATAATTTAAAATGAAGAATAAAAATCAAAGATTAAATAGAGATAAGGATGAGGAAGAGGTAATGCAAGGTGGTGCAAGGTGTTAGTGGTGGTGGCTGTCATGGAAAACCATAAAAACCCACAAAAAGAATGAACTTAAGAGTTAGAACTAACAATAATACACAAGATTTTGATAAGAAATTAACAAAAAACTTGTATTAAATACCAAATGATCAAGAGTAAGGCAGTGAATTTGAGTTGTAGGGGTCAAGAATTGAGAGAGGCAAATAAAGAGGATGATGAGTAGTTTTTTTTCTTTTTTTTCGTTTTATACAACTCACAACTACTACGACAATGCCTTTCCATCTAATATGACGATAAGGTCGCTAGAGTAGACACCCATTTAAATGAATGATACGTTTTAGTTCATTATACTGTGATAAAAATATTGCCAATAATGACAACGTGTCGTTGTAATATACCCTATCCAAAAATTTCCAGCACCATTTTTCATGTGGGAAAAAATTCTACCACACCCTGCAATGACGACCCCCCATACAACGATGACCCAATTGTTGATGTATCTTATCTTTTTTAAAATATAATTTCAAATATTAAGAGGGTTTAATATATTTAATAATTAGTCATCATAATATATGTATAGTTATGACCCCTTTGTCATTGTGGCCTTATTTTTTTTTAGTCATAAAATTTCTCCTTCAATGACAAACTATCATTACAATAGATGTGTCTATTGCAATAACTTTGGGAGTCATTAAAAAGGTTGTCGCAATAGACAAATATTGTTGTACTACAAGTTAATTGAGGTGATATCTAGTGTGATATCTCTTTAGTGAAGAAATAGAACTTTTACCATCATAAAATGAAGCACATCAACATTAGGTATCTGTTAATCCAGGGTATTGTTGTTTCAGACAAAGTTATGTTGGAGAAAGTAGGTACTTTAAATAATCCAGCTAATATGCTAATGAAGTCACTAACTGTAGGAAAATATGGGTGTTTCTTAGACTTTAATAGTGTTCATAGGCCATGAGGTCCTTTGTAGGGCCTTGGTTTCTTCCAAAGGTCTTTCCATGTCATCTATTATAAATACTATATCAAGGTGGATAATTGTGAGCTTTAACTAGGTATTTGATGCATAGAAAAAAAAAAGATTTTAGTTCATTCCTGTTGCTCGACAAGTATTGATTGGAATGTGCATTATGTGACAAATACTAGGGCCTAATGTTTACAAACACATATTATGTTTGTTCACAAAAGGTTTTGGATTGAATTTTAGGCAAATATTGAGAGTAGAGAAATTAATATAGGGGCTCCATGTTTCCTAAAAAAGGACCATGTTTACGAAACATGTTATTTCACACTATAGGATTTTATCTAATATAAAATAGTTGTCGTAAAACCCTTGCCTTCAAGTCAAATGTGTGAATCTTCTTATCAGCTATTGTGTTTTGTTTTATAGAATTATTGATTGCTTGATTTGTTGAGTGATTTGTTCAATCCTCTTGTAATTACACAATTGTGTGTATTAAGATCTCATATTGTTCCCCTATTCTCCATATTGTGATTGGATTTGTAATTGGGTTAATTATTTTATTAGTTCCAATAATTGTTCAAATCTAGACCTATTAGACTACAATGAGTGATATTCTACAATAATTTGGTACTAAAGTTTGGTGCTAAAAATGTCTATTCTCTAGAATGGCTATAATATTTGGTATAGAGAAGTTTAATTGGTCCACTAATTTTAAATTATGGAAATTGAAGATGTAAGCAATTTTAAATTAGAACAGGTTGGAAAAAGCTTTATCTGATCACTTGAATAAGCCATGATAGATGAGATATTTGAGGAGGTATATCTGAATGCCTTATCTACCATACACCTATGCTTGTCCAATGAAGTATTGCAAAAAGTGGAAAAGGAATCAATGATGGATGTATTTTAGTTGAAGCTCAAATCTTTGTACATGACAAAGTCAATAGTAAATCATCTACTATTGAAGAATTTGCTTCATGGCCTTAAATTAGGTGATGGATTTGGAATACCATAGAAGTCAAGATTGATAATGAAGATTTGGCCATTACGGTTTTGTGTTATTTGTTTGCAAGTTTTAAGTAGGTTCATGAGACTATGTTGTATGGGCAGGATGATCTAGTCCTTGAGAATGTGAAATTTTTCCTACTACAATGGGAGTTTGTTGATATTTATTTCACTATAGTGGTACTTCCAAGGACTCACACAATGAGGGTCTTGTAGACAACAGGAATCAGGAGTAGTGGTCTTTTGATTGTAAGAAGTTCATATCTAAGTCAAAGATTATTCAAAAGAATGTGATGTGTTATGGGTATCATAATAAGGGTCATATTAGGATCTTTTTTCCTGATATAAAGTATGATACTAAGTCTTGTGAATCATCCAGCACAAAGGATGATGATGTTGTTACCTAGGATGACACTAATAGAGATGTATTGATGGCTAATGTAATACCCCATTTTTAGAAACTATAATTATAAATTAATAATTATACATGATTAGTGGTAATGATTATTTTAAGAGGTTTAGTATTAAGTGTATTATTATTATTTGTATTATTAAGACAGTTTAGATATGAGTTTAATCAGGTTAAAACTTGATGGAAATTATACTATTAATTTTAATCTTAGTTATGCCCGTAAATCTTAGCTTAATTATTTTATTAAAAACCATTAACCCATAACCCAAAATAATTTTCTTAAATTATCCAACATTATTTTACTCTTTTCATTCCTTTTTTAACCTATCCTAGAATAGATTATTTTTCTCAGATTATTTTTTTGTACCCTAATTTATCTAAATTAAATCTAAAATAAAAATATAAAATAAACCTATTCTACCCTACCCTACCTTTTTACCTACATTTTACCTTCATTGCTTACTCTATCGCTCCCCCATTCTCTCTCCTTATGCTACCTCTACATTTTTTTATACACATATGTACACACATAATCCTAACCCCTTCTCTTGTGCACCTAACTCCCTCTCTACCCACCCACACCAAACCTTCTCCAAGCCAAACCTAGCCTTCCCTTCTCTACCCCGTTTAGTTTCTCAACCAAAACCCCAGTGCACCACCACCTTCTCATCCTCCTCCCCCTTTCCCTGTTCTTGTTTGTTTCTTCCAGTCTGATTATCCTTCCTCATTCCCTGTTTGGTTTCTTAGAAAATCCCCAACTAGCCCACACCACTACAACCAAAACCATCACCATCTGCCTGAGCAGCTCCCTAGCTATCGATTAGCACCATCATCCCCGTCGCTAGCACCACCACAAGAACCCAACCCCAACCCTACCTTGCATTCTCCTATGACCACCGATAGCCACCGTAACTCCAACTCATTCTCCCCTGGTAGCTTACAACCTCTAGTTGGGAACCTTCCTTATCCGGCACCTAGTACCTCCACCACTCCCCTTTGACGCAATCCTCCTCAATTAAACTAACCGACTCCATGCGTACTATGAGGTAGTTTTATTTTAATAGATATTTTATACCTATATTAAATGTAAGGGTATTTTTTTATTTTAGAAACAATACTTATTTTTTATTCTAATAATTATTTTATCTGATAGATATTATTTCAATAACTGTGGTATTATTTTTAGGTATTAAAGTTTGATTAGCAGGATCTTATACAATTAGTAGGATACTGCTAATTTTACATAATTCAAGTGACCATTATACTCTACTTAAATGATAAATATTACATAATAGCACATTAGGGTTTTTGGTGTATGAAAATATGTTAAGCATGATTTGTTACGTTATAATTCTATGTTAATTATTATTATTATTATTATCATGGAAACAGGTAAAACAGGGATGTTATCTGATGTAAAATATTTTAGGTACAAATGTATGACTAAAATGATTCTAATGACTAGAAAATATTAGGTGTGATAAGTATATATAAAATAATAGGGTGAGCATGCTTAGATATAATTGTAAAATAATAATTATGGATGTGTGCCCTAGGGGCAATTTAGTCATTTTTTTTGTATTATGATATTTATCCTAAAAATCATGTCTAACATGTATTATCTATTGTTGATTATGCAATCATGTGTTATAAGAATTTATCTAGATACTTATATCAACATGGTATACCATCTTCTTGGTTATTCTGTCTTAAGAACTCTATAATTAAGTGTGTTAGCTATGGAGAAATTTTTTAGATGGGTGACCCTCTTGGGATGTTTTAGAAGTTTTTTGAAAATTTATTGGAAAGTATGTGGGTGAACACAAAGCGTGTTGAAAGGAATGGTTTTGATTTGTGGGGCGAGCCAATCAATCTAAAAGTGCTCCAAGGTAGCCTCACGTGGTTGTATAATTCATGGTATTATAAATGATATCATAGCAAAACCACAACCGCAAGTTGAACTCTGAGTTGGTCAGCCATCTAGTGGGAGGATTCTTGGGATAAACTGTATTAAGATAGTTAATGGTTTAGGCGCAACAAGGATGTTGCATTATTTGAGTGGGGGTGAATGTAACACCCTAAATTAAGTGGAGTTTAAGGATTGATCTGGCTCCTTATATCAATATGGTATACCATTATTTTGGTAATTTCGTCTTAAAAACTCTATAACTAAGCATCATGGCCATGTAGAAATTTTAAGGATGGATAATCCTCTTGAGAAGTTTCAATTGTTTTCTAAAAATTACTCAAAATTGTGTGAATGATGAAAAAGCTCACTGAAAGGACTCGGGTTGATATGTGGGGCTAGCCAATGAATCCGAAAGCACTCTAAGGTAGCCTCCGTGTGGTCATTTAACTCAGATGTCACAATATCAATCCTTATAAGAATCCCCTCAAATTGGGGTATTACATTCACTCCCACTCAAAGAACACAACTTCCTCATTGTACCTTGACCACTTATTATCTCAATACAGCGTATCATAAGAATCATCATGCTAGGCGGCTAACTGACTCATCCTAGTCTAGCTCATAGTTGTAGTTTTGCTTTGTCGCTATTTTTAACACCCTAACTTGATACAACCATACAAGGGCTACGCTAGAACACTTTATAATTAATTGGCTAGCCCCATAGATCAACATGAGTCCTTTTAGCACACTTGGTCCTCACTCATGCACTTTCTAAGAAATTTTTAGGAAGTTCCTGAAACTTTCTAGGAGATTAACTAATTCTAAAAATTACTCCAAAGCCAGTATGCTTAACTGTAAATTTCTTAGGATGCAATTACCAGAAGGATGATATATCATGCTAATATGAATATCCATATCAATCCCTATAACACTCTCCTCAAATTAAGTTATGACATTGAAATTTCTACTAAGGAACTAGTCTACTCTATAGGTGATATATGGGCCCTATAAGGGGTATCGATAATTAAGGATTAGGTATCATAAAATGGGAGGATACTATGTTACCTATCTACACCAATATAATCAAAGCACTCTTACATTTCTAGGTTATAAGTTGGGAGGATAATGTGTTACCTTAGTGCATTGGAATGATTGGTGTACTTTATACATTTTTATGCTATTATTTTATTCCCTTCACTACTAGGAAAATGAGAAATAATAATGGGACATTAATAACGGTAGTTTGACAACCGTTTTCAAACGCATGAAAAATAATGGGCCGGAGATTTTTGATAACGGTTGTAGTTAAAAACCGTTATTAAAAGGACAAAGTTATAATTTGGATGGATGTTTTAATAACGGTTTTAGGTAAACTGTTATTAAAAGAGGATTTAATAACGGTTCATATTAGAACCGTTGTCAAAATTTAGAAGCTTTTAATAACGGTTCCTAGAAGAACCGTTATTAAAAGATGTTTTAATAACGGTTCTCTCAGGTACCGTTATTAAATCCTCTTTTTAATAACAGTTTTCTTAGGAACCATTATTAAAACACCAAAATCAAACTTATATTTCACTCAGTTCTATTTCGTGCCATAATTTTCAAACTCTCTTCACCTTCGTTCTCTTGCTCTCCTTCTCCTTGCAAACTCTCACACCACCACACCGGCTCCTCTCAAGTAAAGGAAACCCTGGCACCGCCAACTCTCCACCACGCCTCTGCCATTGTCAGCTCTGCATGTGCGTGTTGTCATTGTTCTGAAGCTAGCTAGCACTTGCACCTTCATCCTCCGTCGTGTTTGAAGCCCTTGCCTCTCTCAACATTCTCACCGTCGTGTTTGTAGCTAGCTCACTCTATGTATGTGTTTGTTCTTCCTCTCGTAACTTTTTATCTACTTATATATGTATATATATATAAATGCATGCATGTTGCTACAGGGTTTCGTTTTTTTGTTATTGAAAGATTGTGGTTTGTCATTCGAAAATGTGTTGTTGAATGTATTGGCTGAAAATTTTTCTGTTTGTTGTTGAATTTTTTGCGTTATTGTTATATATTAACAAATGCATGTGTTGGCCGAGACCTTTACATATATATATATATATATAATATGAATGTGAGTGTAGAATTATATACATTTTCACTCATAAAAACTATATATATATATATATATATACACACACACACACACACTTTCATTAATAAGTATAGGAGACTAGCAATAAGCTATAGGAAATGTCATATAATGAAATGCAAATATATTTTACATATGCATATGTTAATGATTGCTATTTGATGAGGATTAAATAGATATAGAGAATAAGGAATATATAAAAGTGAATAATTAAATAGAGAGAAATAATTGTGTATGATAATAATAATAATAATAATAATAATAATATGATTTATATATTATGCTTTAATTACATTTAGCTAGATTTAGGGGTTAGGTTTTTTTTGTGGTTTAGGGTTAGGTTTTATTATAATAAATTATGGTTAATTAGCTAGGGTTAGGGTTTATCATTTATTATGGTTAATTATGGTTAATTAGGGTTAGGGTTAGGGTTAGTATTAATATCTTTTTGGAAACGTGTTAGCGTGATTCGTATATATATATATATATATATATATATATATATATATAGAATAGCATGATACATTTGAGATTAATTCTTTCTAAGCATGATTCGTATCGATCATATAATGGTACATTATTATGCTCAATACATAACATTCTAACATAATTTATTTTTATTTTTTTGTAGAGATATGGCCAACAAAAAACATTGATAGGGATAGCAGTGATGAAGAAGGGAATAGAGGACGTACAATTATGAGAATTATCATAGACATGAGGAATAGAGGAGAAGTAGTCGAGTTGGGATGGAATACTTACAATCTTCCCATCGGCCCTTACGAAGATATGTTATTGACCTACATTTCACTTGTGACCCGTAACCGTGTTCCGATCTCCTATAATAATTGGAAGCAAGTTCCACACGGTCATAAGGAGCATATTTGGTAGGAAATCACGGTAAATATGCTATTTTATGTAATCATTTTTGTATGTCAAATGTTATTAACTGTATTACATTAACATCAGTATACATCTACATGTCTTATTTTGCAGAGAGTGTTCAATGTCCCAGAGAGTTGGAAGAAATGGCTTCTTAGACATTGTGGGGAGCGTCTAAGAACCTTTAGGTCATATTTAGCTCGTAGAAAAATATATAGAAAGAAGGAGGGTTCTGTACGACAGAACCCACCCAAACGATACGGTTTCATCGATCAAGAAAGTTGGAACCAATTCATTGCTTATCGTCTTATAGTGGATTTTAAGATACTTGTTAGATAACAATTAAACTTTTTGTATCAATCCTATTATTATGCTTAATATTGAAATAACCATGTCATTATGTTTTATCTTGTCACATAGGAAAAAAGTACCCAAAATAAAGAGATTGTCAAGCAAAATAAATACCGGCATAATATGGCACGCAAAGGCTATGCGGGCCTTGAAGAGGAGTTGGTATGTATTTTTTGATTATCTATTTACATGTAAATGTTGAATTTTATAATAATATTCTTAATTAAGAATATTTTTTGATTTGTAGCTTCTAGCCCAAGACTTGGACCCATGTACCTCATCCATCAATATTGGTGATGTGGTTTTTATCAAAGTAATGGAAGGTTGGATCAAAATTTGTATTAGAAGTTGTCACCCACGATGTAATGCAAAAAGAATGAAGTGATTTGGTGGATTATGGACGAAGAAATTGATGTTACAAGATGAAGGTGTTCAGCAGATTTGAAGGTGTTCAAATGTGTCGTGTGGAATATAGATTTGAGGAAGGATTAATCCCGGATTTTCCTTGCTCAATATAGACCCAAAAGGGAGGATTAGACTTTAGCTCTCTTGCTCAAAGTTTTATCAAAATTCTTATTATTCATTCTATTCAATTCTCTATACAAATGTTGTGCACAAAAGGTATATATAGGAAAGAATAAGCTTGGTGGTGAGCTTCCTTAACCAGCCAAGTTTACCCACCTAATCCAGCCCATTAATCATGGTTGAATTAAGCCCATATTAACCTTAATCCATAGAATAATATCATTGGTTAAATGATACTAAGGATTAATATTACAAAGCTATACAATAGACTAAGATACATACATGAAATTATAGTCATACCCTAACTTACATAAAATATACTTAGGGTTAGGGTTTACAACAAGTTTATAAAAATAATGAATATCATCACTTTATCTCTTATTGTAATGTATCATCCCATGTATGTCATAGTCTTGTATGCCTTGGAATACTTGTACACATCAATGTGTATGAACATCATCTTCTTGCAAATATGTAACATACCAACAAGAATAACTTGAATGTTTTTCAATGTCAAGCATATTAGAATTATCAAGAATATTTAACATGATAGGCTCTAATATTATGAAAGCTAAATCATCTTCCTTACCTTGAGAATTAGAATGAATATGACAATCATTATGTTCAATGGATGCTCCTGAATCATACTCCCCAATTTGAAAAGAATTTGCCCTCAAATTTTCATCAGAATAATAAGGAGACAAATCACCAACATTAAAATTTCTTAAAATTCCACTATAAGAATCTGGAAGTTCAAGTTCATAAGCATTATCTCCAAACTTCCTAAGTATTTTAAATGGACCATCGGCTCTTGGCATTAGCTTGTTTTTACGTAAATTAGGAAATCTCTCTTTACGTAAATGTAACCAAAATAAGTCACCAGGAGAAAGCACAAAAGAGTTTCTATGCTTATTCGCTTGAGCTTTATACTTGGCATTAGATTTTTCAATATGATTTTTTATTTTCTCATGAAGTTGTTGAAAAATTTTTATCCTCTCTTTAGCCTCATAGTTTTACAATTCACCTTTTTTCAATGGAATCATGTTAATAGGCATGTTAGGATTCACACCATACACACTAAGCATATTCCATAAAGTCTTCCAAAAATAAGTCACAAACTTGACATAAGCAGTATTTGAAAAATTATACAAAAACTCATATTTTCTTTCATAAATCCTTTACCCATAAGTTCATGTATTTGTTTTTGTAATTCCTTAGCTTCTTTTGGGTTACATCTATAAGTCAGTTTATTAGGGATAGGCACACTAAGAAAAAGATCAATAGCATGTTCTACACCTCTTTTAGGTGGTAATCCAGGAGGTAAGTCATCAGGAAATACATCATTATACTCATCAAGCAACTTAATCAAATTAGGATCTTTAAGTTGTTGTTTTTCAGAGTTAGAATCTTTAGAAACTAGAGCATAACAAATTCCTTCTTCTTTTATACATTTGTCCATAGCCTTTTCATGTAAAAATAATTTCTTTTTATCATCACTCAAGGGCATATGATCATATAAAGCAGGTTTGAGCCTATACAATTGTTTTTCCTTTTTCACCACATATTCATTAGTTACCCCATCATGAGTTGCTTTTCTATCAAATTGCCATGGTCTACCCAAAAGTAATCCACAAGCATCCATAGGTAAAACATCACATAGAACTTCATCATGATAGTCTCTAATAGAAAATGTGATTAAATCTCTTTTGTTTACTTTAGCTCCTTTATCCTTGTTTAAACATTGTAAATAATAAGGTTTAGGATGATTAGTAGTTTCCAAACCAATTTTCTTAACCATTGCCTCACTAGCAACATTAGTACATGAACCACTATCAATTGTAAGTCTACAAACTGTATCACCTATTTTGCACTTAGTTTTAAAAATCTTTTCTCTTTGATTAGGTGTAATACTAGGTTGTATTTGCAATACTCTTTGAATTACAAAGCAGGGGTCTCCTTCTTCTTCTTCCATAGTTAATATTTCATTAAGAGATTCAACTTTTAATTCATCATCACTACATGGTTCCATGTTTTCTATTTCATGTAAGGTTAAGGCTCTTTGGTTAGGACAATCTCTAGAAAAATGTCCATATCCTTTACATTTAAAACATTGTTTATTAGCCATTTCAACCATCTTATTTTCACCTTTATCATCTTTGTTATTCTTTTTATCATATGAAAATGTTGATTTAGGTGTAAAGGTGTTAGAATAGGGTGTAGTCGAAGTAGAAGCATTAGACTTAACATAGGCTTTTGTTGTCTTGGTTTGTCTTTCAATGTTCATAGCCAATTTTATCAAGTCATCAAGATAGTCATAAGAGTACATGTCAAATTTGTCTCTTATTAAGTTATTCAAGCCACCTAAGTATCTAGCACATTTTTGTTCCTTTCTTTCATGAACATCACAAATAAGGGCTAGTCTTTCAAACTCTCTAGTGTATTCTTCTACACTAAATAAGCCTTTCCTTAGAGTAGTCATCTTAACATACATTTCTTGTTCATAGTCTCTAGGCACAAATTTCTTTCTTAAGTGCTTTTTAAGTTTTTCCCAAGATTTGATTTTAGACTTCTCTTGTCTTTCTCTAGTTCGCTTTAAGTTATCATACCAAATTCGAGCAAACTTTTTGAACTTTAGAGTAGCTAATTTTCACTTTCTATCATCATAATATTCTCTAAACTCAAAAATAGTCTCAATCTCATGCAACCATTCAAAAAATGACTCCACATTCAAATCACCATAAAATTCAGGAACTTCAAGTTTAATACCTTGATCTTCATGGTGTGGATTTCTTACATGGAATGTAGGTGCTCTTCTTTGGTTTCTTGAGCCAAAATAATTTGCCTCCTCTTATCCATATTCAAGATGAGAAATAATGAAAGGTCCACGTCCATTCTTGGTATGGTAAATCGGCTTCATTCTCCCTTCCACACTATCATGTGTGGTTTCCATTCGAGGTTGCCATGGTTTACACTTCTCTTGGTCGGCCAACTTTACTCCTACACTTTGGAGTTGATGTTACAGTGTGTTTTGATTCTGTAATTGGGTATCCATGCGTGTGGTGAGGCTTTTGATGGAATCAACCAGGGCATGCACCTCTTCACTAGCCATGGTGAAGGTTGACACACAACCTTTCTTGATGCACACAATATATCTTCCACAAATGTAGGTGCTGGATTTGTTTTGCCTACAACCAAACAAAGCACAAACCAATTTCTAATTCTAAATAAAATATCAAAAAATACCTGCAATATTTATCTAGGCACAAAGGAGATCTTTAAGCCCCAAGAATAGCCACTGCACGCAGGTACACACAAACAATGAAAGATTAGTAATAATAGGTGTGAAAATGATTCACATAAAATCATAGAACATGTTTCTGTTTTATCAATAACATCGTGTCTTCCAGTGGGATTTTCGTGTTGAAGTCCTCATAGAAAATGTTTAGAAGATCCAGAGGTAGATGATGGACTATTTTATTGAGAGAAATTGATGAGAGATGAGTCGAATACACGGCCTGCAAGTTCGAGATCAGTTTCGGGCTTCACATAATATCATAGAACATGTTTCTGTATTTTCAACAAACACTTGTCTTCCGGTGGGAGATTCGTGTTGAAGTCTGCATAGGAAATGTAGAGGACATCCAGAGGTAGAATATGGACTAATTTATTGAGAAAAATTGATGAAAAATGAATCTAATACACGGCCTGTAAGTTCCAGGTCTGTTTCGGGCGATTGAGAACTGTCCAGGGGTGTCGAACACTTTGAAGCTTTTCTTCTTACTTGCACAAGGAGAAATTGAATGGGGTTGTCATACACTTGATCAAAAACTAATAGAGAGTAGAATAAAATATAAATCAAGTGCTGAAGAGGCACACACGATTGTTGCAACCAGACCAACAAAACTGGTGCTGCTGAAATTTGAACTCTGTTGGTATTTTATGTGAAAAGTTGAGGGAAAATGCAACAAGATCGTTGCAAGATTGCAAGAAATTCAAGAAAGAACTTCCATAAAACATAAAGAAGTTCATCAAGAATCAATAGTTGCAAGAAATGGTGGAGTATCCGTGGAGTTCTTGGTGAAAGAACACATCACGATTTCAGGTCGACAGATATCTGCTTCGAACAAATGAAGCTTTGATACCAAAAATGATGTGGTTTTTATCAAAGTAACGGAAGGTTGGATCAAAATTTGTATTAGAAGCTGTCACCCACGATCTAATGCAAAAAGAATGAAGTGATTTGGTGGATTATGGACGAAAAAATTGATGTTACAAGATGAAGGTGTTCAGCAGATTTGAAGGTGTTCAAATGTGTCGTGTGGAATATAGATTTGAGGAAGGATTAATCCCAGATTTTCCTTGCTCAATACAGACCCAAAAGGGAGGATTAGACTTTAGCTCTCTTTCTCAAAGTTTTATCAAAATTCTTATTATTCATTCTATTCAATTCTCTATACAAATGTTGTGCACAAAAGGTATATATAGGAAAGAATAAGCTTGGTGGTGAGCTTTCTTAACCAGCCATGTTTACCCACCTAAGCCAGCCCATTAATCATGGTTGAATTAAGCCCATATTAACCTTAATCCACAGAATAATATCATTGGTTAAATGATACTAAGGATTAATATTACAAAGCTATACAATAGACTAAGATACATACATGAAATTATAGTCATACCCTAACTTACATAAAATATACTTAGGGTTAGGGCTTACAACAAGTTTATAAAAATAATGAATATCATCGCTCTATCTTTTGTTGTAATGTATCATCCCATGTATCTCATAGTCTTGCATGCCTTGGAATACTTGTACACATCAATGTGTATGAACATCATCTTCTTGTTAATATGTAACATACCAACAAGAATAACTTGAATGTTTTTCAATGTCAAGCATATTAGAATTATCAAGAATATTTAACATGATAGGCTCTAATATTATGAAAGCTAAATCATCTTCTTTACCTTGAGAATTAGAATGAATATGACAATCATTATTTTCAATGGATGCTCCTGCATCAATTGGTACATTATGGAAGAAGGCTAGAGCAACAAGAGATGGATATATTAATGAATATGTTGATGTTGCAGCCAAAAAAATTGTAAGTTTGTAGATATCTAGAACCCTACTTACTTTTCTTTTAGAAAACTATTATATTATGCTTTTTCCTATTAGTTAAATTGCAGGACAAACTTGAAATGCTAGAAGGTGAGGAGGTGGACCAATATAGCATTGTGGCCCAGGCTACAGGAATTGTAGAACACCCTGGAAGACACAGGGGAATTGGATTGGGTGTTATGAGAATGAGCATATGTGGTTGATCTCGTGGTTCTCGTAGCACTAATGAGCAAGTCGCCATCCTCACCCAAAAATTGAATGTGGCATTTGAACGGATGGCAATAATGGAGCAAGAGTTGTCATTTATTAAATCTCAATGGTATAAGCCATCCGATTCAGTAGACCATGATCAGCTTCACATACCTAATGTAAATAGCGTCAGAGATAGTTGTGAAGATGATGCATTTCTTTCTACTCTTCCCGAGGTAAGCATTACAAACTATGAATTGTTATTAAATGTATTCGGTGTAAAAAATTATTAATAATGTGTAATATTTTTGTTTAGGGTTTGCATAAATGTGACTTATTAGTGAATGACCTTTCAACAATTTTGGCGAAAGGAAGGGTCCGCATCAGTCACAGTACTGAAACACAGACAATTCACGGGTACAATTTAGGCCTAAATGCAAGGCTGGTGAGTAGTGACACTCCAATCATTGGCAGTGTACACTTGCCTTGTTATAAAGAGGGCGATGAGGCAACCACACTACTGGAAGCTCATGGAAGCTTTGTGGCTTGGCCTACGGATCAAATACGTCTCACTACTGAAGAGGTATTGACATTTGACATCTTCATTAGACCTTGTTTAGTAGTTACACTATATATAGTTTTTTCATATATATATATTTATATGCTCAATATATATTTTGTTTAATATTATCAATTAAGGAATCAAAAAAGGAATAAAAAAAGAAGACTGCTTCTGCTAGTAAAACCAAGAGAGGTACTAGGAGAACGAGCAACACAAAACAGGGCGCTGCTAAAGGAAAGAGAGCTAAATCTGAAAAATCAGTTGCCCCACAAAAGATTCCTTCTTCAGATCACCAAAGCCAACCTCCACCAGCATTAGCTATATTATATTTTTATGCCCAAAACTACCTCAGGGACAATTATATTTTCATTGATTGTCGTCCCGAGTATGTTGGGAGGGACGATGCTACTTACATGGTATCGACGGCCGACATAAGCGACATTTATAATCAAGAATGGATGTCAACTATAAGTGTCGTCGTCTATGTCACATAAGTATTATTTCATTTTGAGATTTTAGTACTCTTAACTTATACAATTGGAATTTTTATGACCTCTTATATGAGTTATTATTTATTAACAAATATGTATTGTTTTTGTTGTCCATAGGTTGGTAGCTACTCGAGCTGCGATGGAGGGAATGCTGTCCTCTATTGTGTTTGTGTGCCCATACTACATAGCTGATGGTAGTACAATAAGAGAGGGTAGGCATATAAACTATTTAGTAGATCGCATTTTGATTGAGGGATAGAACAAGCTCTATCTCATTCCTCACCTCGCAACTGAACATTGGGTTTTATACGCCGTCTGACCTGATCTTAATAAATTCTATGTGTTTGATTCCCTTCGAACCCATGACGTACCTTTTGAAGTCGCTCGTCGTGGTGGAAAGGAATTTATCGACATGTTAGTATACTTTTCACTTCTTACTTCATTAGCTTATTTACACATATATTCGCCTAGCTAGCTTTCATTATTTGAGGTATATATGCGTACTTACAATATTGTGTATCCAACTCTATTTATTAGGGCACTACGGACAGCGTATCAAAGGAGAGGTGGGAATGGTGTCCTAGACCCAAAGAATGTTCAATACAAGCCTGTCATAGTAAGTAGGAAGGCAACTATTTCGTATTTTATTTTAATTAAAATTAATATCTAATAGTTAGAGAACTAACTGAATTTATTTGACAGTGTCCACAACAGCAAAATGACAAAAATTGTGAATACTATGTATGTAGAGCAATGGATCTGATAGTCCAAAATAGATCGGTCAACATAGATCCAAGCCATGTATGTTTTCTTTTCGATATTTTTCCATTAATGAATCATGAAATATATGTTTGATACTTGACGTAAGTGCTAACTGAATATTAATCAAAACTTGAGATTTGTAGTTTTTCACCGATGATTATGCACAAGGCCAGCAATACAATGTTGAAGAAATTGATTAAGTGAGAGAGTAATGGGCCAAGCATGTGCACTCATTCATTCGGTATTAGGTAGAGATCTATATATTCTACATGCATGTTAAGGTTTATATTTTGTCTATGTCTTTAAGTCTTCTAAGCTATATTTATAAACATTTTGCTTTGGCGTGTAGAGCTACCAAGTTGTGGTATGCCTACTAATTTTGATTCTTGAGTATATATGTCCGGTGTATTAACAAGGGATTGATTGAAATTATGGTGTGATTGCAGATTTGTTATCAATTGATGTTGTTTTACAATGCAGATTTGGTAATTATTTGAACAGACAACTGTGTATGTGGGCACGAACTGTAACGCCCCCAAAATTCACTACTGAAAAATTTTATTTTATTAAAGGATAATTGCAGAAGCAAATAAATAAAATGTGAACTTTGGGAGTATTACCGCCACACTTAGTACCAGACCGGTTCACTCATACCATTCCAGTACCAAGTGCTAAGGCTAAGAAAATGAAATACAGCTTGAAAGAAATTCAACATACTAAAATTAGAGTAGCGCATCAAATCGTTTACCAGAATAAAATCCACTAATAGTGGTTACATTAATAACATATACATTTAAAACCAAGAATTTAAATGAGAAAGAGAAAACCCTAATGATACCGGATAACTCCTTACTCTCTTTCCTGTAGCCCACTTGGGTAGCACCTGAAAATACCTGCAAGGGCATTGCCCATTGAATAGGCAGGGGCCCCATAAAGGGAATCCCTTCAGTACTGCGGTACTGAGTAACCCTTTAATACCACACTTAAAGACAGGCCTGCATATGACACATAATGCAAGCTACACACATAAATAATGAGAGATGCATACATAAAAATGACATACATAATAATTTATAAGTCACGATTGATACTTTGGGCCTTAAGCCATGTCATAGTATAAGATCAATACATTCGGGCCTTAAGCCATCATTCCGTCATCATTCCATAAATCTCATATTTTATATCCATGTGAGTACGAGAACCCCAGTATTATAACCGGTGGACCGGAAGTAAACAGAGAGGGTAGAACGCCTCTGACCACTATTATTGCCGGTGGACCGGAAGGTAAACACACAGGGCAGAACACACCTGACCACTATTATTTGCTGGTGGACCGGTATGGCCCCAACTCACCTGGTGTTTCACTATAAGTGATTAGTATTTTTTCATAATCTTATTCACATACATAATTGATTTTATTGAGCTCGGGACCCCCACTATTATTGCTGGTGGACCGGAATACATACAACTCATCATCCAGGGCACAACGCTCCTAGCCACTATTATAACTGGTGGACCGGGATATATAAAGAATCATCATCCAGGGCACAACGCTCCTGGCCACTATTATAACCGGTGGACCGGGATATATAAAGAATCATCATCCAGGGCACAACGCTCCTGGCCACTATTATAACCAGTGGACCGGGATATATAAAGAATCATCATCCAGGGCACAACGCTCCTCGCCACTATTATAACCGGTGGACCGGTACTCAATATCATGATCATCTGGGCCCGGCTCCTTAATATTCCACTTTCAATAATAGTATCTTTCCTTTCTTTAATCAGCACATCAACCATATTTATTTGCCTCGGATAGGAGATCGATAACCCGGGACACAAAGGTACACCGATCGTACCGGTGCGTACCAGCTACTCAGTACCCTTCAACCACGAACCCAAGGACGCAAAGGTACCCTGGTCGTACTGGTGCATAAAGCTAACTTAGTACCCTACCGACAAGGACACCTAATTCATAAGTATGCATACCCCCTAACTAGATCCGTACAGCTAAAAAGAGTAAGATATAGGGCCTGGCTGGGGCACAAAGGCACACCAGCAAATACCAGAATAATCATGGACTAAACCACGTCCTTAGGGTAGCGACCCCTAAGGAGTCACCATTCCCGATCTCGAGGTCTTCCACTTTAAGTAATAGTGTCTTAATTAAGGTGATCACGAAAAACACGATAATCTGATACTTATTCACTTTAAGTCGTTCTGATATCATTAATCGTTTCTTATTCAGATGATTTCTAGGATATCACAGAGAAAACATTAAGGCCATACTAATTATCAAATACTCTTACTTGGCTCCTGAGCATTATTTGAATCATATTATAATGTTCCACAACCTTAAAGACATGTTAGGTACAAATTACTCATTTGCCCTTTACTTATATAATTGTTAAGTATCCATTCCTTACTCGCCAAATTACCATATTATCCTTTAGGTTACATAATTACCAGATTACCCCTTGTCCAATTTAGATTACCAAATTATCCCCTACACTTTTTATATCACCATTCACCCCTATTAATTGCCACACTATCATATTTCCCATTTGGTTGGTTCAATTACCAAATCGCCCTTCTCCTTTGTTAAAATACTGAATTGCCCTTGAGTTGGATAAATTGCTAAATAACCCTCCTTCCTTATCATGATTACTACTTTTCCCCTTTAGTTAATTAAATAATTATCACTTTATCCTTTAATCGGCTAAATTACCAAATTGCCCCTTCAGTTGGATAAATTACCAAATTGCCCTTCTCCTTTATCATAATTACCATTTTACCTCTCTCAATTATTTTAATTGCCATTTACCCTTTTTAATTATCATAAATTCCAAATTAACCTTCCTCATAATTAATTTACCCTTCTTCATAATTATAAGTACCAACTTTACCCTTCTCCATATTTAAAATTACCATGGTTAATTTACCAAATTACCCTTCTCTAGCAGCATACTTATCCAATTGCCCTTCTACAATCATAATTTAATTGCTAAATTATCTTTTTTTCATTATCATAATTACCAAGTTACCCCTTACTCCCAAGTTTACCATAGTATCCTCTTAGTTACAAAATTACCATTTTACCCCTTACATCCAATTTTACCATAATATCCTTTTATTTATGAAAATTACCGCCATACATCTCTTACTTTACAAATTACTATTTTACCCTTTCACATCCAAGATTAACATCTTTGTATTTCCTTACATAATTACCATTTTTCCCTTCTTTTCCAAATTACCATATTACCCCTTTACTTATAAATTACCACTTTACCATTCACTTATAAAATTTACCATATTACCCTTTGCTTATGAAATTACGATTTTGCCCCTCTACCTATAAAATTACCATAATACCCTTTTACTTGAAAAATTACTATAATGCCCTCCTTCATCCAAAATTACTATTTTACCCCTACTTCCAAAATTACCATTTTACCCTTCTTTCTCACAACTTACAATTTTATCCTTTACTTATAAATTATCATTTAAACCCTTTATTTTTAAATTACCAAAACACCCCTTTTACTTATTAGATAACCAAAATACCCTTTTCACTTATAAACTTTCCACTCAACCCCTTTATTCACCATTTTTATGAATTTACCATCACTACATAAAATAGTGATATTAGTACTTCATTCTTATCATCTAAGTCCACCAACTTGTCATTATTCAACATAATACTCATTAGCAACTACATACATTAGATCACATACTTCATAAGCATAATTACTAAAATACCCTTAGACAATAATATTACTCATGCATTAGCAACATAATACATCATAAATAAGCATTTAATATTTCCATCAATAATCAAACTTCTTCCTTAATTATCATACCTACATATGGCACACAAGTTATCATGCTTTTTCTTTTTATCAAACAATATAAGAAACCATATACATATCATGCTAAGCACACAAAACATGCATAAAATCATACTAAACCCTTAATGTGCTAGCATACGTTTCTCCATATATTTAAGGGAAGATTAACGGTTACCTTAATCCCACAAAATATCATATCTTACCAAGCATAATTAGCAACTGAACACCTAAAAATAATATCCATCATTATTGTGTTAGAAATAAGAATTTAAAAGGATAAAACTTTATAAAACAAATTTATTTAATAATAATACACTTTAATTAAATATGGATATACCTCAAAACTTAACCAAATGAGTTTCAAAATAAGGGGGAGCTCACGCTGCATAAGCAGCGTGAGTCTCATGCAAAATCATGGGGAGAAAAGGGCTCAAAGAGGGTGAAGGGAGCAAAATTTGTTATTTTCGGGTTAAGGTCTTTAGGCTAGAAAAGAAGGTGGATGGGGGAGGTTCTAAGGCAGGGGAATGGTGTAGAAGTGAAGAGGGGGTGTAGGTGGAGGCTAAGGGTGGTTTCAAGGCGGCATAGGGCGGCGAAGACGGCGGCGGCAAGGTGGTGAAGTTGGCTGCCGAGAAGGGTCGAGGTGGAGTAGTTGTGAAGGAAGGAAAAGGAGAGGGAAAAATGGAGGGGTGAAAGAGTTGTTTTCGGCCAACTAAGGCATGTCGGTTGTAGAGGGGGTTGCAGGGTGTCGAACAGTGGGTTGGGTGGCGGCAGAGGTGGCCGGACGGCGGCGGAAATGGCAGTTGCAGGTGGCTTGGCGGTAAGGGGGAAAACTGGGGAGAAAAAGAAAAGAGGTGGAGAAGGGAGGAAGTGTAGGGCTCGAGGGGTGGCGTGGTGGTGCAGGGTGGTAGTAGGTGGTGGGAGGAGGCGGCATAGGGGTTGGTATTGGTGGTTCGAGCGGCGGCGGGCGGTGGTGATAAAAAACCGAGGGAGAAAATGGAGAAGGAGGAAGGAGAGAGGAGGGAGCTCGGGAAAGGGAGTAGGGCTCGAAAAAAATGGGGAAATGAAGGCTTGGGAGATGAAGAAAAAGAAGAGGGAGAAGAGAAAGGGGGAAGCGGCTGGCCGGCGAGAGGGTGCAGGTGGCAGGTGGTGGTCGGGTGGCAGGGGAAAAGAGGGAAGAAGAAGGAAAGGGAGAGGGGCATGCGGGGTTCTGGTCCAGGGCCGGTTTGGCTCGAAAAGGGAAGGAAAATGATGAGGGAAGAGAGATAGGGAGAGAGAGGTAGGTAGTGGCCGGGTTGTAGGTGGCGATATGCTCGACCGTGGCAGAAGAAATCGTCGGGCGTGGGAGAAGAAGAGAGGAGAAGAAGAAGCTGGGCGAGTGGACCGGCGCAGGAAAAGAAGTGAGTCGGCCGGTCTAGGAAAAAAATAAGGAAGGAGGGGGGGCTGGGTGTGCTGGGCGGTGCGCGAGGGAGAGAATGGAGGAAGGAGAGGGCCTGACCCAACGCGCAAGGAAGGGGGGAAGCAGGCCGAGCGGCCCAAGGGGGAAAAATGGGAAAAAGAAGAGGAGAAAAGGAAAAGGGAGAAAAAGGGTAAAACGAAAATGAAAAAATAGGGAAAATGAGGTAAATTAATTTATAAAATCATAAAATGTAATATTCTTGATAAATTATTTAATTTAATAACTTAATTCATTATAATCTAATATACTAGTTTAAAAAAGGATGAAGTTGGTAAAATATTAGTTTGGGAATTTATTTAAATAAAAAAATTATGATAATTAGTAAAATATTTATTTTTAATTTATTAAATAATCTTACCCAAATTTATATACTCTAAAATCCATAAAATAATTAAAATAAATAATTTTACAAGCTAATTTTATTTCAAATAAAGTCATTTATTAAAATATAGGTTTTCGAAATTTTTGGGGGATTACAAGAACAAAACTACAAAGACTAAAAAAAAACTGGATTTTTAATAACGGTTCTTATGAAAACCGTTATTAAAACCTTGTTTTAATAACTATTTTCGTCAGAACCGTTATTAAAACCCTCTTCTTTAACAACGGTTTTTCTCAAAAACCGTTACTAAACATGCATTTTATGCTCATATTGGCGGTTTTTTTTATATTTTTGATAACGGTTATGAACCGTTATTAAAGATTTAATAACTGGCGTTTTAATAACGGTTGAAAAAAGTTATTAAAAATGTTAAATAACCGTTATTAAAACTACTTTTTGGGGTAGTGCTTGAGTAATTAAAAATAGAAACAACTCTTGTATGATGATTTAAATGGAATACGTTGTTTTTTTTTGGTAGTTGCCTTTAAGAAATACTTGGGTTTGGTTTCACTATAGGAATATGGGTCAATACTGACAATTTATATCGTCGGTATTAAGAACGTGTTCATTCATAATAAATATTACCAACGATCATTCCTCGGTATTAAATCCTCAATATAAGTGGGTGGGTAATAATCTTATTACCAACGATAATTTTATCATCCGCATTAAGGCGTAATACTACCAATTTATTTTTTAGATGTAGACTTAATACTATCGACTAAGCTTAACTAAAAAAAAAGTATCACCTTTAATACCGACGGTATGAAATTTGAATTTGAAAAATGTTATTACTAATGGTTTTTCTTCCTTAATACCGATGATAATGAATCATTTTCATTCTTATTATTGATTATTTATCGTGGGTATTAAGGCTTAATACTGAGGATAATAAATGATTTATTCAAGCTCTATTACTATTAAAATATTCATTATTGACAATTTATCATTAATATATCCCTTTTAAAAATATTAAAGAAAATGAAAAACCTAAAAATATTTAACTTGCAATAATATTTACTAAATAATTGATTTTAAAGACAAATATTGTTATATAAAAATAATTTACAAAATAAACATATTATTATTATATTTGACATGTCAACAATAACATAAAAACCTAAAAATCATCTTGATCTTGATATGATGGTGGAGGTGGATGACCATGCATCCATAAAAGCCTTTATTTACCTTAATTCTTCTTCTTGACACTTAAATGTAGCCTGTAGGTGGGCTATAATCTGACTCATATCTTTTTGATTTTGCTCTATTTGAGATTTTCATTGATTTTCTTTAACAAAATCAGCATGTATCCAACCATGACAAGGATTGGTTCATTTTTGCCATATTAGCATCATTTTTTCCTTCTAAAGCCATCATGAACAAAATAGTAATTTTGGTCATGTTATTTGTATGTCATTTTATTCAACATGTATACCAAAATTCAATAATATATTTGCATCCTTCGAAGTCTAAAGATCGATATACCTTTGCCTCACATCTAGAGCTAGCAATCAGGCGAGTCGGGTCACTATCGAATCGAGTTAAATGATAATCGAGTCATATCGGTTTCTGATAATCTCGATTTATTTTGTCGGGTTGGGCTGGGTTAGGTTTGATTTGGACCAACTTAGTATCGGATAATTTTGTGTTATTCTAAGCTCTCGGATCGGGTCTGGTAGAGATAGAATGGACTCGATTCGGGTAAATTTAGTTGTTCTTATTTTAGTTTGGGTTCGGATAGAACTCAGGAGTTTGAATTTTTATATTTTTGGGTCGAATTTAGATTGGATTTAGGTCATTTCATATTTGAGTCATGCTTATGTCATTTTCTTTCTTTTTTTATTCCATGATGTTATTAAAAGATAATTATTTTGAGATCATTTATTTTAATTTATCTTATTCAATTAAAAGTGAATTATTATTTTAATCGTTTTGGGGCCTTAGAATTTTTTGTCATTATTTCATCTTTGGAGATGTATTTAACATTTCAAATTTAAAATTTTTCAAATCATATCACTTTTCTTTTCGTGTTAAGGCATAGCTTATAATTCAACTCCATTATTAGCTTGGTCATATTGAGTTCGAGTATTATTTTAAGTTTATATTATATTTATATCTTGTACGCTCCTAACATAATATTAACTTAAAATAATCATTAATAATTGATAACAAATGAAGGCTTCTAAGGTTGTACTTCTCATATTATTTTTATAAGAGATTGATCACATCATATCAACATAATTTTAATAAATATAATAATAATAATAATAATACAAAAATAATGATAACAATAATAATATTAAATAATGAATACCAATTATGGCAATAATAATAATAACAACACATTATTTTTTTTATTATATATTTTGATTAGATCATATCAAGATAAATAAGATAAAAATTAGATAAAGTAAGTAGTAATGACTATTATTGACAAAATACCATCTAATATTGACTTCTTACTATTTAACATTATTGATGTAATTAAAAATATTAATCTTCAATTTTCATAATGAATATCTAAAATTCTTACTCTAGGTTTTTCCTAATTTCCTATGATAATGTAGGTGCTATATTGCATGGTATGGTCGTATAGATACTAACATATAGTGTTCAAGGCTGCATTGTTATTATCTTATAGTACTAGATGGAATCATGGAAGTGAACTAATATTTAGATGGCATAGTAGAGATTTTATTTCTATATTTTAATATTGGTATCAATGGATATTGTATTTGTATATACATAAGTGATATAAATTTTAACAAAGTATATTGTTTCTAGATTTTGATGTAAGAGCTAGTATGGATTTGTTGCACATCTAAATTAATTCAAGTTTTATGAACTTTTGAAAATTTTGAGTTATGGGTTAATATTAATTTTTGGGAAATACTGGGTTGAATCTTTATCGGATTTCTGATAAATAATGGATTAGGTCGGGTCATTTTGGATTTATAGTTTTTCGGGTTATATTGGGTTTCGGGTGAGTAGCGGGTTAGATCGGGTTTATTTCGGGCTTATGATTTCTCAGGTTATATCGGATATCGCGTATGTATCAAATCAAGTTAGATAGGTTTCGGGCTTTTAATTATTTGCATAAAATTGGAATGGATTTCAGACAGATTGAGTCGGTATTCGCTGGATTTTTTGGGTCACGTCAACTTTTGCTAGCTCTATTCACTTCTGGTTCAAAAAAACAAGGTCTGTAATTGTTGTCTTCTTGCCAATCCTTCTTATGATTGCATTTTGTATTATCTTTGTATCGATTATCCATCATTTAGTCAAGACCTAATTCAATTCTAAGCCATGAATGACTTGTATTGCATGGAGCTAAATCAAAATAATTCTACTCATATACACAACCATAAGTTAGAAATTATATAATTTTTATTTTATAAATTAATTAAAAAATATTTAAATAAAATTTACCTAAACTTCTGGGAGGATCTTCGCTTTATCCTCTAGAGGGACATATGATCACCTCTTATAACATGGTGGTATCTTGGTCCTAATATTATTCCTGATACATCTAATAAACCACTTACTACATGGACCTATCAGATTTAGCGTATTTGCTTGAAAATCAAAGTCCACCTTAAACTTTTTCTGACCTCTTCTCTCAAATTCCTCCAACATCATCTTGTCCCTATTTCTTTCTCTAGCTCTCCTCCTAGAAGTTGAAACATGCATATATAATTTTATCATTAAAATAATAAAATTCTTAAGGTAATAGTGATGAAATCAAATGTAATGGATCAAATTTTATACCTTCTAAGTTTCAACACCTAGAACATAATCTACGAGGATGCGATGGATCATGTCCATCGCCATCACCATCATGACCTCAAGTGACAATATAAGTCATATAGAAAATATCAAATATTTTGATATATAGAAAATAAACATTATGATGATACACATAAATAAGCAAAGTGCATAACATTGAATAGATTCATAAATGTTAGTACAAAAACTTAACTTGTCAAAAAATTATGAATCAGAATCATAAATGTTATTGCTATCGATAAATTCTCCTTCACTCGATTTAGCATCATCTACCACATATATGTTGTTAAGAGCACCATCATCTAAGTCCTAAATTTTGTGATGATTGACTTCCCTTACAAATTTCCTATTTGGGTTTGTACAAATCATCCACTTACTAAACTTGCTTTGCCTTAGTTCCAAGAATATATTGGTCATCCTTGTACCACTTAACCATAGTATACACATTTCCAAGATAGTTCGTATACATAATTCTCATATTTATCATATCAGTGTCAAACCATTTGCATTTAAATAAAACAACATAATACTTGGACAAGTAAGATAAATTTATGATCTCAATTAATTGTCCATAAAACTTGTCACCGCCCTCGCCTAATACACATGCGCCACTATTTTGTATTTTTCTCTTTAGATATGTATCATGCATTGAGAATTTAACTCCATTAATTATGCAAATTGAACAAGAAAGCACTATATCAAATGCTCCAAATGCCAAGGAAAATAACTTGCCGGTGTATTTAGGTGATCTCATTTCATGCAACTCGTACATCTCTAATTGTTATGTGTTTTAAATAATTCATGATATAATAAACCTAATACAGAACTATAGTAAGGTTTTAGTTGTTATTACTAAAAATAATTACCTTTGAATAGAACCAAGATAGAAATTCTTTCCATTGTACTTCTTTTAAATTGGCACCACCCTCACGTCGTTGAATATCATCAATGTGTTCATTGTAAAAATAATTCATTTTTGCTATGTACTTATATATAATACTATGATAAATATAGAGAATATTAACATACACTTAATCGAAATATTTCTATATTTCCTCACAATTGTTCAAAACAAACTAGTGAGCATATTTCTTAACTTTATCTGTTATACTCACATGTGTTTTCTTACTAATAGAGCAGGCATGAGATTGAAAAACCAATAGCTGACACTTCTCCACAACCGCATCTATGTTTATATATGTCATGTTGAACTTAGTCTCATCACCTTTTAAGTACATAGAACAAAAACTTAATGCTTCATCGGCTAAGAAGCCTTCTAGCCAAGCACGATTTCGTATATACTCCTTCAAGTCCTTTAACTTCCTCTCAATTGGATGCATCCTTCTCCTATGAACTAGTCCACCAAGTCCTGCTTCTTCAGGTAAGTAGATTAATAAGTGAACCATGATAATGAAAAAGGATGGAGGAAATATGTGGTCTATCTTACACAAGATAAGAGTGATATATGCTTCTAATTTCTCCAAATCTATCATGTGAAGCTTCCTTCCACATATCTGAGTGAAGAAGTTACTTAGCTCAATAATGGTGTCACTTATTTGCTTGTTTAAAAAAGAATGCACACCTACCAGTAATAGATGTTGCATTATGATATGATGGTCATGTGACTTCAACCCGCTCAATCTATTATCGAGAACATTCTTCCTCAAATTACCAAAAAAAACATGAGGAAACATCACATCCTGCAAAAGTTAAGGAATGTTGCTTTATCATGTGATGAAAGTGTATATTCAATAGCAAGTTTAATTAACTTATTACTATCATAATAAAGATGAATTTTGTGCCTAATGTTCATATCTACTAATTTGCATCTCCCATTATTAGTGTCCTTTGAATTATAGTTTAGCATAAGCGTAAACCAATATAGCATCTCATAGAATATTCTTTTCTTCTATCAATTCAACTCATCAACGTTTTTCTTTCTCTTGCCATAATATTTTCCAAATGGGTGATCTTGTATGTGACCTAACCGCATCAAGATATCAGCAGGCGACAAATTCTGAGGAGGACCTTTTTTCTCAACCTTACCATTAAATAATTTCCTTTTTTGCATCAGATGATTGTTTGGAAGAAATTGTCTATGCATAATATATCCTATCTTACCTTTCAATCTAATAGATGGAGTGTCTTTATTGCAACTAGGGCATGCATTATAACCTTACCCAGTCCATCTTGAGAGATATGATTGAGCAAGAAAATCATTAATAGTCCATAGTAACGCTGCACACATTTTAAACACTTGACTCTCAAGAACCTCTCGTGTATCTACTCTTGCCACCCACAAATCTTTCAAGTCATCAATTAATGGTATAAGAAGCACATTCATATCCATTGAAGGTCCATGATGACTAGGAATTAACAAAGTCAATATAAAAAATGAGTATTTCATGCATTGCCATGGGGAAAAATTATAGGTACTCATAATTACCGACCTTATGCTATGATTGCTTCCCATGTCGAATAAATTAAACCCATTAGATGTTAACCCCAAAAACAAATTTTGAGGATCACCGGAAAATCTGAACACTTTAAATTAAAATCTTTCCATGCTTGTCCATCAACAAGATGCTATAGCACCTCTAGCTCCCTAGAACGCCCAGTCAAATGCCATCTTGTGTCTTTAGTAGTGTGTTTGCAAGCATACAACCTCTTCAATCTTGGTGTCAGAGGAAAATATCACGATATTTTATGAGGTATTTTTCCCTTTGTACCTTCAAGAACCCATTGAGAAGTCCTACATACTGGACAACTATTTCTTTTAACATTTTCCTTCTAAAAAATTGCACAATCAAACATGCACATGTGAATCAATTCATACCCTAAACCTAACTTACTCATCATCTTCTTAGTATCACAATGCAATCCGGGAAACTTGTTTCCCTCCAAAAGAGCTTCGTTAAACAACTTTAATAGTCAATCAAATGAGTTATTGCTCCATTAAATTCAACACCTTATGATGCATCAACTTTACTAAAAAGTTGAGAAAATGAAATTCTTACATCCAAGATATAATTTTATCTCCATCTTCTCAAATAATTCCTCATAATATTATCCTTATCATTCCCCCCACATCACCACCTAAAGTCTTGTTAACATCTCTATTAATAAAATTATTACTACCTAAGGGTTCATTATCATCGATGTCATCTGCATGAGCTCATAAGTGTCACATAACAAATCACCCAAAAAATGTACCATCTCATTTCCTCTCTCCTCCTTAGCTGACATTGACTTTGTTTCACCATAGTATACCCATTTCTTATACATTGGGATAAACCCAAAGCGCAGTATGTGACTTTCAATTACACTAAGAGGTTGCCAAATATAATTGTTACAATTCTTATAAGGATAACAAACAAACCCATCAAAATTTAGACAATTTTTTTCCATTTAAATAAATGCTTGAAACCCATTCTAAAATTTGTTAGACCTATGATTTCGTAACTTTTTCCAACTTTTATCTATTATCATTTAATTTTTTATTTTTCTTTCAAATAAAGAACATCCACTTATCTTATCAATGATTAAATTTAGCACCTACAAAAATGGCATAAAATCAAAATAAACCTTAGACCCTTATTTTAAGTTAACATTACCTTTATTTCATTTATTTTGATTTCACAAGGGTTTAACTATATAAAATTAAAAAAAGTATGATAGTTTTTTTATTTTCATATTTTTTGAAGTATTTATATCTAAAATTTTATTTTTTATTAATTATTAATTATTCTCTTCATTTTTTTTAATAACTTGGTTGAAGCTTACCATTAAATATTATTAATATATAATAAAAAATAAAAAATTAATTTTTCTAACTATTTTCTCTAATCTTTTTTTAGTAACAAATATTAAATAAATCTAACAAGCTCACCAAAAACATAAAAATTATATATCACCAATTTAAAAGTCTACTAAGATGTTGCTTCTAAAAACATATACACATACTAAGATACTAAATAATTTATTAATTACCCGCCATCAACTAAAACATACTAATATTTTTTCTAATTTAAAATGCATAATAACAACTGTATATATAATATATAATCTAATTATACACATAATCTAACTATAATCATCTAATACCCCAATTATGAAAAATCTATTAAATCAATTCTATAAAACCAAAACACAATAATCTAATAAAACAATCAAACCCTAACTACAATAACATAATTCAAAAAAAATTAATTTAATTAATATAGAAAATATTACCATAAATCAAAACAAATAATTAATAAATATGATAATTTAATAATTAATCCAGCAGTTGGGCTACAAATACATATAACAAACCATTATTAGCCATTTTTAAACCAAAGGATACTTAAGGACATTATATTAGAAGAATACAAACCTTCAAACTTAAAAAAACAGAGAAAAATGATGAAGATTAGAAGAAAATATGGTGGAAGGTGTGCGATTTTACAGAGAGAAGAAGAAGAAAGCGAAAAAAAGATGATGACAAATGAAGAATTAGGGCTCCCGTTTTGTTTATATCTGATGCTCAATACCGACCATTTGAATTATCGATATTAAGTGATTTATCATCGGTATTTAGAATTTTCCAACCTTTTTTTTAGTTAAAAATTTTTCATCACCTATTCTAATCCTGACGATTTATCGTCAGTATTTATCAGTAACATTGGCGATTATTCTTCTTCGATATTAAGATCGTCGGTGTTAGGTCTTTTTCTTGTAGTGTTTGTTGGTTTGTTAGTTTTCTCCATGCACTACTTGGTTTTAGTTGTCTATTTGATGGTTGTCTTCGTGCACCATTTGGAGTTGGTATATTAATCGGTAATTGCATTATTGCTTACCTCTTATGTTTAAGACTAGTATAAAGGTGGTTATTGGAAAAAATCCTTAATAATAGTTTGGTACTTATTCTTCGTGGGATACTTTAGGTATAATTAGATTGATGAATTAGTTGTAATATGGTTAGGTTTGATGCGATGAGCATGTATCATATGAGATGATATAAACTTTGCCATGAATGTAGCACTAAGTTGTGGTATAAACTATTTGATATGTTATGCCATGATGATTTGTTTTACCTTCTTTGTTCTCTATATTATATTTGCACATTTAGTGTTGCATAGTGGTTTAATTAATGCCGTTTTATGGTGCTCTATATTACCTTATTTGTACTCATGTGTTTCATTTTATGGTGCTCTACTATTCAACGATAAATCTTTACCTTACAAGAGTAATTTGATAGTATAATTTGATGGCTCTTGGTATAGTTGATATTTAGTATTATCCGGTGCTTGTACTAGCAATTTTTAATTCAGATATTCTTTTAGACTATTATGTTTCCTTCTATATTTCTAGTTGTAATTTTTTTGTCTGATCATTTATTACTAGAACAATTTAATGTTGTAGTAAAGTCTTTATTATCTACTTTTTATTAAATATTGTTCAGAACAATAAAGAGTATACGAAATTCAAGAATAATTATAATAATAATAATAATAATAATAATAAATTTCCACATGATCATATTCTAATAATTTTTTTAATTTAGAAGACTTTATCATAATATTCGATTAGATCTTCGCTCAGTATACAGTGGATGCCTCCACATTAGTCTTGTTGGATTTCAACGATCGGCTCCTCATCGGGGAAACACATTTTCCCAAGAAAACTAATAAACTGGTGTGTTCGAGTGTACTACTTCTCTTTAGCTTTCTTGCATCTCAGCACTTTCGATCCCACCCTCTACATGTCGAGAAAAAATTATCAAATTTCGATCTTCTTCTTCTTCTTCTTCTTCTTTATTTATTATTATTATTATTAGTATTCTTTATTTCGGCAGTCCTTTTTTATTAGGTCAAAATTTAGAATTTTTTTTTATAATAAAAAATGACTTAGATAGATCACCGATTTGGATTGATCAATTAATTTGGCACGTGAAACTCTTGTTATTATATTCTTTAATTATTTGATTTTAGTGAATCCATTTCTAATGCCGATCGTTGACAAGTTCTCGTGCATGCATTTAATTCCGTGGCTTAGATTGACTATTAATATTGGGGCAGTACATAGAAAAAGTAGGTTGATTGACGTAGTGGTCAGGAAATTGATCTAGGCATGGTATCGATTAGCGGTTCAGGCAATTTGACGGTGCATGCATGGTTCAACTATATTCTTATTTTTATTTTTATTATGGATAAAATTAATTAACATAATTATATCTAAAAATGCAAAAAGTTATCATTTAGGGGAAGGTAAAATAATAACATAACTAAACAATGTATATATTCAAGACCGATAAAGTAAATCATTTATTAAAAAAAAATATAAAAGTAAGAAAATTGGGGGCAAAACTTGTCAAACCAGGAGATAATATCAAATGAACCGAATATAACGAGTGGTCCAACCGGCCTAATTAGATTCAACTCAGTTTCATCAGAGCGGAAAGTTTAAGAAAACGATATTTTAGAATTTTTGTGCGAAACCTTTGAGTTGGACGTGGACCGGCTGAACCAATGGTTCCAATATGATATTTTAAAAAATGGCTTTAGTATATGTCCCATCACTTTCGAGTTTCGAATAATTATACTGCTATCTAACTTTTCCCAATTTTACCATATGCTAAGGCAGTCCTAATCTTGATAATAATAATAATAATAATAAACCCACCATCGTATATTTATCTTGAATATCCGATTGAATTTTCTCATTTCGGATGGACACGTAAAGGCGGTTTCATAATGATGCCATATTATTAGTAACCTTGCACCGACGTGGTACGAGCTATGATAGATATTTCAAGGAGGTTGCCACAAACAACCGCCGTGAAATCACGAAACATGAGGGTAAGTCATCACGAAACATGAAGGTAATTTAATGATTGAACCTCCGTAGAATATGTTCTTAACATAGAATGGATGGAAGGTTAATGGCTCAATCTATAATTACTACCTTGCTCCCGTTCTCCTTCAATTCTATCTCATTTCATATGCCTTGGCATCCTTCTGTTTATCATGTATTTGTAAATCTGGTATGATACCGTGGGATCGATTATGACAAATATATAGCACCCTAAATTTTACCGATTATATATTTTATTTTAATACATAAATCCAGAGAACCTAACCATTAACAAAAGGGATGCCATTGTAAAACCCTTAACTTTTCACAATAAAAATTTATTTCCATATAACATATCAACGTGGAAGTAATAATTAGAAATGATGGTGAAACTACCATATCCAACATTAGAAGAGGTGCAATCATTCGTCTTGCTTATGTCAGGTATAAGGATAATGTTTTCATACGGTAATCTTCTCTAAGAGTGTGTACAATGGAAGTGTGTAATTGAAGGAGAGGGAGAGTAGCTCACTTATATATCTTTTTCTAGCTATTTGTTGATGACATACTTGTGGAACAAAAAAATATTTCTTATGTTGATAAGGTTAAGACAATACTTGTGAGTGAGTTTGAGATGAAGGATCTTGAAGCTTCAAAAATGATCACTGGCATGGAGAACATAAGAGATAGTAAGTAGAAGCTTTTGTACTTATCACAAGATTCCTATGTGAATATAGTGCTTGAGAGGTTTCATATGATAGATGCCAAGTTGGTGAGCACTTCGTTCACTACTCATTTCAAATTATCATCTTTAGATTGCCCCAAATCCAGAGACGAAGATCACTTCATGGTTGTTGTTCTCTACTCTAATATTGTTGGTTGTATCATGTATGCTATGGTGTGTACCCGACCTAATATCACTCAAGCTATTAGTGTTTGGAATCGATATATGACAAATTTGGAGAAGGCTCAATAGCAAGCAGTAAAGTGGATCCTAAGTTACTTGAAGGGTATGAGATCATCTTATTTAGAGTATGGAAGATCAATTAATCTGTTGGCTAGGTTTGTGGACTTTGATTATAATGGAGACCTCAATGAAAGGAGGTCCACCAACATATATATATATAAACATATATATATATATATATATCTTAGTTTTTTAACTATTAGCTAAAGGTCTTTCTTATAGGAGGTGATGCTATTGTCTACTACAGTGGTAGATTATATGACTATGGCAGAGGATTTTTAGAAAGTTGTGTGACTTGGTGGTTTAATATGAGAGCTAGAGATTGATCATGGTGATCTAGTCGTTCGAGATGATAGCAAGAGTAATATCTATTTAGCAAAGAATTAAAATTCTTTCCATTGTTAAATGAAGCTCATCAACATTAGGAATCACTCTATCTTAAGTATTATTGTTGTTGGAAAATTTGTGTTGGAAAAAGTGGGTACTTTGGATACTTTGGCTAATATGCTAGCAAAGTAACTGACTCTAGGTAAGTTCGAGTGTGTTTCAAACTTGATCGGTGTTTATAAGCCATGGTCCTTTATAGGGCCAGGGAATTTTTACACATGCCTTTCCATATCATGTGTCACTAATATTACGTTAAGGTGGAGAATTTTAAGCTTTAAATGAGTATTTAACACATACAATAATAGGGTTTTAGTTTGTACAAGTTACCAGAGAAGTATAGCTTGACATATACATTTTGTGACAAACACAAAGGCCCTGTGCTTACTAACATAGACCGTATTTATCCATATAATTTTTTAGGTTAAATTTTGGGAAAATTCCGAGAGTAGATACGTTAATATGAGGGCTCCATGTTTCCTAAACACGGAGCTTTTTTTTTATTCTTCTATAAAACACAATTTTTTTTTGTGTAAGGTTTTATCTAGTATATTTGTGGGGTTGAATATATATAAATGATCCTAGTGGGATTATAAAGTAAGGACCAAGTACTCTACAACAATTGATTTTTACTCAATCATAAGAAAGTGGTCATCGAACCGATTCATTGAGTTGAAGGCACTTGAGGAGTTGTGGTCTTTTGAGCCAATTGATTCCTTACGTTTGTATATCTTTGGTTGCCTTACTTATGCTTATATGAATGATTGTAAACTTGAGCCTGGAGTTAAGATGTGTATCTTTCTTGGCTTTACATATGAAGTTAATGGGTGTAGGTTATGGGACCTAGCTAGATCTAAGTTCTTAACTAATAGTGTTGTTACCTTCTATGAGTCTATGTTCATCCAAAAGACTAAGGCTAGTGATGGTATGTTTAAGGAGGTGGAGCAAGATAATTCTTCAGTCCAAGTGGATGTTTTGGTTAACATGGATGATAGAGACACTTCTAATAGATCTATTTTTCCTGAAGTGGGCGGATCCAAGCACTAAGTGGAGCAAATAGGTGCTACTCTAAGTAGAACACAAAGGATTGTTAAGTCTCTTACTAGATATGGTTTTGAAGAAAATTGGTGATGAGTTTAAGCCATCATCATTAATAAATTCCTTATTGAAGAATTAGGTATGGAAACTTATGAAGGCGCCTAGAAAAAAGAAGATAGTTGATTGCAAGTAGATGTACAAGGTTAAATAAGGAGCCTGAAAGGTCAAGAGACCAAATTGCAAGGCTCATTTAGTTACATGTGGATACAATCAAATTTTAAGCTTAGACTATAATGAGGTATTTTCTTCTATGGTAAGGTATATTTCTATTAGTAACTTGCTTGCACTTGTGGTTATGCATGATTTAGATTTGGAGCAATTGGATGTTAAAAAAATATTTCTTTATGGTGAGCTCGAGGAGGACATTTACATGTGTCAACTTGATGGTCTTTCTTTTTTGTTGAGGGGATGTGTGATCATGTGTGACTATTGAAGATGCCACTTTATGGTGTGAAGTAGTCTCCTAGATAGTTGTATACATGGTTTGATAAGTTTATGTTAGAGCATGGTTTCTCTAAGAGTCGGTATGATGGATATGTATGATTGAAGGAAATCAAGGGTGGCTTACTTGTATATCTTTTTATATATGTTGATGACATGATTATGGCTGAAAAAGATATGTCCAATTTGATACAATGTTGAAGGATGATTTTAATTGAGATGAAGTATCTTAGAGCTATAAAGAGGATCTTTAGCATGGAGATCATAAGAGACTAGAGTTGAAAGCTTTTGTACTTGTCACAAGAGTCCTATATGAATAATGTTCCTTTCAAAATTTCATATGATGGATGTTAAGCTGATGAGTACTATGTTGGCTATTTTAGATTTTTATCTTTAGATTGCCCTAAATTAAAAGAGGAGGAGGACTTTGTGGTTATTATTTCCTATTCTAATTTTGTTGGTCGTATCATGTATGCCATGGTATGTATTAGGATAGATATCACTCAAGCTATTAGTATTATGTGTCAATATATCATGAATCCAAGGATATCTCACTGGCAAGTAGTGATGTGGATCTTGAGGTACTTGAAGGGATCAACATCTATGTATTTGGAGTATAGGATATCAACTGATTTGTTGGTTGGATTTGTAGACTCTGATCATGGAGGAGACATTGATAAGTAGAGGACCACCAGTGGATATATATATATATATTTATCTTAGTTGTTCAACTCTTTTCTAGAGGACTTCCTTGCATGAGGTGATAGTCTTGTCCACTACTGATACAAAATATATGGCTATGATGGTGGTTTTTCAAGAAGATGTATGGCTTTGTGGTTTAGTACATGAATTAGGGTTTTACCATAGTTCTCCAATAATTCAAAGGGATAGTTAGAGTTTTATTTATTTAGCAAAGAATCCAAATTCTTTCCATTATCGAATGAAACACATCAATAGTGTGTATCACTTTATTCTTGATATTTTTGCTGCAAGTAAAATTGTGTTAGGGGAAGTGGGTACTTTGGATAATTTGGCTAATGTGCTAATGAAGCCACTGGCCATGGACAAGTTTGAGTGTTTCTTATACATGATTAATGTTCATAGGCCATGAGGTACTTTATAGGGACAAGGATTTTTCACAGATGTCTTAACATATTATACATTACAAATATTGCACCAAGGTTGATAATTGTGACCTTTGATTGGGTATTTGACACACAACATAGAAGAATTTTAGTTCTTGTAGGTTGCTGGATAAGTATAGCTTGGCATGGGTTTTTTGTGACAAACATGGGGGCTCCATGTTTACAAACATGGACCATGTTTGTGCACTGAATATTTTAGGTTGAATTTTGGGCAAATGCACAACATAGAAAATTAACATGGGGGCCTGTGTTTCCTACACACAAACTATGGATCTTCTACATAACATGTTATTTTACTAAGTAAGGTTTTATTTGATATTAAAAAGTTGTGATAAAACCTTTGCCATCAAGTTAAGAATACTAATATTCTCCTCTTTTACCGTGTTCTCTTTGTTTTAGAGAATTATTGATTATGTGATTTGTTGAATTATTTCTTCAATCCTCTGTAATTATACAATTGCATGAGTAGAGATATTTGATTGTTCCCTTATTATTCAGCCATGTGATTGAATTTTCAATTGGTTTAATTGTCTTGTTAGTTTTGATAAGTTGTAATATCCAGTCTTATTAGAACACAATTAGCATTATTTCACAGCAAAACACATAATCATTGTTTCATTGTGTAGCCATATTAGTAACCTTACACCGGCATGGTATAAGTAATGACAAATTCTTTAAGGAGGTTTTCCCAAAAAACCACCATGAAATCAAAAAACATGAAGGTAATTCAATGAGATAACATTTGCAGAATATGTTCTTAACATAGAATGGTTGCAAGGTAAATGGCTCATTTTATAATTACTCTCTTTTAATCTCATTTTTTAAGCCTTTGCATCCTGCTTTTTATCTTTTATTCTTAAAATCATGTAGGAGGATGATACATATATAACACCCAAAATTTTGTAGCTAATATATATCATTTTGAATACATTAATCTATAGAAGCTAAACAATAATAAAAGGGATGTTATTATAAAACCCATAATTTTCACAATATATTTTTTAGTTGAACATAGTAGTGTGGAAGCTAAAAATTGAAATGAGGGCAAAATTGTTGCACCTAACATTAGAAGAGTCATGACCATTCATCTTTTGATGTCAGGTGTAAGGCTAATCTTGATATAATAAAATATTTATAACCATATAAACATATGCAAACCTTTCTCAAAGATAGTTAGAAATATTACAATGTTGTTAAAGTATCAAAAGCAATACAATATTATTCAAAACTAAAATTAAAAATTGAGATTTTAAATAAACAAGAAGATTAAAACATCCCAAATTATGGTATAACAAAATATACGTGTGGTTAGCTTAAGATAGATCACTCTTTGTCATGCCATTTTCACTAGTAATTGCCAAATATTTGGCTATTATAGTATCCATCTGCTAGGGATACAAAATCCTACATATAGAGTTCATCATTTTTCTATTGAATTAGTAGATGATCATAACACAGGCATGGCATTATATGAGTACTGATAAGATTTAATTACTACAGAAAAAGCAAGAATCGCATGCATCATAATATAAGCAAGGATTATGGGTTGTCATGGAATAAAATAATACATAAAATTATTAGCATTATATAATTAGAATGTAAGGTAACTCATACATCTTTATTAAGAATATTCCATATTATTATTAGTTGATTATGTGACCACATAACTTTAGTTATTAAAATATTTGAGCAGTTACATCTAATTTTTTCCCATGAAAGAAATTTATGGAGGTAAATAATAAGGCATGCTTACCTCTCATAAGATATGTTTAGGTGACGGTGGTGCAAAATACTATAAGGAAATACACTCCCACTAAATCATGTATATATTAAAGCTTCGAGGAGCTTGTACTAGAACACTTCACTCTCTACACTCAGGTACTTATAGCATAACCACTAGAATGTTGGAATGTACACTCTCATTAAATTATAAACCTCTGAAGTTCCAAAAGGGGCTAGTATTAGGATTCCACAACTATTACCTTATCCATAACTAACCCTAATAATGTGTCATAATGTAAAAATATATTATTTTATGTGTAATTAGCTAAATAAAATATTTTAGGATATTTTATGTCTTTAAGATCATTTTAGGTGATAATGTAGTATTTTTAATTTTATGACTAGACACACTTATAAAATATTAATCACATCTGATAACTCTTAAGTTACACCATGATAAATTTTCAAGTAAAAATGTATTTGGGTCCTAAATTAGTTGATATATAAATCTATAAATTTTGGTTTAATTTTATTCATGTTTGTAACCCCTTTTGAATTTTATATGCAAAATATGTAATTAAGGTATGATAGCTAAAACTTATATCTAATGTGCATTATAAGTTTTAAAAATTATATTTAAGTTGGAAATTATTAAATAAGAGTATTTTAAAGTATTCATGATTTTAGAAATATTTTTGATATTTATTTTTCTAATTGCCGTTTATGTTTGTTAGTTCACTACTAGGTTAATATTTTATATAATAAACCTTGTTGTAAATTTGTCATACCTCATAAAATTTAAGATTTATAAAGTGAAATTCTTGTTTTTAATGAATTTATGATGAGGGATGATCTTGATTTAGAAAATTTATTTTGGATTTGATTTGGAAAGGAATAAAAAAAGGTTTGGAAATTTAGAAAGAAAATGATTTTATAGCATGCCAATCAACATGTTCTATAAACTAATTGATTGATCTTTCATTTTCACCGTGGGATTTGGTCCATTAAATTGGTTAAATGTTTTGGGAAATCAAATGATTAGTCATTAGAATAGTATATTGGTTCATCAAACCAATTAAAAGATTTTATTGATCTATGTGATTGTCAAACCTAATTTTTTGGGTGGAATATTTTGGTAATAAAAATTTGATTGGTTTCTGATCTTTTAATCTTTTGATCATATATCCCAACTTTATCCTTACCTTGAATCGATTTTAAGGTTTGAATTGGCCAAAAAAAGTTAAGGAAGGATGGCCGCATCCCTTTAAGTTCTTCTTCCTCTTTCTTTTGTGCATATGTAGATGTACAATCTATTTTGGATAATCATATAACACTTGGGAGATTTGTTTCTTGAGCCATTATGTATTCTTCCCCTTCTTGATTTCAACACTATTTCTCATAAGCTTTGAATTGTATAATATAGCATTCTCTATTCAGCCCTAAGAATAAAGTCGACCATTTCTTGATAAATTCACCCTATATAGTCCAAATTTTAGCAAGACGATTAGTTTGAAAAGTTTTTATACCTCTCTCCTTCTTCTCCAAATCAATCATTTGTGTATAAAAATCCTAACCCACTTTCTCCTTCACTTCCTTTTAGCCACCAAAATACTTTATTCTCCTATACTTGTGTTTTCACCTATTTCCTTTTTATGGCCTTTGTTTCTAATTCATTTGACCTCTTCTGATCCTTCCTCTAACTCTTTCTTGTTTTAAATTAATGTAATATATGGTTAGATTCGGAAAAAGGTTGAGGTTTTTAGCTTATTTTCTTGAAGTCTTCTAATAGTTGGTATTTAATTTTCATTTTCTAGATTCGTATTATTTTAGTTTGTGAGACATTTAATATTTAATATTTTATTTTTAATATTTTACTCTAAGGTGTTCATGAGTTGTCATTTTCCAACTAAGGTTTTCCCATTTTGTGTGCTTTTTCTAAACTTGTAAGTAAGTTATTAATACCTTTGAAATATAGAATGAATGTGCATGTGAGCTAGTATAGGTTGTAATTTTTTACATGATTATATGAAAACTTTAGTATTTTGAGAAAATATGAATTCATGGGAATCCGTTGTTGAATCTTTGCAAGTGTAGCATGATTTGGTATATGAGCATGTTAAGACTTTATTGTTTTGGTAATGGTAATGTTATGGTCTTTACGTGGTCAGGTTTAGAGCTTTAATCCTATTTGGAATAGCTAAATATGTTGTCTTTTTGTAGACTAATAAGCTAGTTCTTCGATTAATTGATTAGTTAGCTTAACCCTTTGACTGATTTTTCTATGGTGACTTTGGGTTGCTCTCTTTGTGAATCTATTCAATGGTTTGTCCCTGATTGATCTACTAGTCGTTAGAATAGTTGATTAGTTTGCCAAACCATTTAACTTATTCACTAGTGGTATTTCTAGTTAGTATCTAGTTAAATCATCAGACTAGTTATCCAAACAAATCAAATGATCTTAGATTAGTCAACTAGTTTTAGAAATCAATTAACTAGTTTTGATAAGGAATTATAGGGTTTAGCTGAGCCGAACCAATCAATTAGCTCAACTAGAGAGTTTTATTCTAGTTTCTTCTAACCATGGTATGACTTGAGACTTGGTATTATGCTATGGCATTATTTTTTAATGATGAGAACACATATATTAATATGAATTAACTAACCTAGTGGATGTATTAATTGGTTCATAATTCATAGTATTATCATTAAGTACCTTTGGAGGATTTTAATGGAAAAATTGGAGTGAATATGGTCTAAAGAAACTCTTAAATAATATAATCTAGTTTCATGGCATAAATGGATTAACTCAATAGACACATTAAACATGATTAAGTATTAAAGGATTTCTCGTCACATTTTTGAATTAGTGATGATGGTTAAGTTGGAATGATTATGTGGGCATGTTTGCTTTGGTTTGCTTTGTGGTCATTATATTATGCATTAACTTAGTGAATAAAACACTAATTACTTAAAGTAAAACATGTTGAAGCTTTACATGTGTTTAGATTATCTAATCCTCAATTAGCTATTATGGGTTACTTTGCATGTGGGAATTTATAGTTCATGGAGGTTTTCAACTCTAAAGGTTCTAGTCACTTAGGTGATTTATTTAGCTTCAGCAAGGACTTATGTCAATTGGCGGTTCACTTAGCTTTGGTCAGACTTTATATCCATTAGTGATTCACTTGGCTTTCATCAGTCTTTATCTCCTCTAGTATTTGTTGTGAATTCCATGATATTGAGAAACCATGGGATGTAATCCATCTCATTCTCAAAAAGGAAAATAAATATAAAAAAAAAAGCTAATGAATTATGTAAATGTGGAATATGGTTATAAAGGATGAATTAAGAAGAATAATCTTAGAAAGTTCTAATCAATTACATAGGTAACTTATCCTTAACTTATTATATAACGCTATCCATGGCATATAAATTATGATGTTAAGCATCTTGACTTGTGAATTTTTTGAGTTAGCATGACATGAAATATTGGTTCCTCTTATATTTATAGTAAAGTATTTAAAGTTATAGTATGTCAGAATGATAATGTGTTCTAGTATGATATATATATATATATATATATATGTTGTATTGGCCTTGCATATAACATGACTCTCGTTAAAGAGGTAACTTGGCTTACTTAGTATTTAGTATGTAGCATACTGATGTACCCATTTATTCAGTTACTTAATCAATCCAAAACGTAAAAGACCCTACGCATGTATTTGAGGGTGTAAGGTACTCATTCTACATTGTGTTCTTGCTAGGGAAAAAGAGTGTGGATATTCAGAGATTTATTTTATTTGTCTTAAGATACTTGAGTTTTAGGTTTACCCTACTACTTGATTTGCCTATCATGTATTTTAGTACTATTCACTAACCACTCTCATGTATTTTAGATGTTTTGGGAAATGAAGTGGTCGTGATTGTAAACTCTAATACTTGATATGTCTTTTTTAAGTATCTTATGCACTCTAATTCCTGTGTTTTTGTCTGGTTAGTTTCTTAGCCTTCTATCTAACATGGGATGGGTAGTGAATGTCTATCTTTTTTTAGGTGTGAAGGTAACACCCGATTTTTCTACAAGTATGTTTTGGTGTTTTTTTCTTCCGCAATATTTAAAAAAAAAATTTCACTAGTGAAAAATGAGGGCATTACAAGTTAGTATTATACATTTGTTTTAAAATTTTCTTCATTTTTTTATCTGTTTAGGTGATACCATTGGTTGATATTAGAACCTTGCTTTGAAATTTTTTTTAATTCCAAACTTTTGAGCTAATACGAGAAACTATTTTCCAAACTATTTTGGGTATTTCACCCAAAATCCTAAGTGTTTCCAAACTCGGATAGTCTATGAGTAATAATGGGTGAGAAAGTGCTACTGATAGATTTTGTTTTGGTTACGTTGTACAAGCCATAGTGCTTGATAAATTCGTTGCTTCTAATTAGTCCTATTCGCCAACCCTCATTATGAGTGTATTGAGGCATTTATGGAGACTGTCACTGCCTACATGAAAGTCCATATTCCAGCTCCATAGTCATTGTTGTTACTAGCGGTGTTAATGTCAACACTAGTTCTAGAAGAATGGCTCAGAACAACCATATATCATCATTCATTAATCTTTTAGGATCAAAAGGACCCTAACGTTATGGAGAGGTGGATTAGGGAGATAGATAAGACCTTCATCAATTGCAGTTTCCTATTTTATAAGAGGTTTGGGGTCGTAGTATACAACTAAAGGGGTCAAGCATAAGTATGGAGGAGGAGCATCCATCATAAAGGTTGACGGTCTACTACTTTCAGAACTTTCTTGAGATGCTTTGACCCACATTCTACCCTACACATCTTTATATGAGGAAGTATGTTAAATTTATAGCACATCATTGAGGGATTATGATGATAGAGAAGTAGTATATAAGGTTCATGAACTTGGTCTAGGTCACCCTATATGTGGAAGCTAGCAAGGCGATGCAAGTTCACCATTTCGAGTTGGACCTAGGGTTTAGGTACCTGGTGTTGTTAGTTGTAGGGTCTCCATTAGAAATGGTCGGTATGTATGAGAAGGCCTTGAAGGCTTCATGTGTCATTTAGGCTAAGAGTGCCCATTTTGGGGCAAGATAAAGTTTGAGGATCACTAACATCTTAGTGGTAGGAAAAAATACTATTTCAGAGGTAGCATACAACCTGGGTATGGTAGGCCTATGGGGTTAGCACCTCAATCGAGAGGTTAGTATAAGGGAATTTTGAGGAGAGTAATTACACTACAAGAATTTTGGAGTAGATCATCCATGAGTAGATTCATAGGATAACAAGGTGATTTTCCATGGTTGTGGTTTAATGGGACATAAGGCTTATGAGTGTCATGTTGGAGGTAGTGGTGCTGAGAGGATTCAATATAGAGATTAGAGTATTGGATTGATTTAGTTGTTGTCGTAGAATTAGAGAGTTCCTTTATTACTAGCTCTCTTTGTCAATGGTGCTAGCTAGCCAAGGGGTCAGAAACAACATACTTTCAATCAAGTTAGGGGTTGGGTAGTGATGTAATAGTTCCTTTAGGCGGAAGCCTGAACATGATAATCCAATCTTAGGCTGAGTGTTAGATCAGTGTGGTGATTGTTATGCTTATTATTTCTACCTTTTCAACATATGTGTTATTTGAATCTAGTGCATTACATTCCTTTGTGTCATCCACATTTGTAGCTAGAGTTACCATGTCTCCTTCCTCAAGTATTTCTACTTTTGTTTTGTTACATTCTAGGGATAAGATTACATGCTCTAATCTATATAAAGGGGTAGACTTAGTAGTTCATAGAGTGGAATTCCCCTTTACACCTCATGGAACTTGAGTTATGTGACTTTGATGTGATTGTTGGAATATACATGATGGGGAGGTACTAATCATTGATAGTTTGAGAGTAGCAGTGTATAGTCCTTTGTGGATCAAAGGGTGTTAGAGTCTCTTATTAAAGCTATGAGTCCAACCCCTCTATGAAGGTTATGTTGGCTACTATTTTAAGTACCTATGTTTGAAAAGGACATTGAGTTTTCTTATATATTGTTTGACATACGAAGGCATATGAAATTCCACAAGGGTAGATCTTGTTAATTCAAGAGTATCCTAACATGTTTACTAATGAGATCCCAAGTATGCCATAAATTTGAGATAATGAGTCCACCATTGACTTGTTGCTAGGGATGGATTAGATATCTAAATCACTGTACCATACAACACAAATAAAGATGAGATAAATTAAGGATTAGCTAGAAGAATTGGTGGAGAAGGAGTACATTTAACCAAGCATATTACCCTAAGGAGCACTGACTTTATTCATTAGGAAGAAGGATGGAAGTTTAAGGTTGTGGATCAACCATTGAGGATTGAATTAGGTTATAGTAAAGAAGTATTATCCTTTACCTCTAATTCATGATTTGTTTAACTAGCTCCGTGGAGGCACAATGTTTTCAAATATTGGTTTTAGTTAAGTTTCCATTAGTTGAGGATTATTGAGAAAGATATCCCGAATATGACATTACAAACTATATAGAGTCATTATGAATTCATAGTGATGTCTTTTGGATTCACTAATAAACCAGAAATATTTTTGGATCTCGTAAACCAAATATTTAGGTAATTTTTAGATTAATTCACCGTGGTCTTCAACTATAACATTCTCATTTATTCCTCTATCATAAGGAGCACGAACAATATCTAAGATTGACCTGGGAATTATTGAGAGCACGCCATTTGTATGCCCAACTCTAGAAGTGTGAGTTTTAGTTGGATCAAATAGTGAACATATGATCGTAGAGGATGGTGTGTCAATGGATCCTTTTAGGATTTGGGTAGTTTTTGAGTGGTCAACACCAACATCTATCAAGGAGGTACATAATATTCTACAATTGGTCAGTTATCATGATAAATATGTTGTAGACTTCTCTAAGATAACTTTCCCATTAACTAATTTTTTTAAGAAGGTCACATAATTCTACAGGGATGAGAAGTAGAGTGAGGCGTTCAAGGAATTAAAGAGAGATTTTACTTTGACTCTAGTGCTCTCACCATTGAGTGGATAAGATGGTTTTGAAGTATTTAGTGATTCTTCTAAGCATGGATTTTATTGATGCACTCTAAAAGATTAGTGGAATACGCTCTTCATCATATGAAGCCACATGAGTAGAACTATCTAGCATATGATTTTGAGCTTGTTACAGTAGTATTCATTTTAAATATTGGGAGGCATTATGTCTACAATGTTCATTGAAAATTTTTCACCGCTCACAAGAGCCTTAAGTACATTTTCACACAGTGAGAATTGAGTTTAAGATAATGCTAACAATTAGAGTTGGTCAAAGATTATGAGCTAGAGTTAGAATTCTATGAGGATAAGGCTAATACAATGGTAGATGCCCTTAGTTAGAAGACGTCACATTATTTGAGCATACTTGTGTTGTCTAATCATTTGTATAAGGTGCTTAGGGAGAAAGATATTAATTTGATCACCACTAATATCTTAAAAGTGAGGATTAGTGTACTCAACAGCATACTTTCATCTTTAAAGAGGTCCAAGCTAGTCAACTTGGCAAAGTCTAGCTTGAGAGGATCACATATGGTTTTATAAAACATATATTATTAAATTTGTGCCAAATTTAAATGTTTAATAACATTATAAAACCGTCATTAAAAAATAAAAATTTGTGCCAAATTTAGTTAAATTACGCATGTTTTCATAATGGTTATCAGCTAAAATTGCTATTAAAATATGATGTTTTACTAATGGTTATTTACTATAACTATTATTAAAACTATCGGTTTTGTCAACGGTTATTTGCTATAACTATTATTTTAAAGAAGGTTTTGGCAATAGTTATTCATTTCAATTATTGTTGAATGTTGTTGTAATAATGGTTTTCACTAAAACTATCATTAAAAAAATTATATTGGACAATTTGTTCTAGCTATGTATCCTTGAATATTTATTAAATCTGCAATAAGTAAAACACTACCAATAACTCTAAAAATTAATAAGCATATTATAAGTTAGTAGCTCTATACACACTCGAAACTCTGATTTATTGGATGTACAACTCCAAACTCAAAGTTGGTAGCTAGCTATACTATAATATATAAAGTCTTACATATATATGTAGGTGCATCTCAGTCTTACATATATATATATATATGAACATAAGATATAATAGATACAATCCTAAAATGCAAGTACATAGATCTCTAATACTAAGTCTGTAAGTACACAAACTTAGCACATTCACCTCTAACTTCATCAATTTCATCATTAGCTTATTTCTAGCCTCGTGTATACTCATCGTTGAAAATCTATAAATTGCTATGATTGAATCATTTGGTTAATAATAAATATTAGAACCTTAAATTAACTATATAATGAAAAAATATGGAAAAATAATCATACATGAATTGGATCTTTGGTCACAAATTTCTTCTTGAGTACAAGATCCATTGGTTTATAAACATATTATACATAATTATTACCATTTTGTTGTTGTCAACACTATAAAATGAGTTTATTTAGCTTATTCCTCTATTAGATATTAATTAGATTTGAAATAAAATACAACATGTCAACCTTCTTACTTACCATTACAGACACATACTCAAGATTCTTTGGGTTTGGAACACCATTTCTATCCCTACTCTATCGTCTCTTGTGTCCTATATAATAAATAAAGTTGATACACACTATTGTACCTTTATATACCTAAAAATTATATAAGAGGATATATGCATTAATAAAGTAATGTGAGTAAGAAGTATGCTAACATATCAATTAAATGTTCCCCTTCCGAACGAATGAAAACAAAAGGAGTGGGATAATTTCAAAGATAATGAAAAACATATACTTTTTTTATTGGGACAATGATGTATAAAACCTAATGTTCATTTGTAAGGTGAGGGATGAGATAAATGTTGTTGTTATTCCCCTTGCTCAAGATGTGATCGGCTACCAAGTTTGTGTCTACCCTTACATATTGTAGTATGATCAGATATATATTATGGACACACAAACACAGTAGAGGACAACATCCCCTTTGCCATACCTGGGCTAGCCGACAACCTTTGGATGATAATAATTAAACATATTTACTAATAACTAATAACTCACATATTACTATATATATATATATATATATATATATATATTAGAGGTCATAAATTATATAAATAAATAAAAAGTGTTAAAATATATGATATGAAATAATACTTACTTAACAAATACAACCATGCTCATTGTTAATGTCCATTCAAACTTATAAAATTTGTTAATAACCTCCAGCGATAGCATGTACATGGCATCATCCATCTCAACATACTCGGTAGGAGAATAAATTATAATTAGATCACTACCAAGGTAATTTTGGACGTAGAAATACAATATTACCAAAAATAGGTGGTAGTTGGTAGGGTTTTTGTATTAGCTGGTTCTCCTGTGAAGATGGGATATTTTGTGGGGTTACAAATTTTTCTGATCTACATCTCTTTCCTTTCTTGATTCCCTCTTTTGTTTTTCTCTTTCAACTAGTAATTAAATTTCCATTTAACTTAGGAGCCTTCTTATTTTACAATCTATTAATTCATAGTAATAAACAAATCGTGATTTATATATATATATATATATATATATATATATATATATTAATAAGGTATAAACAATGTATGTAGCATGTATGGTTTAACATGGATAGAGGATGTCATTACCTCTTCAGTTGTAAGATAAATCCTATCTGTAAGCTAAGGTATGAAGCTTCCATAAGCTTCCAACACTGTAGCTATGTTATCGCCTTATTTATAGAAAGGCAATGCTATATCTTTAATTATTGGAATATCAATACAAATGGGCCTGTAAATTGGGGCCAATATAGACCCATGGACCATCACCATTTTGGTGCCATGGGTGATACGTGCCATTTCTTTCACCAATAGAACTGACATGTCATTATCTACTAAGTCACATTTATGCAAACCCTGCAAGAAAAGTATATTAGTATTGCAAATTATTGAGTTGAAACTTGATACATTGTATATATATCAATTCATATTTTTATATGTTTACCTCAATAAGAGAAGAAAAAATTGTATCTACATCATAATTTTCTCTAATTGGGTATAGGAAGCAGATCATGTGCATCTAAATCGGATGGGTTATACCCTTAAGATTGGATGGATGCTAACTCTTTCTCCATTGTGACCATCTGTTTAGATGCCATGTTTAATTTTTAGGTTATGAGAACCACTTGGTCATGAGTGTTTTGGGGTCTACGGGATCAACCACAAACTCTTGTTCTCGTAACCCCTAACGTAAGACCCCTATATCTTCGTGGGTGTTCTTCAATTCTCATTACTAATGACATGATGTTATATTGATCTAAACCCTCTACAACATTTGATGTTTCAAGTTCATCCTGTAACATATACAATTTAGAATATATAAATAAACATAATACCATGATTTTTTTGCTCTAACAAACATAACTACGGTTAGGGATAGCTTCAAAACTTACAATTATTTTGGTAGAGTTGTGTAGATATTCACGAATATATCCTACTTTTGTTACTCTATCATTCTTTCATAGCATACCAATATTGATGGATGAGGTATATGGATCCTTGTCCTGGCTAGGAGCTATAATTCCAAAATACATAATTGTATTAGTAATATGATTATAACACTCTCAACATTATAATGTGAACATATTAATCAAAATGTCAAACCAACTCTTCTTCTAGGTCTGCATAGTCTTTTCAAGCGATATAATGGTGGTAAATATTTCCCTTAGCAATTTCTTTATTCTTGGTGCTTTTCTTTAATATTACAAGGTAAATATATACGATAAGTTATTTAAATATCAATTAATTATTCTTCATAAAAAATCTTAACTATTAGTTAACAAATACCTTAAACTTCTTTGAAAGACTATATGCAATGAACTGGTCTGAACTTTCTTGATGAATAAACCCATAACGCTTTGGGGGCTTCACGCATAAAGAACACAATAATATGATGGAGGAAGAACAATAACACTCTCAAACATGTTATAATATAATTACCCTTATTGCCTTCTTTTCATTATTTTTTTCTTCCCTCCTTTTGGATTGGTTTCATAATTTGATACATATATTACTTGACAATGATCATTCCTTACATATATTTCCTCCTTAGGAAGGTCATTGTTATCATCTATCAATGATTGAATTACTTGCAATACTTCAGCACACTCTTTATCCCAATTGGCATTATTTTTATCATCACATTCATTCATAGTTCTTTTTTTATCGCTAAAACCACATACCATCTTTCACTAGTAGGATCAGTGACAAAGAAAACTTATGTTTCTTGTGATGCCAAGATGCATAGGTCTTATTTATGCCTTAACCTATTGAGATCTACTAACGTGAAGCCATCTTCATATCAAACCCCATGAATACAATTACCCATCTACATATGAAAATAGGTACTTTAAACACACTATAATCTAGCTCCCAAATCTGTTTGATCACACCATAATAATTTATATTTGCATATGTTGGATTCTTATCCTTCTCACTAGCAATATGCATTATCTTAGCCACTAAAGTTACTCCACTATTCTGCATTGTACTTCTCTCATCCTGTTGTTTCATGTAAAAAGCATATCTATTGAAAGCAAAGCTAGCATATGAGAAGACTTCATATCGGGGCATTTGCAATAACCAATGTAGGGATACAGAAATAGATGTTAGGGAATATTTGATGAGTGGAATGATGTGATCTCTTAGCCAATATATAAAGGAAAGATTATTTTTAACAATTACCCACTTCTCAGTCTTTGATGGATTTTCAATCCTCAAAGAACGCATATGTTATTTAACATATGGTTGAACATCATCACTGTTATATAATACATAGAGATGTACTTTACAAAGTATGTAAGGGTTTGTATTCCTAAATTGTTTTCCCCTAATACCATGTACTTCAACTTTTTTTGAATGTTGAGACTTAGGAATAACAATATCTTTAACATTGGGTGAGTAATTTTTTCAAAATTCAATTGTCTGTTATACTAGGTAACTCTCATCAATGCATCCTTCTGGTTGATATCGATTCTTCATGTAACATTTTATAAACTTCATAATCCATTCAAAGGGGTACATCTAGTGCCCATGAACATGTCCTAACATTTTTAGCTCATAAACGAAGTGAACTGTTAGATGCACCATAATGTCAAAGAATGAGGGAGGAAAATACATTTCAAGCTAGCACAAAGTGGTTACAATCCCTCTTTACAACACATCCAAACTATCAAGGTGTATGACTATAGAGTATATTTTCTTGAAGAATGAGCAAAGCTTAACGATAGCATTTTGAATATGCTTGGGAAAAATTCCATGCATGGTATTGACATCAAATGTTGCATCAAAATATAACAATCATGTGGCTTCATGTTTTTTAGTTTCAACTCTTTAATCGACACTAGCCTTCTGACATTTGAATAATACCCTTCAAGAACCTTGGCATTATTAAAGATTTCATAAAATGTATTTTTTTCTAGAGAGAGTATGGAAAAGCTAGTGGTAAATAAGTTATTCTTCTATTATCTCATGGACCTAGTTCATGCCTAATGTCCATTTCCTCCATATCCAATAGAGAATTTATGTCATCTTTAGTCTTTCATAGTACATTAAGTAATGTAAAAATAAGGATATCACAAATATTTTTCTCGATATGCATCCAATCGAGGGCATGCCTTACATATAGAGATTCCCAATATGAAAGGCTAAAGACTATATACATCTTCTTCCACCCAAATAATGGAGGCTTATCTTTATTCTTCTTCCTAAACCTCACCTTCAAATGTTTCATCTTCATATACACTTTTCTACCCATCAACTAGATTGGTGGATGCCCTTCTTCTGGTTTTCCATTGAATACATTCCTTTCCCTACGATAATGATGATTCCTAAGTAAAAATCTACGATGCCTAAGAAAAATAGTTTTCTAGACATGTGTTAACTGAACAAATGAAGTATTACCCTCACATATCGGGCATGCATAATGGCCTTTCAAACTATAATTTAATAAGTTACCATATGCTAGAAAATTATTTATAGTACATAATAACATTGCTCTCAAAGTGAAAATTTTCTCACCATAAGCATCAAATACTTTAACATCGGTGTCCCATAATAACTTCAAATCATTAACCAAAGGCTCAAAATAAACATCAATATTCTTCCTCGGTTGGTTTGGCCTTGAAATGAGTAGAGAAAACATTATATACCTGTGTTTCAGGATGGTAGATTGTATATAACAAAAATTACTGGCCAAATATTGTATGTGCCTTGCTTGTGTGGAATCATACCATCCGTAGAGAGTAGAAGACTCAAGTTTCTTAGTTCTTAACCAAATTTAGGAAACAAACCATCAATCATCATCCATTATGGAGAGTTAGATGGATGTATCAAAAACCCATCATCTATCTTCTCATTAGCATGCAAACATAAGTACTTCACGTGTTGGACATCATTAAACATCCGCCTAAATCTTGGTATTATAGGAAAATACCATAACACCTTTGATGAAATCTTATTCTTCTTGTATCATGGTTCTTTAAAATCTAGTTTGTCATTTTCATCTAGGTTTCTAGTTTAACGTAACTACTAAACTATACTAGCAAACATAATGAGTGGACTTTAGAATAGTTGACCTGTTGATCAAACTTATCCATCATTTAATCAAGTAGTGTGATTTTTTAAACCTGATTTTGTCTAGGAAAGTTCTTCTAACAATTTGGAACTTTATGAATCAAAATCTTATTAGTTTTGAAGAAATATTTGACACTTTTTTTTATCATTTATCCCATATTTATCCTCGTCTCAAACTTATTTAATGGTCTAAATTGGTAGAAAAAAAGGGAGGTTGACATCATCCCCTTGTCTTCTTCTTCCTCTCTCTTCTATGTAGATATGGATGGATGATCCATTTTCAAATAATCAATACACACCTATGATTTTTACTTCCTATGCCATTTTATCTTCTTCCCCTTCTTGTGTTCCACACTTTTCTAAGTAGCTTTAACTTGCATTATCCAGCATTCATCAATTGAACCCCGAGAATAAAGTAATCCATTTCTTGATAAATTTGCATTGTATGATTCAAATTGTAATGGGGAAATTAGGGTTTTAATTTGTTATACCTCTATCCTAAGAGATAATTTATGTATAAATACCTCTAACTCTCTTTCTCCTTTACTTCCTTTCATCCATAGAAATACCTTATTCTCCTAAACATATGTTTCCACCTTGATCCCTTTTGTGACCTTCATTTTTGATTCATTTCAACTCTTCTAATCATTCCTTTACCTCTTTATTATTTTACCTTTAAGAAAGATAGGTTTATATGTGGGAAAAAGTTGAAGTTTCCAATTAGTTTTCTTAAAGTTTTCTTAGAGGTTGTATTTTCAGATTTCTTATTTCCTTGATTTAATTATTTTTTGGCTTATGAGACAATTAAGAAATATTTTCTAATGTTTAATCTTTTACTTTAAAGTGTTCATGATTTGGAACTTTCTAGCTAAGGTTTTATCATTTGGTGTGGTTTTTATAAGCTTGTAAGTAAGACATTATTGCCTTTACAATATGGAATGAATGAGCATGTGACTTAGTGTAGTTTGCAATTTATGATATTTGCATGATTATATGATAATTTATTTATAATTTTGGATTATTTAAGGATCTTTAACAATTTTTTTTAAAAATATGAAATCATGGGAATATGTTTCAGAGTCTCTATAAGTGTAACATGATTTAGTATATGAGCACATTAAATCTTATTATTATCATTATTTGTAGTGGTAATGTTATGGTTCAGATTTAGTTGGTTTTGGAGCATTCACTACTCCAAAAGGGGTTTTAATAATGGTTCTTTTATGCTTTTAATAATGGTTTTAAATCGTTAATGAATCACTCGTTATTAAATCTTCAATAATGGTTCATAACTGTCTCAAACAAATATATAAAAAATCCTGAATATGGGCATAAACTTGGTATTGAATAACGATTTTTATATAAAAATGGTTATTAAAACTAGGTTTTAATAACATGTTTTAAGTCGCAACCAATGTTAAAAACAACATTTTAATAACAGTTATTACAAAAATCATTGTTAAAATATCATTCATTATGCATTTATTAAATTCTAATACGTATTAAATAAGCATAAATTTGAGATTAAATGCCAACTATTAATAACAATTTGTATGGATAACTGTTATTAAAAACTGTATTGATAACGGTTCTTAATCAAAACCATTATAAAAACTTCTATAATAATAGTCTTGGTAAGAACCCTTATTAAAACTTATATGTCTTTTTATATATTTTTGTTGTCTTGTTCCAGCCCATATACAGATTTGTATATTCAAATATTTACTGAATCTGCAATGTAAAACAACATCAATTCATATATACATGCATGTCTTCCTCCTAAATGATACTCCATATTTTTAATAAAAGCTATAATTGGTATGTTTTAATATACTGAACATACCTAGGAATAAAAATTAGTAGGCATACCACAATTACGTAGCTCTACACTCCGAAATCAAAATTTTATACATTATAACCTAGATGACCAAAAGACGTAGATGAAATACAAACCTAAACATGCATATAAAATATAGATCCCTAACTAATACCAAATGTATGAGTGCATGTGTTTGGCCCATTGGTCTTTAACTTCATCAATTTCATCAACAATGTATTTTTGGCCTCGTGCATAGTCACCAGTGAAAAACTACAATGCCCAAGCTTTGATGATTCAATTAATACTTAGGTCAAGTACAAAATATATATGTTATGATTCATTAATGGAAAAATATGGAAAAACAAACATACATGGCTTGGATCTATATTGACCCATCTGTTTTGGACTATCAGATCCATTGCTCTACATACATAGTATCCACAATCATCATCGTTTTACTATTGTGGACACTGTTAATAGAATTCAGTTAGCTCTCTAACTATTAGATATTAATTCGAATTAAAATAAATTACAAAATAGTTGTCTTCCTACTTACTATTACAGGCTCAAATTCAAGACGTTTTGGGTCTGGAACACCATTCCCACCACTCCTCTTATACATCATCTGTAGTACCCTAATAAATAGAGTTGGATACATTATATTGTAATTATATATACCTCAAATAATTAAAGTAGAATATATGCATAAATAAGCTAATGAAGTAAGAAGTGAAAAGTATACTAATATGTTGATAAATTCTTTCCCACCATGACGAGTGACGTGAAAAGGTACGTCATAGGTTCGAAGGGAATCAAACACATATAATTTATTAAGATCAGGTAGGATGGTGTACAAAACCCATTGTTCATTTGCGCGATGAGGAATGAGATAAATATTGTTATATTTGTCAATCAAAATGTGATACGCTAAATAGTTTATGTGCCTACCCTCTCTTACTATAGTACCGTTAGTTATGTAGTATGGGCACACAAACATAATAGAGGACATTATTCCCTCCATCATAGAATGACTAGCTACCAATCTATGGGTGATAATAATAATTTGTATTTGATAATAACTGGTAACTCATATAAGAGGTCATAAAATTTCCAATAAAACAAGAAGTACTAAAATATAAAATATGAAATAATACTTACGTGACATAGATGGAAACACTCATAGTTGACATCCATTCCTGATTATAAATGTCACTTATGACAATCGTCAATACCATATAAGTAGTGTCGTCCCTCCCAACATACTCAGGACAAAAATCAACGAGAATATAATTGTCCCTAAGGTATTTTAGGGCATAGAAATACAATAAAGCCAGTCTTGGTGGAGGTTGGATCTTCTCTAAAAAAGGAATCTTTTGTAAGGAAACTAATTTTTCAGATTTAGCTCTCTTTCCTTTAGCAGCACCCTCTTTTATGTTACTCATTCTACTAGTACCTCTCTTGGTTTTACTAGTATGAGCATTCTTCTTCTTTGATTCCTTAATTCATAATAATAAATAAAATATGTATTGAGCATATATATATGAAAAAGAAATAAATAGTGAAAGTAATAAATAAGGTCTAATAATGATGTCGAATATCATTACCTCTTTAGTAGTGAGACGTATCTTATCCGTAGACTAAGGTATGAAGCTTCCATGAGCTTCTAGCACTGTGGCTGCCCCATCACCTTCTTTATAACAAGGCAAGGGTGTACTGTCAATGATTAGAGTGCCAATACTCACTGGCCTTGTATTTAGGGCTAAGTTATACCTATGGACTATTTATGTTTGGGTACTATGACTAATGCATACCCTTCCTTTTGCCAAAAGAGTTTAAAGTTCATTCACTAACAAGTCTTATTTATGTAAACCCTAAAATAATTTATAACACATTCTTAATTATTTATGACACGCAATATATTTAATAACAATTCATAGTTTGTAATGCTTACCTTGGAAAGAGAAGAAAGACTTGCATTAACTTCACAACTATCCCTAATGCTATTTACATTGGGTATGTGAAGTTGACCATGGTTGACTGAATCGAATGGCTTATACCCCTAAGATTTAATAAATGGCAACTCTTGCTCCATTATTGTCATCCGATCAAATGCCATGTCTAATTTCCAGATGAGGTTGGCCACTTGCTCAATAGTGCTATAAGAACTACGAGATTGACCACACACGCATGTTCTCGTAACACCTAATCCAAGACCCCTATGTCTTCCGGGGTATTCTACAATTCCTATAGCCTGGGATACAATGTTATATTGGTCCACCACCTCTGCAGCATCTGACATTTTAAGGTCGTCCTATAATGTATACAATATATTTAAATTTAGCTTATAGGAATGAGCATAACATAATAGTTTTCTAAAAGAAAACTAAGAAGGGTTCAGGATATCTACAAACTTATAATTGTTTTGGCAGCAACATCTACATCGTCATTAATATATCTATCTTTTTTTTCTCTAGCCTTCTTCCATAATATACCAATATTGATAGATGAGGTACATGAATCCAAGTCTTGGGCTATGAGCTATGAATCAAAAAAAAATCTTAAATTAAGAATATTATTATAATATTAGACTTTTACACATAAATAGATAAATCAAAATCTCATGCCAACTCTTCTTCAAGGCTTGCATAGCCTTTGCATGCTATATTATGCCGATATTTATTTTGCTTAGCAATCTCTTTATTTTTGGCACTTTTTTCCTATGTTACAAGCCAAAATATAGTCACATGGTTATTTAAATATCAATGAAATATTCTTAATAAAAAATTTAATTGTTATCTAACAAATACCTTAAAATCCTTCGAAAGATGATATGTAATAAATTCGTTCCAACTTTCTAGATCAATGAAGCCATATCGTTTTGGGTGGGTTCTTCCATAGAGAGCCATGCCTCTTTCTATATACTTTTCTATGAGTCAAGTATAACCTAAATGTTCTTATATGCTCCCCACAATGTCTAAGAAGCCATTTCTTCCTAGTCTCCAGGACATTGAAAACTCTCTCGAAAATAAGACATATAGATGTATACCGATGTTAATGTATTAAAATTAATAACATTTGACATATAAAAATGATTAAATAAAACAGAATATTTACTATAATTTCCTACCAAATATGTTCCTTATGACCATTTGGAACCTACTTTCAATTATTATAAGAGAGAGGAACACGGTTACGTGTGACGAGTGAAATGTACATCAGAAACATGTCTCCGTAAGGGCCAATTAGAAGATTGTAAGTATTTCATCCCAACTCGACTAGTTCTCATCTATTCCGCATGTCCTTGATGATTCTCATAATAGTAGGTCATCTCTTCCCTTCTTCATCACTACTGTCCCTATCAACTATTTTGTTGGTCATATCTCTACAAAAAATTAATAAATAAATTACATTAAAGTGTTATATATTGATCATAATGTACCACTAAATTATTTTTTGATACAATAAATATCCAATGAGGAAAGTAAAAAAATGCATGTAAAAATACAAGCACACATATCATACGTTACAACAGTATTACCCTCATTCCCTTCTTTTTCTTCTTCTTTGTTCCATTGTTCTAAGATTGGTTTTAGGTTCTGATACATATATTACTTCACAATGATCATCCCTAACAAATATTTCTCCTCATTAATTTTATTGTTACCATCATTCAATAATTGAGTTGCTTACATAGCTAAGACACACTTTTTATTCCAATTACCATCATTTTTTTATCATCACATTCATTGGAATTTCTTTTCTTCGTAGATAGTATCACAAACCATCTATTATCAGTAAGATTAGTGACAAAGAATACTTGTGTCACTTGTGATGCCAACATGAATGGGTCTTCTTTATGCCCTGCCCTATTGAGATCTACTAATGTGAATACATCTTCTTATCTAACCCCATAGCTATTAGCAACCCATCTGTAGATGAATATATGGACTTTAAACACAGTGTAATCTAACTCCCATATATTTTTAATCACACCATAATAATTCATATTTGCATATGTTGGATTCTTGTCCTTCGCATTAGCAACATGTATTGCCTTAGCCACTAAAGTCACCCCACTATTCTGCATTGTACTCTTCTCATTTTGTTATTTTGTATAAAAAGAATAACCATTGATTACATAAGTGATATATGAAAAAACTTCATAACGAGGTTTCTGAGACAACCAATGAAGGGTTATCGATAGCATAATGGAAATTGAAGTTGGGGAATATCCTATGAGTGGAATTATGCAATCTCTTATCTAATCGATAAAGGAAAGATTATATTTATCGATTATCCATTTCTCAATCTTTGATAGATTTTTAATCCGTAAAGAAAGCATGTGTTCTTTAATATATGGCTGAACATTATCAGTGTTGTGTAATACATATAGATGTGCTTCACAGAACATGTCATGATCTACATGTCCAAACTGTTTGCCCTTAATACCTTGTCCTTCCATTGTTCCTGTATGTCAATACTTAGGAATAAGAAGAGCTTCAGCATTTGACAAGTACTTCATGCAAAACTCAATTACCTCTTCTACAAGGTAACTCTCAACAATACATCCTTTTGGCTGATATTAATTCTTCACATAACCTTTTATCAAATTCATAAACTATTCAAAAGGGTACATCCAGTGCCCATGAAAAGGTTCTAGCATTTTTATCCCATAAACTAGATGAACAATTAGATGTACCATAATATCAAAAAATGAGGGTGTAAAATACATTTCAAGCTGGCATAATTAATCACAATCCCTCTTTGCAAGGCATCTAAACTATCAGAATGTATGACTTTGGAGCAGACGGCATTAAAGAACCAACAAAGCCTCTTGATACCAACAAATCCTCGTGATAGTAATTTAAACCTACTTTGGAAAAATTCCATGTATAGCTATTGGTAACAAGTGCTATATCCAACTATGATAATCATGAGACTTCATGTTTATTAGTTTCAACTCTTTCATTGACATGAGCCTTCTAACATTTGAAGAATAACCTTCTAAAACCTTGACACTGTTAAAGATTTCATAAAATAAAACTTTCTCTTTTTAGGAAAGATTATGACATGCCGTTGGTAAATATATTCTTCTTCCATTGCCTCACAGTGCTAGATTCTATCTAATACCCATTTCTTCCATATCCATTTGAGCATCAATGCCATATTTAGTCTTTCGTGCAACATTAAGTAATGTACCAACAAGACTGTCACATATATTTTTCTCAATATGCATCACATCAAGGGCATATCTCATGTACATAGATTTCTAATAAAGAAGGTCAAAGAATATTAACATCTTCTTCCACCCATTTGATGGAGGCTTATCTTTATTCTTCTTCCCAAACTTGAAACACAAATGCTTCATCTTTAGCCACACTTGTCGACCCCTCAACCGGATTGATGCTTGTCCTTCTTCTTGGAGGTCATTGAAAGCTTTTCTTTGCCTACGATAATCATGATTCTTCAGTAAAAATCTACGATGCCCAAGGAAGATAGTCTTCTGGCTATATGTTAGATGAACAAATGAAGTATTCTCCTAACATATCAGGCATGCATAATGGCCTTTCACACTATAACCTGACAAGTTGCCATATGCCAGAAAATCATTTATAGTACAGAATAGCATTGCTCTCAAAGTGAAATTTTCTTCACTATATGCATCAAATACTTCAATGCCCATATCTCATAAAAACTTCAAATCATCAATCAAAGGTGCCAAATAAACATCAATATGATTCCTCTGTTGGTTTGGCCCCAAAATGAGTAATAACAACATCATATACTTATATTTTATATAGATCCACAGAGGTAGATTGTATATAACCAAAATCACTGGCTATGAGCTATAGGTGCCTTAATTGTGAGAATTCATTCCATCCATAGAAAGTGCAAAGTGCATATTTCTTGCTTCTTTACCAAATTTAGGGAATAAGCCATCAATCATTATCTATTGCATAGAGTCAAATGGATGTCTATGAAGCCCGTCATCTATCTTCTCATCGGCATGCCATATCAAGTTCTTGGCATCTTCAACATCATTAAACATCTACCTTAATATTATTATTATAGGAAAATACCATAATAGTTTAGTCGGCACCTTATTCTTCTTCTATCGTGGTGCTTTGCATTTAGGATTAGGACAACTATCCAAAGATGCATTGTCATTCCGAAATAAAATACAATCATTAGGGTATTCATGTATCTTCTCACAACTCATGCCTATAGAGGAAAGAATCTTCTTCACTTCATAGGCATGATTGGGTAAAACGTGTCATTAGGAAGCATATCCTTTACAAGTGTCAATAAATCAGTTAAACTCTTATCACTCCATTTGTTACATGCTTTTAAGTTATACAACCTTAAAGTAGAGGATAATCGACTAAATTTCTAACAATCATCGTACAAAGGTTTCTCTAAGCTATTCAATAACTTCTCAAAAAAATTTGCATAATCCCAAACACTTTCCTCAACCTTTTGAGTCATCTCCTCTAACGAACGTCCCTCATAGTTCTCAAACGATGATCCATAACTTCCCCTTAGCATCCTTATTATCATATTTAGACTTTGTCTCGCCATGCCATATCCAACAAGTGTAACTTGTATCAATTCCATACATAAATAAATGATCTCTCAAATCATCAACGTTGACACATTGAATATAAGCACAGTTCAAACAATGACAGACTACTCTACTAGAGTCTCAAGCATGTTCAACTACAAACTTGATGAAAAAATCTACTCCTTCATTTTATTCTGATCCATAGTTTTTCAATCTAGATATATCCCACGTAAAAGTAATTATTACAAATCAATTTAATTTTAAGTTTAATAATTCACAAATCACTCACACTTAGAAAGATTTAATCTCAAATATATAATGCCATTATATATATATATATATATATATATATATATACATACATACATACATAGAAAAATATTATGCAGTGATTCAAATTATAAAAGATATACTACTATGGGATTAAAGCAATAGCAGCACTATATTAAAAGGTTGATAAAGCCCAAACACCTAAATAAGAAGAACTCATAACATGAAACTAAATCCCTCGGTAGCCTCATGGAGCCTGACTAATAACTATCACTCTCAAAGTCCACTCATCACGATATGTCATCTGTTCCCTCATATCATCACTAGAGAGTCTAGTCACGGATACTCTAAGGTAGCAAGGGTGGATACTTAGAGACAAGTTATGATGAAACCTCCACTCATCATCAATCACCATAAGTTCTCTAGATATCTTATCATACTATCTAGCAAACACCTCACCATCAATAAATCTCGGGTGTGGTGCATCAGTGCGATGGAAAAACCAATGAAAAAAAGTAGATGTAGCCAACAACCATGGCTCTGTCTGAGGCAGGGTTAACAATAGGTGATACGATCTGAAATGAAAGGGGTGATAGGATGAGCCACTCACATGCAACCGACCTAGCTCGTTGTATAACCATATGACTTGAGTCTGTAGATCAACATGTGGCACCATGCATGGATATAGTGGAGGGTATGTCATCTTGCTACCTACAAATGAGAACCACTAAATCTTTTCATCAAGGTTGTGCTTAAAAGGATCTAAATTATAGAATATGTAAACTAATCTTCAATTAGCTAGACAAATCATAAATATATTCTACCAGATCTTAACCAACTATGTAAAGCTAACAACATACCCACATAAGATACTCATAATAAAACTTATAATCTTGAATTGATTTTTATTTATTTCTCAATGGATATAAATGTGTCATTAAATATCAAGAAAAGATAAATTACTAAACACATCCTTTCATTTACTCCCACTACATTTGTCAATGAGTTCAGTTGAATCAAAATTCCTCTTATTATACTCAACATATCTAAAATAAGGACATAATCTTGAGTTATATATATTTAACAAACCAGTTGAACATCAAGCTATCATCAAATCGTTCAAGCTCTGTATAGTAAAATAAAGTAGATATTAATAGGATAATATATATAGGTTAATTATAATAATATGATATTCTTAAAAGTAGAGTTGAGAATAATTTATATAAAAGTTTATTATAAGAGAACATATTAATTACTATTGAAATGCCCTAAAATCCTTATTTTAGAAATTATAGCCAAATAAGGATTTAATATGAAAATTAATTAAATATGTTATATTATTAAAATAAAAGGGAATTAATTAGGGTAAATCAAGAGGAAAATAATAAATATTTTAATTAGAAAAAATTAAGGTGTTTTGCTAATTTATATAGAATTTGAGAAAAATCTGTCAAAAATCCTAAATTAATTGAAAAAGAGAATTAATTATTATTTTATTTAAAATATTATTATTTTAAATATCCCAAAATACCAAAATATTTCAAACACCCCAACCAACCCATTTTTCCTTTTCCTTTTTCTTTTCTTTCCTTTTTCCTCTTCTTTTTGCTTTTCTCTATCTTCCTCTCCTTTCTCCTTTTCTTTTTTCTCTTCTTTTCCCCCGAAATGGGCCTGTCGTCCCGCGGCCCAATCCATTTCCTTTTCTTCCTCTTTCGGCATAGCCCAACACACTACGTTTAATTTTTTTTTCAACTTCCCGGTCAACTCTTCTTTCTTTTTCTTTCTCCCAGGACCTTCGGTCCATGCCCCCTCCTCCTTCCTCCTTCTTCTCATTCCCCATCAACTAGCAACCACTCCTCCCTAACCTCCCCGAGAATCTCGCCGCCGACCTTGTCGATTGACCGGCCATTTCTCCCCTCTCTTCCTCATTGATTTGTTGGCAACTTTGGCATAACTACTCCTCCCCTCTTCTCACATGATTTCCTTTTTTCTAGGCAACCACCCCTACCTTGATTTATCTACGCCAACCTACCATCGGTAGCCGGTGCACCTCACCTACCTACCTATTTTCCCCTCACCTCTCTAACCTTGTCCTCTCCTTTACCTTTATATATACCCCCTTATTAGCCCTAGAGTTGAGTTTTTCCCGTGCCACCACCCCTTCAGATGCCCCCTCCGTCACCATCATCCAGTGTTGCCGTTTGAACCACCCACAACACCAGTCCCTGTATCACCCTCTAACTTACTACACCTCCCTTCTCCCTCAATTTGCCTTGCATGAGCCACCCTGGCCATGCAAATTCACCTTCTCGATTAGCCATTCCTTCCACTTCTATCGCCCTTTGCACCACAATTATCCACCACTACCGCTGTAACAACCTCCTCCTACAACTCCCAAACTACTCTACAAACTTTCCTCTACCTCCCCCTACCCTTCTTTTCTCCTTCCTCCCTTTCCTCCTCTCTTTCTCCATTTCCTCTACTTTCGACCACCACAACTACCACATGTGTCGCCACCTTCATTCCAACCCTCTCCACCTAAGCAACCATCAACACCCAAAATTCCACCCTCTTTCTCCCTCTCCTTTTTCCAGCACTCAACTATCTCTCTTTTCTTCTCTTTTTCATACAATCTCCACCGCTGCTGTGCAACACCGCCGGTGCCGCCAATCACCACCAGCCCAAGGTGGTACCCTAAACCCTCTTAACCCTTAAGCCCTATTTATGCAAGCTTTATTAATTTAATTTTATTATATTACTATTATTCAATTATTATTATTATTATTATTATTGTTAATGGTATTATTAATATTTCTATATAGGGTTGAGACCCTATTATGTCACTATTTTAATTATTATTATTATTATTAGTAGTAGTAGTAGTAGTAGTAGTAGTAGTAGTAGTAGTAGTAGTAGTAGTAGTAATAGTAATTCAATGTAGGGTTGAAACCCTACTCTACATTATTTTCGATTAATACCATTATTATTAATATCATCATCATCATCATCATCATCGTCATCATCATCATCATCATCATCATGATTATTATTATTATTATTATTAGTAGTAGTAGTAGTAGTAGTAGTAGTAGTAATAGTAGTATTAGTATTAGTATTATTATTATATCGATGAAGGGTCGAAGCCCTTATTTCACAATTATTTCAAATTATGCCATTATCATTATCATTATCATTATTATTATTATTATTATTATTATTATTAGGATAAACTCTTCAAATTTTATTTTATCATCTTTTCCAATATTACTATGATTACTTTTATCCTTAGCAAAATTAGTATTTAGTTAGTGTTACTACTATTATATTATTATTTTATATATAACCCTAATCTTAAAATAAATAGGAAAATTAGTATTTTTTAGTAGGAGGGAACCTAATCCTTAGCTTTTTCCACTTATAGGTAAGACTAGTCAAAATCCTAAGGAGGTATAGGAGCGTGCTCCAAGACTAGTGTCGTATTAAGTAAGGGTGTAACTAAGGCCTTATGTGTGTTATGTGTTTCATATGTTTTGGATGCCATGTTGAATGATATGTTGTGTATCATGCGTTATTAGTTTAACTGTTTTTGATGTGTTGCGCAGTTTGGAGTTAAGGTATACTTATGTGCCTTCTTGGTGTATGTGTTGATATGTATATATGGTGAAATGTGGTGAAATGTGATGTAATGTGATGTGACCCTTTAATAAATGCATGTGAGGATGTTTAAAGTGGTATTGTGGGGTGGAAAGATGAAAAAGAAAAATGGAAGAGTGAGATGACTAAAGGGATGTAAGTTGGCTAACATAAGTGGAATTGACCTGAGTGTTCTATGGTCCATGATTGGATGAATAAAAAGGGGATTTTAAATAAAATAAAATAGTGGAAGAATCTAAAGTTTTGCGTGGGAGAATCTATGGGTTTGCATAGGAGAATCTATGGTAGTGCATGAGAGAATCTAGGATTTGCATGGGAGTTTTAGGGTTTTTCATGAAAAAGTTCGAAGGGTTTTGTGGGATGTATAAAGTCTACATGGGGGTAAATTTTACGTATGAAAAGTTGATGTGGGGTGTGAGGAAGGTAATGGAAGAGTTTTTTAGGTGATTGGGAGCTTTAGGTGAAAAATAGTATGTCAGACAATATTAGGATGTATAAGAGACCGAGCTAGGGTTTAGGAGGAAACCTTAAGCTGAGAAGGTGGTAAAAAGGGAAAATAAATGAGAGTGAGGGGAGTACGAGATGATTATGGACGATTATCGTGTGAGGGATGAGCATGAGCATCATGGAAAAATAAAACTGGATAGTGATAAATGGAGAGGTGACATATAGAAGTGAGGATGCTAGGGTGTAGTGTGCTAACCAGGGTTTGGTATGACCACCTAGGGTTTCGTGGTCACACGTGTACTTGGTGAGTAAAGTGAGTTAATGAGGGTTGAATCAAATGGCTATGATGTATGGGGTGCTAAAATAGTTTAGGTTGTGTGAGGTGGAGAAGGATGAGCCACATAGGCCCAAATTAGGGGTTTTAGATAAAACCATAGAGTGAGGTAGTGAGTGGGCCAGTAGGTGTATGGTAGTGGGCCTTAACCCATACACTTAGGAGTTGGGCCTCTAGTGTGAGTTAGGGTAAGGACGAAAAGATGTTGGGACAAGTTAGGAGGTGCATGAGTCTCATGATATGGGACGGGTCCTTTTGGAGAATAAGTATAGAGGGAGTTAGTCATACATATCTAGGGTGAAAATTCTAAATAATATACTATAAGACATTAATTATGTAAAGTAAAAGATAATTGAGTCGGGCGTAGACCGATCCACTAACATACAATAATGGTTAGGGCATTCTACGCTATAAGTGTTCGATCCACTAGCTATAGTAGTGGTTAAGTGCATTCCGTCCTATAAGTGACTACTCCACCAGCTATAATAGTGGGGAATCCCAAACTCAATAAACTAAAACCTAAGTTGCTAAGACATATAAAAGACACTAAATACTTATAGTGGAACACTATATGAGTAGGAGCCAGACCGATCCACCAACATATAATAGTGGGTAGGACATTTTGCCTTATAAGTGACTGATCCACCGGCTATAATAGTGGTTAGGTGCATGTTGCCGTATGAGTGATTGATCTAATGGATCTAATAGTGGGGTTCCTGTACTCACATGGATTGATAAAAAGCATGGTGTGAAATGAATACTAGTCAGGGATTAAATAATTAAATTTGGGCATTTATTTATTTATTTGTTTTTTTTCTTTGAATGATTGTAAGCTGTTATGCTATCATATTTGGATCACGTGCTTTTGTGTATTAGCCTTAGTGCACAGTTACCTTACTTAGTATGTAGTGTACTGACCACCAATTTCATGGGTGCTGCTCATTCCCACAAATAGAAGGCCCTTCTGACTTTGTGTTGGTGGTTGACACTTTTTTTTATGCCTTCGATGTTCATGGGGCATTAGGTGAGGCCAATTGTTGAGCATGTACTTGGCTAGTGGGTTGAGAGTGGCATAGTCGGACTTTCTATTTATGATCTTCTATCTGTGTTTTATGTTTCCTAAGACATAACTTTTATCATCTGTAAACTTATTTTCTCTTAAGGAACTTTAACTATGTATGCTGGATTATGACTCTTTGATTTTGCACTTTGAACTATATATTATAATCATTTACTGCTTATTTAAAGTATTATTTAGATTTTATTATAGTTATTATTAAATAATCATTTTTAGCCTTAACACTTGGTACTGGAATGGTAGGAATGAACCAGTCTAGTACTAAGTGTGGCGGTAACATTCCCGAAATTCACAGGTTTTAATTTAATTGCTTCCATTTTAAAAAAATAGTGAATTTTGGGGTGTTACAATTATATTTAGTATAATAAATGCTAAACCCTAGCCCTAAACCTAATAAACCCTAATCCTAAACCTAACTAACTATAATTAAACACTAATAAATCTTATATTATTATTATTATTATACATAATTATTCCTCTTTATTTAATTATTCAATTTTATATTTAGTATAATAAATGCTAAACCTTAACCCCAACCCCAACCCTAACCCTAATAAATTATAATAAAAACTAACCCTATGCCTAATATACCCTAATCCTAAACCTGATCAATCTTATATTATTATTACTATTAAAAATAATAATAATAATAATAATAATTATTATTATTATTATTATTATACACAATTATTCCTCTCTATTTAATTATTCACTTTTATATCTTCTTTATTTTTTATGTCTATTTAATCCTCATCAAATAAAAATCATTAACATGCATCTCTAATTGAAATTTTCATTTAATGATGTGCATATGTAAAATATATTTTCTTTAATTATATGAAATTTCCTAACATCTTAGTGTCCTATGCTTATTAATGAAAATGTATATATATATATATATATATATATATATGTATATAATGAGTGGCATTACTAATATTTTTAAGTATTTTATTTCTCTTGGTACTTAAGCACTCATACATGTTATATATATATATAAGGTCTCTACAAACACAATCATGCATGTTAATATATAACAGTACCGAACAACAAACAACAACAATTTTCACCAACACAATCAAACACACGTTTTTCAACAACAAACTGTAATTTTTCAATAACAAACAATGTAACCTGCATCAATATGCATGCATTTATATGTATATATATATATAAGAAGAGAAAAAGCTACGCACGTAGAGAAAAACCATATATAAAGGGAGTGGCGGTGAGCAAGAGGAGAGTAGTGACTGCCTACGGACATGGTGGAGCAAGAAGGACCAAGTGCAAGCAAGGTGCACAAGAATAGCAACACATGCAACGCCGAGAATGGTGAAGGTGTGGTGGTGCAAACAAAAGAGTGGTTGCTCGGAGTTAGCAGTATGAAAGAGAACAAGTGGTGGTTTCCCAGAGTTGAGAGGATTCAGAGTGGTGGTGCACGATGTGGTGGTCCAAGGGTTTGAAAGATAACGAGGGTAAGAGAGGGAAGGTGCAAGGAATGAGAGAGTCTGAAATTTTTAGCAGAAAACAAGAAATTGACAAAATAAAAAGGTGGAAGATTGGGGTTTTAATAATGGTTCTTACAGGAACCATTATTAAAAGATACTTTAATAACAATTCTTAGAAGAACCATTATTAAAACTTCTCAGCCTTTTAACAATAGTTAGTATAGAAATCATTATTAAAGGAGCTTTTAATAATAGTTTTTCATATACCGTTATTAAAACTACCATGTATAATTTTAGTATTGAGGTTTTAATAATGGTTTTGAACTATAACTGTTATCAAAACTGTCCCCCATATAAATTGTCATGCGTTTGGCTATAATTTCCTAACCACCGTTATTAATATGTCGTTATTATTTTTCGTTTTTGTAGTAGTGATTAATCCTTTTTGAAATACCTATATATGTTATTTTTGTGTATACTGATTGATTTGTCTTGCTAAACTGGTTAATTTGTTCCTAGAACAATTTGTTGACTTGTTTGTGGTTACTCTGGGATACTCTTTGTGTGAACCCACAAATTGGTTTGTGCCTGAACAATATATTGGTTTCTAGAACAATGAATTGTTTAGCTAAACCAATCTATTGGTTCTCAAATAGTAATTCTTGTTAGCCTCTAGTTAAACCTTTTAATTTGTTATCCAAACTAATGGACCAGTCTTAGAGCAGTTGACTAGTTTTACAAATTGATTGACATCTTTTGATAGGGAATGATAAATTTTAGTTGAGAAAAATTAATCAACTTGTTTGCATGAGTAATCGACTTGTTCAATGAAAGAGTTTTATTCTTATTTATTTTAACCTTGGTATAATTCAAGACTTGGTATTATGTTGTCATAAGAGTCTTCAATGACGGGAACATAGATTAATCATGAATTAACTAGCCTATTGAATGGATTTTGTTTATTCATAATTCATGGTATTATAATTAATTCTCGTTGGAGGATTTTAATGGGAAAAACTAGAGTAATTATGGTATGACTCAACTCTTAAATAATATAATCTAGGGCATAAGTAGATTAACTTAATGAATAAATGAAACTTTGTTAAGTATTTAAGGAATACCCATCACACATTTTCATATGGTGATAATGGTTAAGTTAGAATGACTGTGTAGATTTTCTTTCTTTGGTTTGCTATGTGGACCTTATATGGTACATGACCTTGGTGAATAAAACATTAATCATCTATAACAAAAAATGTTAGACCAGTACATTGGTCTAGATTATCTGATTCTTGATTCGCTATTAAGAGTTGGTCTATCTTCGAGTGTTTATGGTGCCTTTGGGTAGGATCCTAATTGATTCTAATACCTTACCTACTATAGACATTGATGATGTATTAAGGGGTATCAATACTAAAAGGTGTGGTCACCTAGGTGGTTTATTTGTCTTCAGCCAGGACTTTATAAGCATCAGTGGTTCTCTTAGCTTTGATCAGACTTTATGTCCATTAGTGGTTTTCTTGGCTTTGGTCGGACTTTATTTCCTCTTGTATTTTGTGTGAATTCCTTTGTATTGAGAGATCATGGGGCCTAATCCATCCCATTGCTCAAATATTTAAGCTAAAATAATTTCCTTAAACCTTTTACCTATATAGTTGTGTCCATTTGGATTTTCTTGCACCCAAGCTTCTCCATTTGCCTTCATCATGCTTGAAACTAACCTTATACCTACACACCATTACCACCCCTATCTTTTGGTCCATTTCTTGATTTATATAACTTCATTTAAACTAAACACACTCATCCACCTTGTATTGATCATTTGCCATTATTTATACCCAATTTTGTTGCTTTATTTTTAATTTTCACTCCCTTAATTTGCTCCTTTTGGTTGATTCCATCTCTTTGTTCATTTTGGTTATTTTTGCTAAGTTTTTTGAGCTTGTTGGGCCTAACTGAAGTATACGCCTCTCTTGTATCAATTCTACTTGTTATTTGTTCTTCTCTTGATTCTTTATATATCCTTATTATATTTTCTTAAATGTAAGAGTGTTAGATTTGGGAGAAAAAAATGAAGAAGTGTATTTTCCCTTTTCTTCTTGTGGTGTGCTAATCCTTATTGGTTATACCTATCACCCTTTTGATTTTATTTATTAGGTTGTCTTATTATTTTTAAATGCATTATATTCTAAATATTTTTATTAGGTTTTGTGTTTTTAAGGAGAAGGAAGAAAAGTTGGGAGATAGGGCATATGATGATTCTTTGTTCTTATTTTTGTTATCCAGCTTAGGATGGAGGTAACCCATATGCTCATACTAAATACGTAAACATAGTGTGATAACATGTAATACCCCAATTTGAGCCGAGTGTTATAAGGATCGATTTGGCTACTTATATGAATATGATATACCATCCTTTTGGTGATTCCATCCCAAAGAACTCCATAGTTTCTTGGGAAGCACGTGAGTGAGGACAAAGCGCTTTGAAAGGACTCGTGTTAATCAGTGGGGTCAGCCAATCAATCCAAAAGCACTCCAAGGTAGTTCCCACGTGGTCATATCGACTCGGGGTGTTACATAACATGTTTTAAGGTTTGTGTGTTATGCGTTAGTATAATTTATGCTTCCTTACAATTTTCATGAAAAGTGTGCATACATCAATTATTTTTATTAATTTTTATAACTATGTGATCAAGTATTTTTATGAAAGAGCATGTTAAATTTATCTATTTTAATATATGTATGATAATACGCTACTATATATTTGCTTGTGGTAAAATAATTATGCACAATTAAGGTTTTAGGGGAAAAATACTTTGGAATTTTTTTATAATTTTAATTTTATATTAATTTACCTATTTTAATATTATTCAGTCATCTCATAAATTTCACTTAATTCTAATAATAATTGGTATTAAAGTGGAAAATTAATGAGTAAATAACATATAAGGGAGTTTTGATCATTTATGACTTATTATGCCTAAAAGTATAAATAATTAGACTAAGATGATCAGAATGGATTCCAAAGTTGACTTTTTGGTTTGAATGACTGGAAATGAAGGAAAAAATTGCTATATATCAAAGTGGAATCGTTGTTCATTATATGATATATTATGATCATATGATTATATTAATATTTAAAGTGGAAGAGTTTGAGATTTGGGAATGGTTCTTTTTTAGGGTTATCTACCCTAGAAACGAGGTAGGAGCCCTGGATTTGGTTTGATGGTTTCGTCGGATGCTTCAACATTTTTGCCAAGGCTCTAGTCTACTCTATAGGTGATCTATGGGCCTTATAGAATCTATTGATATTAAAGGATTATATGTCCTATAATGGAAGGATATGGACTTTCCTATCTGCACCTATATTGTATGATTAGAGTACTTGTATGTCTCTAGGTTACAAGTTAGGAGGATATTGTGTTACCATGGTGCATCAGTATGACCGATGTATAGATTTGGTACTTTAATTTATACATATTTAGGTTATTATTATCTCCTCTCGAGTAATTAAAAATAAAAATAAATCCTGTATGATGAATTAATTAAATTATTTTGGTTTATTGGTTTAGTGGGTTGTCTCTATGAACTACTTGGGTTTTGTTTGTTAGTTTTGTAGTTGTCTCTAGGATATAAGTTGAGAGGATATTGTGTTACCATAGTGCATTGACATAACTAATGTACCTTATATATCTTCGGGTTAATATTATATCTCCTTGAGTAATTTAAAATGGAAACAAATCTTGTATAATTACTTAATTAGATTATTTTGGTTTGTTGGTTTGGTAATTGTCTCCATGCACTACTTGGGTTTTATTTGTTAGTTTGATAGTTGTCTTCGTACACTACCTAGTTTTGGTTTTCTATTTCATAGTTGCTTTTGTACACCATTTGCAAATGCTCTATAATTTGCAAGGGATGTTTTGATTGTTTTGTCTTTGTTAGGTAATAATAGTGTGAGTGATATGGTCGCTCGCTTATAAAGGTACTGTAACGGTAGATTTGTATGTTAGCCTAGGTACGTATATGATTAACACTAATTTCTAAACCACTCATGGAAAGAAGATAAACCGGGTGCCATGATGCTATAAGGGTAGACTTTTTGTATAACTACATTTTACATAATTATAAAAAAATATAATATATAATGATTTAAATATTATCTTTTGCACTTTTTGCCGATGCATAGTCTCGTTTTATTGTTGTCAAATGTAATAACATTTTTCTCTTTTAATAATGAATAATTTTTTCACAAAATAAAAATTATACTCCGTCTATTTTAAAATATGTCCTTTAGTTTGGATATACTGATTATGATTTTTTTTAAATATATATATATATATATATATATATATATATAATAACTTATATACCCTCAATAAAATAAGACTAGCTAACGTGATTTGATTGCATTGAAGTCATTAAATATCATTTGCTCAGCCATCTTAGAGTCTATGATATCGTATTCCTCCATCAAGGTCTGATTGAGTGGTTTTATTATTAAAGGTTTTCCCTGTCAATAAAATAAAAATAATTACGGTATGCAAATATTAATTTGGCTCCCATCTCGTCCGCGCCTATTTAAAGACGTCCAAGTCTGTTAGTTCTTCTGCATCAAAGCATTCTTCGTCTTCGACTTACTTCGTGAGAGTAAAAACACAGACACAGACAAAAGTAAAGGATGGCACAAAAAAGAGGCAGCATTGCCTTCTTCGCAACCTATCGACCTCCGGTGCCCATTGACATATACTCATGCTCAATTCCGGCAAAGTCGGCGCAAGATGAGATCCACATGACCGACGGAGAGTCCTTCAATTACAACGCTCGAGTCATCCCACCCGCAGCTCTGAAGGCCATTCTCAAGCGTCCCAAACTGGCTTCGGAAGCCACTGAGGCCGACGTCGACTCTGGCCGTGTTAGGGGCATGGTTTTCGTCTCCGAAAGAACGGGCAACCTTGAAACGCTGCACGTAGCTCTTCGCTATGAAGACGACCCGCCGAAAGTGAACGTCTTCAACTTCGCTGATGTCTACGGAACATTCAAAGGTGTTCGCATGGAAGATAGTGGATGCGTTGCGGGAGACAATCTCATCTACGTCTCCACCATGGAGCCAGCTGAAGAACGACGGCAGCCGTGGACTGCGGTTTATAAAACAAATCTGAAGACAGGAAAAACTAGTCGCATCACCCCAGAAGGTTTTTCCTAATTTCCTTACCCCCCCACCCCTGTCTCTCTCCCTCCCTCCCTCCCCTGGTGTGTAATCTAATGGTAGTATTTATCTATTCATTTATTTGATATTATATTAAATCTTCAATTTCAAAACAATAATACAATTGCAACATGAACTTCTTGTCTTTAACATTTAAATATATTATTTCCGTAATCTTAATTCCCATAATCTTACATGTTACACGAGGCACGCATAAATTATTTAATAACGTGGGTAATGCCATCTTATCTCATTATCATTGATTTAATCTTATGATGTATGTGTATATATATGTATGTGATCTTATATATATTTAATGTATGTATGTATGTATATGTAAATTATTTAATAATCCTCCCTGCATGACAGCTAAAGCTTTCATCAATAACTTAAATCTAATCTGGAATAGAGCCAGTAGACTAAAATTTTTAACCATCTTACTACCTCTTCTATTTAGACCTCAAATCTGTGCCTAGACATTATACTCTTCACATTATCTCTAACGAACACATCTAACTCTCATTATATTGGCACAGAAAGAAATCGTTTCGGATTGGGCTTTATCGACACGTATCCATTGACCCACGTGACTTAGTCGTGTTCGGCTATTCAAGCCTGTCCGTGCTAGGCTAGCTTTCTTTAGATTCTTCTTGTCATTGCTCCGGCTAAACGCGGTAATGCTCCACGACACCCCAAGCCATGTTCTATGCATAGGCATCTTTCTACGTAGACGTCCTAAATGAGGAGGAAGTCATGCATATATATAGATGGATGGAGGAGGAGGTGTCACCGCCATCCTTATCTTCTACAAATTTCTATCCTTATTCTCAACATATATACTTCTATACATCTATCCTCTACATTATTTCATTCTTATCTTCCACATATTTCCACCTATGTAAAAGGTTCGGATAGTATACGACAACACCAACAAAGATCAACACTAAGACAATCAACCAAATAACATAACCTAAATTCAACACCAATAATTCACCAAAGTAAATCACCAAGCAAAACTAATTATGGGCAACAAGTATAAGCAAATATAACAGAAAAATGAAGCAATTAACACATACGATTTATACGTAGAAAACCCCTTTGATGTGAAGAGTAAAAACCAAGGGACGTTTGAGGAGTCCACCCTATTTCCTTCTCTTATTATGATAAATTGAGAGCAAAATGAACCCAAATCAAGTTCAGAACAATTCACAACGCACCAACGAGTATATACATAAAAGATTAAGTAAGAAGAGAGCAAATGTGAAGAATATCACCAAGAATAAGAGGTTTTGTCGTGCTAAAATAACAGACAAACCCGATCTCAAAATAATGATCCAACCGTCAAAATGAGGCCCTATGTATCCCCAACAAGCTTACCAAATTTTAGCAAAATCAAACGATGGAATCTGAGGCAATGGACAACTTTATAAAAGATGTTCCTAAAAAATCGCACAACACTCCTCTTAAACCATTCCTCTCTTCTTTTGCTTCTAATTGTGTGTGTAATTTTTCTGAATCCATACCCTCACTTGCTACCCTATTTTGTACCACAAGGATTTTTACCAAAGGCTTATTTAGGAAGCCAAAATAACAAGCCTAAGGTGAACTTGATCTAAGATTAGCAAAATGCTATCATAAGCTCATTTATTAGGACATAACAAAATATACATTTTACTAATACATATAGGCTGGACCCATAACAATCTCCCCCTCCGGCCCAATGCGGGGAAGACACAATCACTTCCATGATCACTTGACCTTCATCTTAGCAAGCTTACCACAAACTTAAAGCTTGCTTCTAGGGACTATCTTTGTTAATATATTTACACCATTCTTATCGGTGTAGAATTTCCTCATCTTCAAATGCTTCTCTTTGATCACATTACGCAACCAATGATATCTAACATCAATATGCTTGGTGCGATTGTGATACACTTCATTCTTACTCAAGTCAATAGCACTTTGACTATCATAGAATACTACATACTTACCATACCTCAAACCCAAATCTCGAAGGCACCTCTTAAGCCATAACGTCTCTTTACTAGCTTCCACAGCCGCAATATACTCTACCTCAGTTGTGGACAATGATATACACTTTTGTAACTTGGATTGCTATGAAATGGCTCCCCCTAAAAATGTAAACACATAACCTGAGGTAGATTTTCTACTATCAAGATCACCTGTCATGTCTACATCAGTGTAGCTTTCAAGTATAGGTTTATCATGTCCATAACACAAACTCAGTTTGGAGGTGCCCTGCAAGTATCTAAAAATCCACTTCATAGCTTCCCAATGAGCCTTACCCCTATTGAATAAGTATCTACTCACCAAACCAACAACATGTGCAATATCTGGGCTAATACATACCATAACATACATCAAAGAACCAATAGTAGAAGAGTAAGGAATAGATGACATACTTTCTTTCTCATTCTCTATTGTAGGACAAGCTCTCTTACTTAGTTTAAAATGCGTATCTAGTGGTGTATTAATAGGGTTAGCATCTTTCATATTGGACCTTTCAAGCACCCATTCAATATGCTTTTCTTGTGATAGCCACAATTTTCTAGATTTCCTGCCACGAGCAATCTCAATCCATACCTAAGATTTATTTTGCTGGACCCGAGTCTTTCATGTCAAATGACTTGGACAAGTCTTTCTTCAAATTTTAAATCATATTTGCATCTTGTCCAACTACCAGCATATCATTAACATATAATAGAAGGATGATAAAGTTACCTCTAGGGAACTTTCTGAAATACACACAAGGATTGGTAAAAGTCCACTCATAACCATTACTTGTCATAAACAAATCACATTTTTGGTACCATTGCCTTGGTGCCTGTTTAAGCCCATAAAGATTCTTCTTCAACTTGTTAATAAGTTTCTCTTCCCCTTTCTCTTCAAATCCTTTAGGATGTTCTATGTAGATTTCTTCATGCAAGTCACCATGTAAAAAAGTAATTTTCACATCAAGTTGCTCCAACTCAAGACCAAGACTTGTAGCTAAAGCTAGCACGGTCTTGATTTCATCTTGACCACTGGAGAGAAGATTTCATCAAAGTTGATGCCCTTTTTTTGGTTACATCCTTTAACCACCAATCTAGCTTTCCACTTCATAATCTTCTCACCATCTTTCTTGTTCTTGAAAACCCACATGTTCTTTAAGACTTTCCTACTCGTAGGAGGCTTCATTGACTCATAAGTATCATTCTTTTTCAAGGAATCCATCTCTTCCTTCATAGCATCGAGCCAAAGATTTTTATCATCAAATGACAGTAATTCCTAATAACTCTTGGGCTCCTCATCTTTTGTGACTAGAATGTAGTATGAGCTTGGATAATTTATTAAAGGCTTACTCTCTCTAATTAACCTTCAAACCTCTATATGTTCCACTTGAGGGGTAGGTTTCTCCCCTACTGATGAGCCTCTTCATCATAAATTTCTTCCTCATAAAGCTCTTCTTCATCATATGAAGACTCACTATGATCTAAATGATCATCATCATCATAAATTGGTACATTGCCACCATCATGTTGTACCTCACCAACATCATCAGGTATCACATCAACATAATCATTTGTAGGCTGGTCAACAAAAGAAGTAGAAGAAGAAATGTCAGTAGTATCAAATAATAGTTATGAGTTAGAAGAGTACATTGTATTCAGAATCTCTACACCCATCTTGTGCTCAAAGAATAGTACATCTCTACTTCTCACTAGCTTCTTCTTTTCTTGATTGTACAGTCTAAAACCATGTTCTTCATCACCATATCCAACAAACACACAAGGATGAGTTTTGGAATCAATTTTTAACCTCTGTTCTTTCAACAAATGCATATATTCCTTGCACCTAAAAACTCTTAGATTTTAGTAAGTGGGATCACATCCCTTCCATGCTCTCTCAGGAATGTCAATACCAAGAGAAATTGATGAAGCTCTGTCGATCAAGTATACTACACACTGGACTACTTTACCCTAGAATGTCTTAGGAAGATTTCACATTCTAAGTATACATATCACTTTCTCCACAATGGTTCTATTCATTCTCTCTGCAAATCCATTAAGGTGTGGTGTGTTGGGCTCTGCCTTCTCATGTCTAATGCCATGCTGTGAGCAATAGTTCTTGAATTCATTAAAAGTATATTCACCACCATTGTCTAATTGAAGACGTTTCGAAATTCTTTCTGTCTCCCTTTCTACCATGACATAAAATTTCTAAAAAATATTGAAAACTTGACCCTTTGTTTTTATCATGTAGACCCAAGTTTTTTTAGTAGGATTATCACTAAAGGTAATAAAATATTTATTACTACCAAGAGACTCCACCTCAATACGACCACAAAGATCGGAGTGTACTAGCTCCAACATATCTTGCCTTCTAGTGGACTGCCTAGCAAAGGAAGTTCTATGTTGTTTTCTTGCCAAATAATGATCACAAGGGTCAAGAGAAATAGTTTTATCAACAAGAATAAGAGATTTACCTACTAATAATGTCAACCCCATGTCACTCATATATCCTAACCTTCGATGCCACAAATTAGGAGAGTTCTTTCCTTCCACTACATTTAGATCACAAGAACACACATTCAAGTATGTCTTGTATAAAGTACAACACAACTCGCCTTGAGCAACTATCATAGAACCCTTGGATAATTTTTACTTGCCATCACTAAAGGTATGCTGAAATCCCTCTTGATCAAGGACATTTGGAGACAACAAGTTAAGGCATACATCACCAAAGTCTACCTTCAAATCTTTCTTGGTAAAAAAAAGTTTTACTTTCTACCTTCTATAGAGGTAACCGTGTTCTCGTACCCATGTCAACCAAGTCCAACTGAGTATTCATGCTATCAATTTTTTTTTGGCACATTTAGAAGTGTACACATTAGAAAATCATATACAATCCACTCACATGTTTCTAGCTTCACAACAAAAATTAGGATATACAAAATTAATCTTCTTGTATTGAGGAGAATCTGTGAGATGTCTAAGTTTGTCATCATAAATCCTTCCTTTCACATGCCATATAAGATTATATACATTTTCGTCGTTATAAAACATACATTGAAATCGTGTTATAATTCAAAAGTACCAAAAAACCTTATTAGGAACCTTAACCCTCTTATATTGTGACATTCATCACTAAGGATAACTATCTCACGATGTATATTCATTACGATATAAAATGCGATCGATAAGAAAAACATGAATATTTTCATAATTCAAATCTATAGAGAAAAAATATTCTTATCTTCATAAGTATGGGGAGTAAGCATGTAGTCGTACAGAAGAATCTCTTTCAAGAGCTTAAGAAGAGAAGTGAAGCTTTTATCGCTCCATCAGTTACCCACCTTCAAATTGTATACCCGTAACACAATGGATAATTTTATAAATTTAGTACAACCATTGAAAAAAGAAATCTTGAAATCATTTTTCAACTTTTCAAACATTTCCGGATCATCTCTAAATTATTCTTTAACATTATTTGTCAAGTCCTACATGTAAGTAAAGTCATTTGCAACTTCAACATCATCATGATCAGCCATACTACTTTCATTAAGAAGTGGTTTTCCATGCCATATCCATCTAGTATAACTCTTATCAATTCCATGAGTAATGAGATAATCTCATATCTCATTTACCCCACTTATTATTATACTTTCACAATCCACACATAGGAAAGGTATCCGTAAAGGATATTTCAAATGTTCAACAATTATCTTAAGAAAGTCTTGAACGTTGTTTATATATTCTCTAGACAACCTATTTACATGTATCCACTTACAATCCATAATGAGAAGTAAGTAAAATCTAGCCCCTAATTTAAAAAAAATAGAAAATCTCATAATATTAAGAAAGTCAAGAAAAAACCACCAATATGCTCGGAATACATATACACCACAACAACATTTGCACTATCAATATACCATAATGTCTACAATACTATCTATTTTATTTATATACTCTTCTGTTAGAAATAGTTTGATAATATAGCTTCTAAATGATTTTCCACCTTCTCAAGACATATCAACTTAAACGTTAACAACATAAAATTTATATGTGAAATTCCTATAGATTATAAATAAACATAAAGAGGTTCAAATATGCAAGACATAAGCAAAATTTTAAAAATAGTAAAATTCATGCAAACAAGCTCATACTGTGAATAAAAGAAGAACAAAGAAATAATGAACATACAGTGAGAAAATAGAGAGAGAAGTTAATAAAAACATTTGCACTATCAATATACCACAACAAGATAACATAATGTCTACACCATAATAGCATTTACAATACTATCTATTTCATTTATATACTTTGATTTTAGAAATAGTTTGATAATATAGCTAGTAAACAATTTTCCACCTCCATAAGACATATTAACTTAAACATAAAATGTATGGATATACACCACAATATCGTATATAGTATAAATAAACATAAAGAAGTTCAAATATGCGAGACATAAGCAAAATTTAAAAAGTAGAGATATTTATGCAAACAAGGTCATACTAAGAAGAAAAGAAGAACAAAGAAATAATAAATATATTGTGAGAAGAGAGAGAGAGAGAAGACCAATTCTTGTGAAGTAGAGAAGAAGAAAAATAAACATAAATGCCAATGAAGAGAAGAGAAGGACGAAGGCAGTGACAGGGGTTCTTCTCTTTGAGCGACTACTCTCTAGTTTTTTACTATCAAGAGAAGTAAAATGAAAATTTAAATGGGTAATTTTAAGATAAAGTGTGAGGAAATAAAAAAGAAGAAGGGGGAAATGGGTATAAATGGTGGTTCTTACATATATCTGATGTTTATTCTATTTTTATACTAAAATAAAAGGAAAAATATAGAGTAGATACAATAGTTTTTGTATATAACCACTAGTATACCCTCATCCAAAAATTACTATTCTCAGTAAGAATATAAATGATAGTTATATACAAAAAAATCCATCTATACATCCCATTTTAAATGCTAAAATGATCCCTCCATGCTTTTTCTTACTAGGGAAGGGAATACACGATAACTGATTTCTAAACCACCTTATACTAGCTACTGTGTATTCCAATTTTTTTAGTAGTGTAAACACATATTCAGCTATTGAAGAACGAGTGTCATGGATATTAGTATAATCTGTGTTTTAGTATCCTATAACTTCTCATAGCACACATTTCATATATAATATTCCATAGTCAAGGGTACCCTTGAAATATCTTAGAACTCAACATATTACTTTCAGGTGAGGTTTCTTTGAGTTATGCATTATTTGATTCACTATGTACTCTATATGTAATATGTTAGGTTGTTTCATAGTTTGGTAGATTAAACTACCTACTTAATAGTGGCATTTTTTAAATCTTTTCCATATGTTAAACAAAGTCTAGCATTAACCTCCATTAGTGTAGATATTGGCTTGTATTTGAACATGCCATATCTCTCTAGTAGATCTTGAGTATACTTATATTGACTTAAGAATAATCTTTTTCCTTCATCCGAAATAATAAAAGTGTATAGACAAATTTTCTCTTATGCGTCAAATATGTTCTTCGTCATCTCTTGTAATAACAAAAATATTCTAACACTTCGACTAGCTTTCCATCTCAAGCTTTGATGAACAAGATTGAATATGTTGGTGCCATAGAATATCCATTCTATAAAAGAAATTCAAGAATCTTCACCAATTTTATCTCAGTTCCCAGTTCAAGCATATAGTACCTTATTTAACCTATGGTGTGGGTGGGTGGGTGGGTGTGTGTGTGTACCCATCTAATTCAACATATAGAAAGGTATTTTTAACTTCCTCAAATCATCCAAGAATTGCTTGTTGCTAAAGCGAATACCAGACATATAATAGTTATATTGGCGCTTAGACTAAATGTCTTATCATAATTTAAGCTTTACTTTTGTGAGAATCCTAGAGAGACAAATATATCCCTATACCTTTATACTAATCAATCTAGTTAAATCTTGATCTTGTACACCTATTTACATGAGATGGGTTGTACATTAACAAGTTATAGTGACACTTATTCTCAACGTTCATTATGCTTTAGTGCCTTTATCTCTTCTTCTATGGCATCTTTTAAGTCTTTTAACTCTATTGCTTCTTCATAGGTTGTTACCATTGCTATGTCATTATCTTCTACCAATGTTGCATTTATGTATCTATAATTTTTTGTAGATCTCCTTATTTGTGGGTAAGGAAATTCTTTTTCTTCTATTTCTTCCATCTTACTTAGCATCTCTTCTTATGGAGGCTTAGCTTGTACTTCTATTTCAATAAGGAGTCTTTTTTTATTTTTATTAGGAGAAAATTTTCCATCATGATCTCGTGATGAATTAACATCAGCTGATTCTTTATTTGCAAAATGCGTTTTCTCTAGTTTTGGTTGAAATTCCATCTTCTTCTGTAGTTGTTCCTCAATCTCCCTATAGCCTAGTAACAATGTGGTTGTGAAGACCACCATGATTATGCTTCATAAAATACTACATTTCTTGAAACATAACAACATCTTAGGTTGGATCATAACATCTCCAATCCTTTTTTTTAAATATCATATCAAACAAATGTGCAGCTAATAACCCTCTTATCAACCTTGGTGCATACTTTACTAGGCACAAACACAACCAAATAGTAAAAAATAACTCACTGATGGTTTTGTGTCCCATAACTTCTTATATGGTGAGATAAGCCTATTCTTTATTTGATGAAGTCAATTAATGACATATTTAACAATTTTCATCCATTTTGCTAAAGGAGGGCATTTTTAGCATACAACATACTCCTACATTGCTCTATTAGGTGTCATTCTCTCTTTCTTCTACTCTATTTATTTTTTTATGTGTGAAGTATTAGCGTAAGGAAGTTATCTTTATATTATTTTTTTACAAGAATTAAAAGAACTCCATCAGCGCGTATACTCCTCTAACAATGATGCACAGACACTAAATTTTTTTATGAACTTATTCCTCAACCTTTTCTTTGAAATCCATGAATTTTGCTAGTGATTCATATTTTCCTTTTATAAAGTTTACCCACACATATCTTAAGAATTTTCCAATAAATGTGATTATGTATCTATTTCTATTAATGGATTGCTACTATACTAGTCCAAACCCATTTGAGTGCACCAATTCTAAGGTCACCTTTCCTTTATGATTAAACTCTTCATTTGGTAGCTACTAAGCTTTCCATACCAACACCCAACACTTATAATATCATTTCCTATCTCTAAATTAGGAAGATCTTCAAACATTTCTTTCTTCATCATGGATTTTGTTTGGTGTAGCTCATGTGGTTTAGCCTTGTATGCTATAAGTCTACATTTTCAGTTTTTCTTGTCTTGTCCACGTATTTTGTATATGATAACATTACATAGATAAAGATAAATCATATTCTCTTGAAAACTGGTGAACTATTAGGCTTTCAACTTTTATAGATTTTAATATCCTTAAATCCAAAAACAACATAATTACTAAAAATATGTTAGTTGTGATACAAATAATAATTTTTTCTTCATACTTGGTACATGTTAAATACGATCCACTTGGACTAAATGTGGAATAAAACAAGGGATGATAGATTTCTTCTCTATATGAGTAATTGGTAGCCTAGAGTTGTTTGCTATTACTACAACTTGCTCTCCTTCATACCCTGACATATCAGGCAACTTTTTTTTGTCTCCAGTCATATGATTGAAGCAACTAAAAGCAAGGATCTAGTTATCATTGTAATTAATGGAGTTATTGTTGACCACTACTAGTGTTGATTCTCCACCCAATTCATTGATGCATGATGCAATAATTTATTCTTTTTTGATGAAGTTAAACTCTTCTGTGATGAATGAATCTTGAAAATCCCATTCTTCTTTGCTTTCATTCTTCTTGATTATAATAGCTTTGCTTTAAACTATTGGCGTTATGTAATCTTGAATAGATTGGCCTTCTTGTCCATAATTATACCATTGTTCTTCTTGATGATACTATTTCTATTACTTTTGATATCTGTAATGAGGTTGTTTAGCTACCCCTCATTGTGGTCCTCCACCACCATGATCTTTTTGCCAATATTAGTTTCCTCTTATTGAACTTTCACCTTGATTTCTAGGTTTTGTAGCTATCTTCTCTGGCCATGGTACTCTCTTTTGAAGATAGAAAGTTTATCTTCGTTTGTTGAAGCTTTAGACATATATTTGTCTAAAGTAGCTTGGTTAGAGAAGATACTCTATAACTCTATTTGCATTGGGTTTGTGGCCCAACTTCTTATGGTCATAATTATCCTATTATATTTGGGATTTAAACCATGGATAATTATCCTCCTTTTTCTTACATCAATAATCACCCTTTTAGGATTTAATTTTGAAATATCATTACAAATGGACTTTGTTTTAGTAAAATATTAACTTATCATCATATCCACTAGTTTAGTGGACGTGAGCTCATTATCTAATTATTGTAATTTTGCATCATTCTTCCTTGTAGAGGGAATTTCTAAAGTATCCCATGCCTCCTTTGGTGTTGTGAGATCCTTGTTCTGTTGTAAGAACTCATCCTCCATAGTAGTGATTGGCATATACATACCCATTTCTTTTTCTTGTCATCATCAATTGGTAATGTTATCTCTAAACCACCAATGATGCTCTATATATCTTGGCCAAGTAAGTAATAATTTATTCGTAAGCTCCACATATCATACTTTTTGTTCTTGAGCTTCTCAATTGTAGTAGAAGTTGATGAAAGATTTGACATATTAATAGGTTAGCAAGCAACACTTAACCAATAAAGTTTGGTCCCAAACTAGTTAAGAATAGAGTCCAAGACTATATATAGGAATAACCTCCTTGTTCTACAGTCCCTAACCACCCTACATTGATGATAAATGTAGAAATCAATTGTGGTCATAAGAGAAATCATAATGCTCAAGCTGAGAAATTCTTTTACAAAATGTTGCCAGTCACCTTCTTTACACTAGCTTGCTTCTAACTCTCTTTCTCATGTCCTCTTTTTTCTTGTACTTCTCTCTTCTTTCTCTTTAGACATGGATATCCTAAATGAGGAGGAAGTTATGCACATATATATAGATGGATAGAGGAGGCAATGGAGACTGCAATTGTTAACTCACCTTCATCCTTATTTTTGACAAATTTCTATCCTTATATTCTACATCGTTCTGTATATCTTCCTTCTACATTATTCCAATTACATATTTCCACACATGCTAAGATAAAACTACTGTAGATAACTCTTCAGTAATCTAGATACAGTTGGTGCATGCCCCCATTTTTAACTAGTAAACCCGTATCACTTAAGTCGATAATCAATAATTATCTTATTCAACTTAGTCAAAGATGGTTATTGTTATTTTTAGTTGTTTCATATCAAGAGACTTATTATCCTCCTAGGTTGCATGCAATCCTTATTAAATAAGAACATATATGATCATAGTGTTTGATCCATAGAAAAGAAGAAAAAAAAACATACTATTCTTCTTATATATTGAATAGTTTGAGTTTAAATTTTCCTAAAAACTCTTTCCATCTCGAGTCATGCTTTGATATTACTTGTTGAGAGTATAGTTTAGAAATATTGAACCAATATAAAGGTTAAACCTGCATAAAGATATCCCATAACTAGATCTAAACCATTATTTTCCTTTTCAAGATTTGAAGATTAACATTTCTTCATGTTTCTACTATTTTAACCCATTAGTGATACAAAATAATACTCCCTATAGAAATAGAAGTTCTTTTGTCATCAACTTTTTATATAAAAAAATAGTCATTTTTAAACAGGAAAAGTCTATTTTCTATTTTTTTAATTATATATACATTAAATATTTTATTATATTTAATAAATAGTATTAATATAATTTTAAAACTATTTTTATTACTTTTTAAAATATATATAAAATAAAAGAATGACTTTTTTTTATTACCTAGGAAATAATTTTTCCTCATTCTTTCCGACATATATTATAAGTTTGATAAAGACTGTTGTTCTTTTTCCTAAAGATTTATATCTCTGTAGATCCTCCAATGAATGTCCAAATCTTATATGCAATGAACATATTTAATTCTCATTTTCTACGCAAACAACTTAGCCTTTATTGATTACTATAATTTTTTGCGTCTACGTATCATCATGTTTACTGATAGATGAGATTTATTGATTATTTTCATATTTAAAAATATCATTTATCCCTCATAATTTCTACTAGATTTAATCTTTTCGTCGAGTTTTCCTCCTTTGAATAAGTTTTACAGGAAAGAAAAGAATTGAAGAAATTCAAGGAGAAATCAATGAGAAGAAGAAATCAAGTAGAAAACACATCAAGAAATGCCGAATCAAGGAGAGCAAAGTTGGAAAAGGAACAAATATATCAAGAGAAGTGAAGCTCAAACTTTCAAAGGAATTGAGTGCAAGAGAAGAAAACACGGGGGTCCCGTGTTTCCATAACACGGACCGTGTTATTAGTAACATCAATTACAGAATTATTGATTATATACCATTCCTTGTGGGTTCGACTCCTTCTTGCCATATACTACGTATTTGGAAATTAGGATTTATTTATTAAATTTGTTGTGCAAACGACAGTGCATCAAATTTTTGGCGCCGTTGCCGGGGAATTGGCAATTATAATCTCTAGTTTTGTTTTTGTTGTGGTTTCTTATTTTAGTTTTTGATAAATTCTTCACGTGACCTCATCTAATCTTTGATTGTGTGCCATCTTCAGGCATTCACAATTGAGATCATTTGCGATCGAGCATCAAGGACAAATTATTCCAGCCATAGATCCAAACTCATCTTCTCCAATTGCAACTAGGACAAGAAGGAAGTTGGAACAAGCTAATCAGATTCCATCACCTTTTGAAGAAAGTTCCACAAACTTGGAAGAAGACGACATAGAGGATTTGTGTAGTACACCTTACTACATTAATCCACCGATGGCAGAGCGAACTCTCAAGGAGCTAGCTGCTCCTATCTTCAACCCTAATCTTTTATGCATTAATTATCCTGCTGATAATGATACTTGTGAAATCAAACCTGGATTAATACGAGCCTTACCTGTTTTTACAGGTTTTAAAGACAATAATTCCATGGGTTCAAGCTGTTTCACCGACCCAAATAAATTTCTCAAGGAATTCCATATAGCTTGTTCTGGTATGAAACCGAATGGAGTAAGTGTAGAAAAACTTAAACTCAAAGCTTTTCCTTTTGCTTTGGCTGATGCTGCTAAGGAATGGTTATATGATCTACCAGCGGGCTCAGTAAACACTTGGACTGATATGCAAAAGGTTTTCCTTGAAAAATATTTTCCTTCATCAAGAGCAACTAATATAAGAAAGGAAATATGTGGTATTAGGCAAGATGGAGGAGAATCTTTACACGAATATTGGGAACGTTTCAAGAAATTGTGTGGTAGTTGTCCTAATCATCAAATTAGTGAACAATTATTAATACAATATTTTTACGAAGGTTTATCTCCTATGGATCGCAATATGATAGATGCTGCTAGTGGTGGTACTTTAGTTGATAAAACACCCATCGAAGCAAAAAGGTTAATTGCGAATATGGCATCTAACTCACAATATTGTAATAGGGGTAATACTTCTATGTCTCAACAGGTGAAAGAAACCAATATTGCTGAATTAAAAACGCAAGTATCAAATTTGACAGCTCTTGTGGAAAGAGTTGTAGGAGAAAAGATTCCTGCCAAGGTATGTGGAATTTGTTCTTTTACAGGTCATCCAACTGATATGTGTCCTACTTTGCAGGAAGAACAACAAGTAAACGCCATTGGAGGACAACCATTTCCAAAAAGGAATGATCCATTTGCTCCAACATATAATCCTGGATGGAAGGATCACCCAAATCTAAGGTATGGAAACACTCAACAAAGTGGTAACTCATATTTCCGACCACAGATGTATCAAAATCAGCAAGGAGCAAATCCACCTCCCGGATTTTTCCAAATTCCACCAAATCAGCAAAGACCACCATTTCAACCGATGCCTCCACCACAAGTTTCACAACAATCGAGTGGTATGCCCTTGGAAGATTTGGTAAAATCTTTAGCTACCAATACCTTACAATTCCAACAAGAGACCAGAAACGGTATTAAGAATTTGGAAAATCAAGTGAGTCAACTAGCAGATTCCCTTGGAAAAATGCAAGCACAAGGTTCTTCAAAATTCCCTAGCCAGACTGAACGAAATCCCAAGGAAAATGCTAGTGCTATCACAACTCGCAGTGGAAAACAACTATCTGATCCAAGAAAAATGGATGAAGAAGAAAACACAAACAAGGACACAGATGAAACAAAGGTTGAAGAAGAAATTAAGGAAGATTCAACACAAACGGTGAAGACTAAGTCACATTCTCCTATAAAAATTCCTGCTCCTTTTCCTAGCAGGTTGGCCAAAAACAAGAAGGAAAATCATGATAAGGAGATATTTGACATATTCAAGAAGGTAGAAGTCAACCTTCCTCTCATTGATGCGATCAAACAAGTACCCAGGTATGCGAAATTCCTCAAGAACTTGTGTACAAATAAAAGGAAACTTAATGAGAATGAAAAGGTAAGTGTGGGAGAAAATGTATCAGCAATGTTGCAAAGAAAGCTTCCACCAAAGTGCAAAGATCCAGGTATTTTCACTATACCTTGCAAAATTGGAAACACGAGGTACGAAAAATGCATGCTCGACTTAGGTGCTTCAATAAATGTCATGCCTTTATCTATCTTTAACACCCTAAGTCTAGGTCCTTTAAAGGAAACTCGTGTTATTATCCAATTGGCTGATAGATCTAACACATATCCTGAAGGGGTTATTGAAGATGTCTTAGTTCAGGTTAATGAATTAGTTTTTCCTGCGGATTTCTATGTGTTAGATATGCAAGATAATGGCTTGACTAATCCATCACCTATATTGTTAGGGAGACCATTCCTAAAAACTTCAAAAACAAAAATTGATGTCCACGATGGAGTGTTAACCATGGAATTTGATGGTGAAATTATTAAGTTTAACATATATGATTCCATGAAATTTCCTGCAGATGGTGAAGAGGTATCTATGATCGATGTCATTGAAAATTTAACTGAAATAGTGTACCAATTATCATCAGCTGATCCTTTAGAACTAACTTTGACGAAAGGAATAGCGACTGAAAAATTGGAAGAATTAAGTAAATTGTATGACGTTGATGAAGAAATCAAGGAGGTAGTGGATGCTTTGGAAACATTTCCGAGCAGAATTGGAAAATTTGTGGATTTGCCATTGACAGTGGATAGGCCTGTACCTTCCATAGAACAACCCCCTGAAGTGGAATTGAAACCTTTACCTGACCATCTCAAATATGCATTCTTAGGAGATAAGAATACCCTTCCGGTTATCATATCTAGTGAACTAACATCTCATCAGGAAGAAAAACTGGTTAACGTATTGAAGAAATACAAATCAGCTTTGGGGTGGACAGTTGCTGATATTAAGGGTATTAGTCCTTCAGTTTGTATGCATCGGATTTTAATGGAAGAAGATGTGAAGCCTTGTAGACAAGTACAACGTAGGTTGAATCCGATAATGATGGAGGTTGTGAAGAAAGAGGTTCTTAAATTGCTAAGTGTGGGAGTCATTTATCCAATTTCTGATAGTAGTTGGGTAAGTCCGCTTCAGGTCGTCCCAAAGAAAACAGGCATAACAGTAGTGGAGAATGATAAAGGAGAAATGGTTCCTACTAGAGTTCAAAATGGTTGGAGGGTATGTGTTGACTATAGAAAACTGAACTCCATGACTAGGAAAGATCATTTTCCTTTACCATTTATGGATCAAATGTTAGAACGGCTAGCGGGTCATGCTTATTATTGTTTCCTTGATGGTTATTCGGGATATGTGCAGGTTCCCATAGCTCCAGAAGATCAAGAGAAAACCACATTTACATGTCCCTACGGTACGTTTGCATATCGACGCATGCCGTTTGGATTATGTAATGCTCCAGCTACATTTCAAAGGTGTATGGTAAGTATATTCTCTGAATATCTGGAGAAAATTATCGAGGTATTCATGGATGATTTTAGTATCCATGGAGATACTTTTGAAGAATGCCTAGGTAATTTGACCCTTATCTTGAAAAGGTGTTTGGAAACAAATCTTGTGCTAAATTCTGAAAAATGCCATTTTATGGTCCAACAAGGAATAGTTTTGGGACACGTCATTTCATCCAAAGGGATTGAAGTAGATAAAGCAAAAATTGATCTTATTTCTTCATTACCTTATCCATCAACTGTCAAAGATGTGCGATCATTTTTAGGGCATGCCGGGTTTTACCGCCGATTTATCAAGGATTTTTCTAAAATAGCCCAACCATTATGCAAACTTCTTCAAAAAGAAAATGAATTTCATTTTGATGATGCATGCCAAAAATCATTTGACTATTTAAAGGAAAAATTGATAAGTGCACCCATTCTTCAACCACCTGATTGGAATTTCCCATTTGAATTGATGTGTGATGCATCTAATTTTGCTGTTGGTGCGGTGTTAGGTCAACGAATCGGGAAAGAGCCACACGTGATATATTATGCCTCACGCACCTTGAATGAAGCTCAACTTAACTACACAACTACCGAAAAGGAGCTTCTTGCTATTGTCTTTGCTTTGGATAAATTTCGTTCTTATCTGTTAGGAACTGAAATAATTGTTTACTCTGATCATGCAGCGTTGAAATATTTGTTAGCAAAGAAAGAGGCAAAACCACGACTGATTAGATGGATTCTTCTACTTCAAGAATTCAATATTCGCATTAAAGATAAGAAAGGAACCGAAAACGGAGTAGCAGATCATCTTAGTCGGTTAATCAAACAAGTTGAAGTTGAAGCACCTATCAATGAAGCATTTCCGGATGAGCAACTTCATGTCATTGGGAATGAGATACCATGGTATGCTGACATGGTTAATTTTCTCGTAGCTAAGGTATTTCCCTCTCACTTTACAAAAGCACAGAAAGATAAAATGAAAAGTCAGGCAAAATATTTTGTATGGGACGATCCATACTTGTGGAAACAATGTGCCGACCAAATCATTAGAAGATGTATTCCTGATAGTGAGGTCTTGTCAATTTTACATTTTTGTCACAGCTACGCTTGCGGGGGACATTTTGGTCCCAAACGAACAGCTTATAAAGTTCTAGAGAGTGGATTCTTTTGGCCTACATTGTTTAGAGACTCTCATGAATTTTGTAAAACGTGTGAAAACTGTCAAAAGACTGGGGGATTAGGTCCTAGGAATGAAATGCCACAAACTCCTATCATAGCATGCGAAATCTTTGATGTTTGGGGTATGGATTTTATGGGCCCCTTTCCATCTTCTTTCGGGTTTAAATACATTCTTGTTGCTGTTGATTATGTGTCAAAATGGGTGGAGGCTAAGGCCACCCGTACTGATGATGCAAAGGTTGTTGCAGATTTTCTTCAAACTAACATTTTTGCAAGGTTTGGCATACCAAGGGCCATCATCAATGATAAAGGTTCACACTTCTGCAACAGAACCGTAGAAGCTCTATTAAAGAAATATCATGTGACACATCGAATATCTACAGCATATCATCCACAAACCAATGGTCAGGCCGAGGTATCTAACCGCGAAATCAAATCAATCTTGGAAAAAATGGTGAAACCAACAAGAAAGGATTGGAGTTTACATCTTAATGATGCACTCTGGGCCTATCGTACAGCTTTCAAAACTCCAATTGGTATGTCTCCATATCGTTTGGTATACGGTAAGCCTTGTCATCTACCAGTTGAGTTAGAACATAAAGCTTTTTGGGCCGTCAAGAAATGTAACATGGAGTCAACTGAAATTGGAAAACATAGGAGACTCCAATTACAAGAATTGGAAGAAATAAGAAATGAGGCTTTTGAAACTGCATTGAGATATAAAGATAGAACTAAAGCAGTTCATGATAAGTTCATTCTTAGAAAGAATTTTGATATTGGTCAAAAAGTTTTATTGTATCATTCTCGATTGAAGTTATTTCCAGGAAAATTGAGGTCGAGATGGATCGGCCCATTTGTTGTGACTAATGTGTTTTCTCATGGTGCAGTTGAAATTAAAAGTGAGAAAACAGGAAAAATATGGAAAGTCAATGGACATCGCCTAAAACCTTACTACGAAGGACATCAAGTGCACAATTTGGAAGTGGTTGATCTTACCACTCCCAATTATGAAAGCTGAAAGACTTGCATTTTGTCACTTGGGACACCCAAGTGTTGTATATAAGTTTTCTTTATTTCATATTTTTCTTTTTACATATTTGGTATGACTTTGATGTACATATTGTTATCTGTGTGGCAAAACATTGGTAGTTTATTCCTTTGTTTAAAAAAAAAAAAAAAAAAAAAAAAAAATTTAACACGGGGGGTCCGTATTTGTTAACACGGCCCGTGTTTCTCCTTCTGCAGAAAATTTCAGAATTCCAGAGAGCTCAAAATTTAACACGGGGGGTCCGTATTTGTTAACACGGCCCGTGTTTCTTCTTCTGCAGAAAATTTCAGAATTCCAGAGAGCTCAAAATTTAACACGGGGGGTCCGTATTTGTTAACACGGCCCGTGTTTCTCCTTCTGCAGAAAATTTCAGAATTCCAGAGAGCTCAAAATTTAACACGGGGGGTCCGTATTTGTTAACACGGCCCGTGTTTCTCCTTCTGCAGAAAATTTCAGAATTCCAGAGAGCCAAAAATATAACACGGGGGTACCGTATTTCCTAAATACGGTCCGTATTTTCCTCCAGAACCTTTTTTCCCCCCCCGTGTTTCAGATCTGAAAATAACACGACCCTCTCTTCGTTTCTCTCCCAATTTCGCAGCACTCCTCTCCTTCGATTTCTCCATTTTTTTTCTCACTCAAATCTTCAATTCATACAAAATCCTACTCCATTTTCATCTCAACTTCTCTTCCCACCTTTAATTTTCTTTCCCCTGTCACTTTATCTCTGTCATTCATAAACAGAGCATCGTCGTTCGTCTCCAAACCCTAACATCCCCCGTCCATTGTTTCATCTATTTTTTTTTGCAATTTGACTTAGGGTTTTCGTGGGATTTGATATCTACATATCATCCTTCCGATTTCTACTTTGTTCTCACCATTTTCACGATTTAAGGTAAGTATTTTTCTCTTATGACAGCAATGTTCATCCAATTTCAATGTTGTCTTACATATGTTGTTTTCCCGACTTACTGGGTTTAGAAATCGGGTGTTTGACATAATGACAGCATATGTATGCTTTCAGTGCAGCTTGGTCATAAAATTGTCATTGTCAATTTCGTTTGATTTTTATGTATATGCTAAAAATTTCATGCTGTCACCACTGAATTTTAACTAAAATGTGGTCATCTTTGTGTAGATGGCACCGAAAAAGAAACAACGTGCTGAAGGTCAATCCTCGAGATCCCAATCATCACCAACGCAAGCAAGACACCGTCGTAATCGTCCAAACGATTTAGGTATCATTTTTACCTCCCCCGAGCAACAAGAAAGGTACGATTACTTATCTCAGAGGCGTATCACTGGTACTAGATATCTAGATGATGGATGTTTGCACACATTGGGCATTCATAATCAAGTCATGCGTATGCTCGAAACTATAGGTTTGCAACATTTTGTATATTGTACTAATCACACCTATAGACGTTTGACTTTAGAATTTTTAAGTACCTTTGAATTGTGTGCTGAAATTGGTGATATTGGTGATACAAAGAATAATCAAGGGTATATTTCTTTTCGTCTTTTAAATGAGGATAGACAATTAGCACTGCATGAACTTGCCCACATTTTCATGTTACCTTCACAGGGAGTTAGATTCATGTTACCCTTGTTTTATGCCAACCGTTTTTTCGCAAAAATAGGTGATACAACGAATATGCCTACTCCCGATACATTCCGCATTTCAGAAGCCAAATCCTCTAGGATTTTTAACCTAGTTTTCCGATACATTCAGAGGCTTTTGGCTACTACCATATTTGGGAGAGGCGATAGTACCGGAGTCGTTCGTTCAATTGAACTTTTCTTTCTCTACTCCATGCTTGAACATTATTCTGTTGATACTGCCTATTTTATTGCCAAACAATTTCAAAGGGTCAGTAATTCCAAACAAGGGGACATTGTTATCGGGGGTTTAATCACCACCATCTGTTTGAGTTTGGACATACCCCTTCCAGAGGATATGCCTATTGAAGCCATGAGTACCCGCATTGATATAGAACATTGTCGCCTTACGCATCTTATTGAGCGTAGGAATAATGCGTGGTACCTTTCTTATCAGGGGCGTGTTTTCTTTCCTCTTCCTAACCCTTCCAAAACTGATCCTTTAAATCCTTTGAATTGGCAACCAAATGAAGATGAAGATAACCCTACCCCATTAGCAATTGAACATCCTATCCTACCTCATGGTGCTCATCCACCACCACCACCACAATCCCAAGCCAGCTCTTCTTCCTCCTCCACTTTTGTTCCCGAATGGCATCTCCAATTTCAAAATCAGGTGTATTCCCAATTGGATTCCATTCGCGCTAACCAAAATCAAATGATGGAGATGATGAAGACTCTCTATGATTTCCATCTCGGGAGCCGAGATCCTCCTCCACCTCCCTCTTGAATTCGAATCTTCATTCCTTTTTCTCTCTTGCTTTGTTCATTGGGGACAATGAACACATTAAGTAAGGGGGGGTGCATTGGTGCATTCGTATTGTAGGCTTGTGATTACTTTTTCGTTGAAATAGTTAGTAACTGTTATTTATGTTTGTTTTGTGGTAGTTAGTTAATTAAGTATTAGATTTGAGTAATCCATATACGAAGTAAAACAAAGTATGGGACTGAATTATTTTCAAAACGGATAATTTTATATACTTATTGTATGTTTTGATCAACATCTTTTGACACCTTAAAGATAGAAATTGAAGATGTGATAATAGTAAAGGAAAGAAAGTTAGAATGATTAGAGATCAAATCATGCATTGAATAAGAATGAGATACAATGAAATTCAAATTGGTGATTATAACATGGTGAGCGTTTGGGCCTAATTTTTGGATACATTGCTTATCCAAATTATATTTCTCTTTTGTGTGGATTCTCCAATGATATGTGAAACTAGAATTTGCCATTAGTCTCTTCAAGACTGCATAGAACTTTAGAATATTTGAAAATGATAAAGGCACTCTTCTTTCTTTGTTAGCTACAAGGCCAAATAACCTACCTTGAAAAATTGTTATCCATTGCATACCCCTTTGAGCCTATTGACATGTTTTTATTGATTTAAACTTTATTAACAACTAATCTCCATATGTTTTTCCCTTCCTTATTCTACGACTAGTGGAGCAAAAATATTTTCAAGGATAACTTTTGTTTTGTTAATAAGGTGAAATCTAAGTATGGGGGTGTGATCATATAAAAAAAAATGGAGGAAGTAGCTAAGCATTTTTCTACTTCAAAAAAAAAAAAAAAAAAAAAAAAAAAAAAAAAAAAAAAAAACAGGGAATAAAATTTCATGTCTTTTGATGTTGTTTGGTTGAATGGAAGGGTTTCAAGAATTAAAAAAAAAAAAAAAAAAAAAAAAAATTTGCTCCTCTAGTTGGTAGAGTCTAGCTACAATACCAAAATTCCATCCCACCTTAGAACCCTAGCCCCATTACAACCAAATTTAAGACCTTTTGATTCTTATATACTTTAGTTCTTTTCAGTGGTGGCGAATTGAGAATAATGGCAAACATATGGGCGATCATTATCATTTGGAGAAGATTTGAGAGTAAACACATCATACCCGATACACTAAAGAGTGAGCGTTCCCACATTCCGAAAGTAAGAATTTACCAAATTGAATTTCATTAGTCTTGATCTAATTTGCATGATGAGATACTAATTATTATAATTTTCGTTCTTAAACCGTTTGAGCATTTGATAAGACTGTTTTTAAGGTGATATAAGATGTGATCCAAAAATATTTCTATCAGTGATATTTCATGATTTACAAGTAGTTTTTTTTTCAGTCCCAGTCCGAGTTGAACTTCGTACATGAATAATTCCAATCTAATAAATTGTGTATTCCATGATCTGTTTTTCTTACATTTCTTGATGTATTCATTGCATGTTATGATATTGCTTGAGGACAAGCAATAATTCAAGTATGGGGGTATTTGATAGATGAGATTTATTGATTATTTTCATATTTAAAAATATCATTTATCCCTCATAATTTCTACTAGATTTAATCTTTTCGTCGAGTTTTCCTCCTTTGAATAAGTTTTACAGGAAAGAAAAGAATTGAAGAAATTCAAGGAGAAATCAATGAGAAGAAGAAATCAAGTAGAAAACACATCAAGAAATGCCGAATCAAGGAGAGCAAAGTTGGAAAAGGAACAAATATATCAAGAGAAGTGAAGCTCAAACTTTCAAAGGAATTGAGTGCAAGAGAAGAAAACACGGGGGTCCCGTGTTTCCATAACACGGACCGTGTTATTAGTCCCGAATGGCGGTCGGTAAAACTTTGTCAGCAGAACGGTTGGAAGAAAACACGGGGGTCCCGTGTTTCATAAACACGGACCGTGTTTTCAGTTAAAAATGTATAACTGCCACGCAACTTGTTTCTGATAAAAAGGGGATATAAAACAGAGTTCGGGATATCGAAGGAGGGATCGAATGTATTTTTTTTTTCTCCCTTTATTCCTTTAGAATATACATGTAATGCACAATTCCAATCTTTGATCTTCTTGAATTCTATTGATGATTTGACATTCTGCACTTCAATTGATAAGTTTCTCTATTCCTTTGTTAATTTCTGTATTTCCATTTTGCAGAATTTAAGTAGTTTTTATGCAATTTTACTTGTGATCATTTCATTGTTATCTAATTGTTGAAAGAATAGAATTTGTGAATGTGTTATTGTCATTAACTTTTAGTATTTCTGTATATTTGTATGAATTATGAGTATGCAGAGATTTGAATAAGTAAAACAGGGTAGGATAAATTGAAGATGGAATCATAACGTAATTATCATCTTATAATGTAAATGTTTGATTCTATATGATGTTTAATTGAATTAATGGTTTGAATTGAATGATTCCATATCATAGATTAAGATTCTTGAACTGACTAGATTGATCACCTATTTGGTTAGGATTTAGTCTTTGCTAAGACAATGAAGTTAATCCGGAATTGTTAATCAATTTGTCTATAGTAGCAAAAAGACCATTAATTCGTGCAATTGCATGATCCGAGCTTTTGTGATTATGATTGTAGTTGGCTACTTCCCGTTCATAATGCTACTATTAATTGAATCTAGTGTTCGTAACCTAGGTTATTAATTGGATGCAAAAATAAATTGAGAGCATATTCAATTTATTAAGGTCGAGAGGAAGTATAGAAATTATTATTCTGAATTTCTTAAGTCAACATTAAACTATTTAGAATCATTCTTTTATGTGAATGTATGACATTTTAATTCCATCATCAATTCAATCCTCCCCTAATTGTAAAGTCGTGGTTAAAGCTTTAGTATAATTGAATTTAGTTAGGAATCAATGAAATTGTACCAACGGGTTTATAACATCAATAGCAAAATTAGTGATTAAAACGTCATTCCTTGTGGGTTCGACTCCTTCTTGCCATATACTACGTATTTGGGGATTAGGATTTATTTGTTAAATTTGTTGTACATACGACAGTGCATCATTTACGCGTGACTCCAATAAGCAATCAAAATCAGAAAATTGTACTATCAATCATTTGATTTTTCTCACGGTCATTTATCTTATATCGACAGGGGAAGCTCATTTAAGCCCGTCTGTGTCACCATCTGGGAAAAAGATAGCGGTGGCATCGTTCGTGGACAAGGGTGGATGGGATGGCGAAAACGAAGATCTGATGACCAGCATTTTTGTGATGAATGTTGAGAAGCCCTACGGCAAGAAACGGTTTATAAGGAACGGAGGTTGGCCAACGTGGGGAAGCGACGACGTGTTGTTTTTCCACCGAAAGGTTGGAGATAACTGGGCTGTGTTTCGAGCTGATATTAGCAACGGTCATACTGACGATGGGGTTCGTGTGACTCCTGAAGGAATTGATGCGGTAACTCCGGCCGCTATCGATGCCGACAAAGTCGCCGTTGCAACGATTCGTAAGAAATCCGAATTCACAGATGAGCGTGTAGAAGCACAGTACCGACACATTGAGATTTTTGATTCAGCCAATATACAAAAGCCACCTATACAACTCACTCAAAGAGTTAAATCAGAGGCCGACCACTTCAATCCATTTGTGATAGTGGACCAGATTAATGGTCAGAAGCGAATTGGATATCATTGCTGCAGGAGAACCCTTCTCAAGGTATAATCCTTCCTATTCAATTATTTTCTTGTAATCGCTAAACCTGCGTCTAACTCGAGAGTATACTGCAACTTGATCGTGGCTGCAGACTTATAACAGTATCCCAAGTGATTCGTATAAGCTCGCCTCTCCAATGACCGATGTGGGACTATTCAGAGTTCCTGGAGCATTCCCGACCTTTTCTACGGACGGGACTAAGCTTGCATTTGTAGACAACGAATTCAAGGCTGTATGGATAGCTGATAACCATGGCTTGCGTACTGTTTACGAGGTACGTATGACAGAGATTGTATCCGCACATTATTTATAACTCTATCCAACCTGGCGAGCAAAAAACGTATTATCAATAATACGTACTATTAGGGGTACAAACTAGTTCAAATCAATAATAACAAAAACAGGTGCATACTAAATTATCGACCATGCCCAACTGGGTTCTCGTGAGATTTACTATCAATAATAACAACTGGATTCTCGATAGATTCTTCCATTTCGTTTGCTTTTTTTCTCACCTTTGGGCCTTTCCCACCTCTATCATCTAATGGCATACATTATCCCACTCCATAGCTTGAAGGGGATATCTAAAATCCGGTCAGTAGGGACACCTTAAAAATAGATTAGACGAGGATTCATTTATTGTTGTTACATCCCATAGCAGATTCCTCATCTCTAGAAACCCAAGGAACCTTATCTCTCCTTAGTCTAAGAAAATTGTTAAAAGAACATTTGTGTAAATTGGATATCAATAGTTACTCGTTATTCACGAATACAATAAATATATAAATAGTTACATCAAGACTAAATATGGTTGAACCCTAATAAATGAAAGAAAACATGCATGTCCAACTTGCTAGGAAAAGAAGTAAACTGCTACTTCCCCAATGCCTTGGTGAAAATACCTACAAGTTGCTTACTTGTATGCACATAGGTACAAAGAGTGAGACCACATTGTATTTCAACAAGTACTGAGTGACAATTAACCTTGATGTGTCTAGTATGTTCACGAAGCACATGATTTACTTAAATATGTAATGAAACTTGACTGTCACAATTAATTTTTATATAGCTAGGATATGCAACACTTAGGGTCACTAGAAGATTCTTGAGCCATTTCAATTCACAAGCAGCCATAGACATAAATATATATTTAGCTTCTATAGAGGAACAAGATACAATTTGTTGTTTCATTGTCTTCCACAAAATAGATGAGGAAACTAATGAATCGAACCACCCTATAAGTGACCAATGAGTTCAATGCCAACTAGCCCAATCAAAATCATACCATGCATGTAGTTGTAGATCATAGTCAGCCAAGAACATGATACCTTATTCTGTATTTCCCTTAAGATATTTTACCATCCAAAGAGTTGTTTCCCAATGCTTTATATAGGGTTATTGTATGAGTTAGGCAAGCATATGTACACCCTAACAAAGATCAAGTGGTACTATAACTAACAAAATAAATAAGCCTACCAAAAAAGAGCTAATATTTCTTTGGATCTTTTGATTACTAACTTTCTACTTGAGACAACTTATGATTCTAATCCATAGGAATATTAATGGTTTGGCTCCTAACAATCCAACTTCAAATACTATGTCCAATTCATACTTGCACTAACACAACATTCCTTTAAGTTTTCATGCCACTTCAATTCCCAAGAAATATTGAAGAGGTCCTAAATCTTTCATGTGAAAGCATTCATTCAAATAGGTCTGAAACCATCAAATAACATATATTTCATCGCTTAATATAATAATATCATCGACATAGGACAAGAGATGGACCTGCACTTTATTATGTTGTAGGGTGAATAATGGAATATATGAATAAGATTTCTGAAATCCATACATATTCAAAGTGCCAATCAATTTTGCAAACCAACACCTTAGAGCTTGACCAAATCCATACAAGGATGTGCAAAGCTTATAGACTTGCCACATATTCATAGCATGAAAACAAACGGGCAATCACATAAAACCTTTTTCTTGTAGGTCACTATATTAAAGTAAGAGCAAAAAGTTTGAGCTAAAAAATGAAGAGGATAAGGTCAATTACCATGGAATTATGTTGTAACATGTATCTGATATATATATATTTTATAAATTTTATTTATTTACAAGAGTTTATTTTTTTATAATTGTAAAAAATTTATTTAGGTATATAAATTATTTTTATATTTATTAATTTGCATGTCATATAAAAGTAAGAGTAGTTATTTCACAATAAGAATAATGGGCGAGGGGAGTGAGTATTTAAACTTTATACAATTTATTTATCAAAAAATTAAAGATACTAGAGTAAATTTTGTGCTTAAGATGAAGAAACTTAAGTTGAACTCCTTGTGAATTGTTGTTTACACAAAACTTACCATGTGGAATTCTTCTATTTTGATTTTGTTTGATTGATCAAGTTCCCTAAATAGTTTTCTCGTGAGTGGTAATATGAAACATGAAGCAAAATCAGTAGACCAAATTAATACTCTATAGTTTCTTCTTCTTAAGAGATATTCATCTCTTTAACTATTATGCATCCATAGACCTAAATAATTCTCTCATTACTCACGATAACCAAAAATAAAAAAGAGACCCTCAAATGTTTGAACTCTCAAACAAAGACCGCTACTCAACTCCGAGTAGCATTTAGCTTTTGACTCTTGAAGCAAACTACCTTCCCGAAGGTGTGCACGGGCTTGTTGGAAGGTGGTGGGGCACAACACTCACAAACAGAATAAAGAAGGAAGAAGAGGAAGTTTTGATTTTTCTTAAAATGACTTCTTACTTTTCTACCTTGAAAGATCTCAACACCACGAGGGTATTTATAGTAGTTTTCATTTCGTACATGGATTTACACTCTATATTAATTACTCATTCATGAACTACTTGATTCATGAACTCTATATTAAATACTAATTCATGAACTACTTGATTCATGAATCACCAACTCCTAGATACATGAAACATAATATTAAATAAATTCAAGGATACATGTACCAATAATAATTATTAGGATAAGAGTTGCAAGTTTAATAATTAACACTCCACCCTAAACTTGCACACTTTTGGACTCCAAGCTGCAGCCGAAGTCTTTGAAAATTGTCATACTTTAAGGGCTTTGTAAAGATGTCAGCAACTTGGTCCATAGACTTGACATACTTGAGCTCCACTTCTTTCATCTTAATACATTCCCAAATAAAGTGATATCGGGTGTCAATGTGCTTGTTGCGGTCATGGAACATAGGATTCTTAGCTAAAGCTTGAGTTGACTTGTTGTCAATCAGGATCTTTGTAGCATCCCCTTACTTCATATGAATCTCCTTCAACAATCTTCGTAGCCATATAGCATGGAAAGTACAAGATGTGGCTGCAACATACTCACTTTCACAAGTGGAGAGTGTTACCATTGGTTGCTTCTTTGAACACCAAGAGATTGCATTATTTCCCATAAAGAACACATAACCAGTTGTGCTTTTCCATCATCAATATCTCCAGCAAAGTCACTGTCACAGTAACCCATCAACTTGAAATAATTAGAGGATGAATAAAATATCCCATAGTCAAGAGTACCTCTAATGTAGGGAAGTATCCTCTTGGCTGCCATCGAGTGAGATTCAGTAGGAACCTCCATGAAACAACTCACGATCCCAATTGAAAAAAGAATATCAGGCCTTGTGCAAGTCAAATATCTCAAACTTCCAACAAGGCTCTTGAACATGGTAGAATCAACCTTTTCTTCATCTATTTTTATCTTGGACAACTTTGCTCCACACTCCATTGAGGTGTTGACCGGCTTGCAATTAAGCATGTTGAATTTCTTGAGTAACTCCTTTGCATAGACTTCTTGTGAAACAAAGATGCCCTCCTCCATCTGATTTACTTGGATTCCCAAGTAATAGGACATGAGGCCCATGTCACTCATCTCAAACTCTCTAGCCATGGCCTCCTTAAAGTCTGAAAAAATCTTTGGACAATCACTTGTAAGGATAAGATCATCCACATAGACACAAACAAATAAAACATGTCCATTTTCTTCTCTTCCATAGACGACATACTCATGTTGGCATTTGGAAAAACCATTTTCTTGCAAATACTTGTCAAGACGACTATTCCTAGCTCTTGGTGCTTGTTTGAGCCCATACAACGCTTTCTTTAGCTTCAATACCTTGTCTTCATGGCCTTTGACAATATACCCTGCCGGTTGTTCGATGTAGACATCCTCATCAAGATAGCCATTAAGAAATGCAGACTTTACATCTAATTGGTGGATCTTTCAATGATTTTGGGTAGCAAGGGAGATCAATAGACAAATTGTTTCCATACGAGCAACTGGAGCAAACACCTCTTCATAGTCAATGTCTTGTCTTTTCTTGTAGCCTTTGGCAACAAGCCTTGCTTTATATTTCTCAACTTCACCTCTAACATTTTACTTGGCCTTGTATACCCATTTGACACCAATAACTTGATGATTAGAGGGAGGAGATACCAACTCCCAAGTATCATTCTTTTCAATGGCTTTTATTTCTTCATCCATGGCTTGAACCCATTTCTCCTCACACATGGCTTCTTCAAAACTTAAAGGTTTAGAATCAACAAATAAGTAATACACATTATCATCTAACCTTTGTGTTGTTTGATAAAGATCATCAAGGGTTCGGTATCTTAGAGACGATGATAGTGACGATGATGATGAACTTGGTGAAGATGAAATTGGTGTGGTTGGTGGAGTAGCTTCAATTTGGAATTTTTGAATTGTCACTTCTTTATCTTCAATGTAAGGAAGGAAATCATAAGATTCTTCCTCTTTGGAGCTCCAATCCGATGATGCATGTTCATCAAACTCCACATCTCTACTGATCACAATCTTTCCATACTCTAGGTTGAATAGCTTGTATCCCTTGGAGTTCTCATCATATCCAATGAGAACAAGCTTTCTGCTTCGATCATCAAGTTTGGACCTCTCTTGCTCAGGAACATGAGCATAAGCAATGGATCCAAAGACTCTGAAATGAGAAACACTCGGTTTTTGTCCACTTCATGCTTCTTGTGGTGTCACATTCTTCAAGCTCTTGGTTGGGCATCGGTTTGAAAGATAGACTACACATGCAACCGCTTCAGCCCAAAGCTCCTTTGGCATGTTCTTTGACTTTAACACGCTCCTTGCCATATTGAGGATTGTTCGGTTCTTCCTTTCGGCAACCCCATTTTGTTGGGGTGACCTGGGAATTGTCAAAGGACGCCGAATACCATGAAACTCACAAAAATCTTTAAAATCATTAGAAGTAAATTCACCCTCCCTATCAATTCTCAATGATTTAAGTTCATATCCATTCTCTTTTTCAACATAAGCTTTGAACTTCTTAAATGCATCAAATGCCTCAGATTTTCTTTTCAAGAAATGAACCCATGTTTTTCTACTATAATCATCAATGAAAAGCACAAAATAAGAGCTTTTACCCAAAGATTGAGGCTTGATGGGTCCACAAACATCGGTATGAACAAGTTGGAGTGGCTTGGTAGATCTTGAGGTGGATTGCTTCGGAAAGCTTCTTCTTGAATGCTTTCCAAGTAAACATGCTTTACACAATTTATTGGGATGACCAATCACCAGAATGCCTTTAACCATCTTCTTATCTCCCAAGGCTTTAAGTCCTCCAAAATTCAAGTGACCAAATCGCATGTGCCAAATCCATGATGGATCATCAACACAACTCTTCAAGCACTTGGCACCACCATTCTTCAAGTTCAACAAGAACGTCCAATTTTTGGTCATTGGCAATTTGGCTACAAGTTTGGACTCTTGGTCTCTAAGCCAAAGCATACAATCCTCCATGTGAATCTTTTAACCTCTTTCCAAAAGTTGACCAATACTTAGAATATTACTAGTCAACTTTGGAATGTAATAAAAATCACAAAGAACTTTATGGCCTCCATCTTTTATCTCAAGGAAAAATTTTCCTTTGCCCACGATCTCCACCTTTGTGTTGTCACCAAAGCTCACAAAGCCTTTCTTACTTGTATCAAGCTCCACAAATTTGCTTTTATCACCCGTCATATGATTGCTAGCACCATTGTCAAGATACCAGGTGCTTGTCTCATCAATGGAATCAGCCTTTAAAGCTAGAAGCAATGAATCCTCCACAATGTCTTCATTGTACTCTATAAGTTTGGCCTCCTCCTCAACCATCTTGGATTGGCATTCCCACACATAATGACCAAGCTTGTTACAAGAGTAACATTCAACTTGGGATTTGTCATGCTTGTCACCTTTTCCTCTTCCTCGACCACGACCCCTCATAAATGGTTTCCCTCTTTTCTCAATTGGTGAAGATTGCTCATCTCATCCTCTTCCTTGCCCACGACCTCATCCACAGCCTCATCCTCTTCCATAACCTTGACCACGACCTCTACCACCATCTCCTTTGAAAATTGTCTTTGCTTGCAAGACTTGTTCCAGTTGCTCTTGGTTGCCACGGTTCATCCTTTCCTCGTCGGCTCGCAACGATCCATTCAATTCATCAATGGTCATGGTCTCCAAGTCTTTTGACTCCTTGATTGCTACCACCACATGGTCAAACCTTTTATTTAGAGAGCAGAGAATCTTCTCGATAACACGAACATCTTGCATGGTCTCTCCAAGCTGCTTTATTTGGTTCACCACCATCAAGACTCTTGTAAAGTAGTCTTGAATTGATTCACTTTCTTTCATGAAAAGTGATTCAAAATCTGCCCTTTGAGTTTGAAGCCAAACTTTCTTCACCTTCTCGACTCCCATGACGGAGTTACGAAGCGTCTCCCACTCTTGTTTTGTAATCTTCTCGAACATATCATCATCCAAGCCTTGATGGATGATCGTGAGGGCATATTGATCTCTCTTCCGTTCCTTCTCCAATGCTTCCCTCTCATTTCGCGGAAGAGCATCTTCATCTTTTGGTACTTCATAGCCTTTCTCAACAATTTCCCAAACTCCTTGGGAACCAAGTATGACCTTCATCCTAAGTGCCCAATTCTCCTAATTGAGCTTGGTGAGCTGTAGATATTGAAAAGAAATGGAGGCTTTAAATTCATCCTAGCTCTGATACCACTTTGTTGGAAGGTGGTGGGGCACAACACTCACAAACTAAATTACTAATTCATGAACTACTTGATTCATGAATCACCAACTCCTAGATACATGAAACATAATATTAAATAAATTCAAGGATACATGTACCAATAATAATCATTAGGATAAGAGTTGGAAGTTTAATAATTAACAGGGCCTATACTCTGAAGCTATCCTTACAATGATCAATAATTCAATAACAACTCAACTAAATTGATAACATGGAAGTTGTAGGAGGAAGTCAATGGTGACGGTACGATTTTTAGTGAAAACTAGTTTCTAGGTTCAGAAAGAACGTACAGACAAAAACACATTTTTTCATTTAGCACTCTTATGATTCTCAAAACTCCCATGCAGAAGTGATCTCAAAGGTTTTGTTATATAATCGAATGAGTTACCAATAGCTTACTGACTTCACTTTCTGTTGTACATATTTATCTATAGACGGAAGGGGCGGACAGTGTTTTCTCGCCAGTTTGGAACCAAAACCCAGACAAGGATATACTCTATGTTTGTAGGGGACCTTCTTTCCATGCTGAGGACGAAGTGAACATCTATGCCATACCCCAAGCATCCACTTGTCCACAACAAGCTAATCAGCTCACAAGTGGTTACAACAATGCATTCCCCTCTACAAATGCAGACGGTAACTAACTTTCGTACTTGCATGATGTGTTTTCTATTATTATTGCTATAATATGAAGTCATTTTATTTATTTCAATTGAATGGCCGGCATCTTATAGCAAATGGAGTACAGATTGTTGGCAGCAATGGTAGCGTTCAATATGTGAGACTTTGAAAAAGCAAAAGTAGCCCAGCATTTTAATGTTGTTCTGCCATTGGTGCCGACAATTTAAAAGTTTTTTGTTCCCACATTGCCATTTAGAATATCAATTGAAGAAGGTATAGAAAAAGGAATAGAAAAAAATTTAAAAGAACTAGTAATGTCACATGCACTCTTTATCATAAGTAACACATTCTCATAATCACTAGTGAGACATTTATTATAATATAATTTTATAGGAAATGATGAATGTTGTGTTATTAAGTTCTAGTATATCTGACCGAATGTGGGGAGAAGTGATGTTTTCTGTCTGTTGTGTTATAAATAGATTCCATCATAAGAAGTTGGATAAAACATCTTATGAATTATGAAAATATTTTGAACCTAAGAGATGTAAAAAAACCAATGATAGAAACTAGCTTTGGGCTTACTTTCTTACTACTTTCCTAATTGAAAATGATAATCTTGGTACTAATGTGAATGTGGTCAATGAGACCAAATCATTTTTATGTTGTCATTTTGATATGAAATATTTAGGAAAAATTGTTGTGATTCTTGGTATTAAAATGAGGATGATCCTAAAACCTATAAGAATTGTGAAATATTAATAAATGCTAGTTTATGAATTGGATTCAATTAAGGCAAATCACATATGGGATTTAGTACAATTGTTTAGAGGATGTAAATCAATTAGATGTAATTGGATTTTTAGAAGGAAATTGAGAACGGATTGAACCATTAATAAGTTTAAGGCTCGGTTGGTAGTTATAGACTACAAGCATAATAAAGATATTGACTTTTTCAATATTTATTCTTCTATGACTAAAATTGTCTACGTACTTTTTTCGGCTGCCATATGCTATCCATAAACCCGTAGCCCATCAAATGAATGGTAGAAAAAGCAAAAGCAGCTCAACATTTTATTGTTGTTCTCCCATTGCTGTCAACACAGATATGTCAAAGCAAATATATATGTTTGTGTACGGAGATCAACAACTCTAATTGCAATATTGTATGCATGCATGTATGCAGGGACAAAATTAGTTTTTCGATCTACAAGGAATGGCGGAGGCAAATCAAAGAAGCACCTATACATAATGGAGGATGCAGAAGTCGGAGAGTTTGAAGGAGGTGAAATAACACAGCTAACGAAGGGGAAGCTAAGAAAGGGGAAGGAGCTGGATTGCATTGACACACATTGCAAGTGGTCTCCGAGTGGAGATTTGATAGCTTTCTCGTCAAATCGCGATAGGGCTGACGATGCACCAAAAAGGAAGTCGGATCCTGACACAGGATACTTTGCGGTATACCTAGCGAGGGCCGATGCTCTGCTGTCAGCACCGATAAGAGTGATAACTAGTGGCAGTGATGTTTCAGGGCATGTAAACCATCCATTCTTTAGCCCCGATGGACTAAGCATCCTCGTCGTTTCAGACCTTGCGGGAGTGTCCGTCGATCCTATTTCTTTGCCTCTCTTCCTGCATTCTGTGAGGCCATACGGAGATCTCTTTAGTGTTGACATTGACCCGACTGACATAGAGAAGAATAAGGATTTGAAGAAGTTCCAGCGCATCACGCATAGTAGATACGAGAATTCTACTGGTACTTGGACCATGTTCTCTACTCAAGACCCTGATGCTGCATGGAACCTGATCTTAAAGGACCAGACTGCATACACTCCCGCATGCCCTTATCTTCAAGCCAACGGAGGCGAAAGTTTTCATATGACCGGCCACCTTTGCATCCCAAAAAGATGCTGTTGATTTCCTCAATCGACGTGCTTTCATGTTCTCCGTTCCAATAAGAAGCGGGCTATGGCTCCATCATTGCTTGCTATAATTTAATTTCTTCTTCCAGTAACGTATGACGATGTATCGTACGTAAACGCTGTTTGATTGTTGTTTTCAGAGATATTTATGCCAATAATAATAATAATAATAATAATAATAATAATAATATCATGCATTCACATGTATTTTTTAAATTAAACATGTGTATAAACTTGCAATACCGAAATCCATAAGAAAAGTGACACAACAGAATCCTGAGGGTATACATTATCGTCATAGCTAACGCAACTAGAGATACCCTTCGCTTAACTACGTTGATGCAGCTCAAACGATCAAAACAATAAGTCAAGAACTCACTTAACTACGTAGATACAAGTCTTAAATCAAACGATCAAAACAATAACTCAAGAAACTGAGCATGAGTGTTGAAAGCGAACAGCCATATTTCTAATATATACCAAAGTCCAACTTATAAGAGTTCCATACACATACTTCTGAAAGTATTAAAAGGAAAACATTATGAAAGCTCTTAAGTTTGTGCCTCAAATTTTACGATTATGGAAGTCTTTAATGTGAAGTTGAAGTAATTGAAGAGTTTACTACCAAATTAATTAATAGTATTTACTACCATTAATGAAGAGTTTAAAACCTGCGGTTATGAAAGACTTAAATATGAAGCTAAAGTAATCAAAGACTTTACTACTGAATTAATTGGTAGTATTAACTACCATCAATGGAAAGTTGCAGTTTTTACTCTCCATCAATTAGCAGTTTTTTTAGTGTCTTCTTTTGAAGACTATATATATGTAGTCTTTGGTCCATTCTCAAAACATGACTCACAATATCCATCACAATTCCACACACATTTTATTTACTATTCCCTTTGAGAGTTAGAACAGTTGAGAGTGATAAATCTCTCCAATCCTCTATTCAATTGAGGATTTCTTATATTCTTTCTCTATATAGTAAAATTATCCTTACTCGTCGTTATCCGTGGACGTAGCCCACATTGGGTGAACCATGTAAAATTGTGTGTTCTTTTATTTTTGGCATGATTTGTGTTTATGGTTTAAATTAAATTGATCCTACACTTCTCTCCTTGAATAGGTCGTGACTTTACTTCCGTACATCGTCTCTGTTTTTACCCTTACAAGTGGTATCAGAGCTTTAGGATCATAATGTCTGCCAAATTCAAGATCGAGAAGTTTGATGGTAAGATCAGTTTTAGTATCTGAAGAGTCTAGATGAAAGCAGTGTTAACCCATAATGGATTGAAGAAGGAAGCCCGAGACTATGATGGATGAGCAATGGGACGAATTGGATGAGAAGGCGCTATCAACAATCCAATTATCTCTATCAAAGGAGGTTCTTTGTGAGGTTGTTCATGAGACTATTGCATCTGCCTTATGGCTTAAGCTTGAATCACTTTATATGACAAAAATTCTAGCGAATAAGCTTCATCTTGAAGAACGTTTATATACTCTATGTATGGTTGAAGGTACTCCTATTCAATCCCATCTAGATGAATTTAATTCAATTATTATTGATCTTGAGAATCTAGATGTGAAAATTGATGATGAGGATAAAACTATTTTATTGGTCATCTTTTTACCATCTACTTTTAAACACTTCAAGAAAATTATATTATATGGTAATTCTGATATGCTTACCTTTGAGGATGTTAAATCTAATTTTCTCTCAAAAGAGAAATTTGATCTTGAAGTTCGTTCTAATGATAAAGCTAAAGGCTTATCTATTAGAGGTAGATCTAATGACAATGGTAGTAAAAATAAGAAAAAATTCCGCTCTAAATCTAGAGGATGTAATTCCAATGTGACTTGTAGATATTGCAAGAAATTTGAGCATGAGATTTTTGACTGCTATAAATTGAAAAATAAGAAAGATAAGAAGGGTAAAGGAAAACCACCAAAAAATTATAGTAATGCTGAAGCCGATATAGTTGTTAAAATGATTCTGAGGGTGATGTACTATTAGCTACATTTGATGATAAAAGGAGCCAGTCTGAATGGGTTCTAGATTCTGGGTGTACCTATCATATGTGTCCCAATAAGGATTGGTTCACCACTCATAAGCAGGCTAATAGAGGTGTTGTGTTGATGGGCAATGATGCCCAGTGCAAGTTTATTGGCATAGGTAGTGTGTAGATCAAGGCCTATGACTGATGTATTAAAACATTAACCTATGTTAGGCATATTCCTGATTTATAGCATAATTTGATCTCTTTGGTCACCCTTGAGTCTCTTGGTTGTAGGTATTCAGCTAAAGGTGGAGTTCTAAAGATTTCCAAAGGTGCTCTTGTCTTAATGAAGGGCAACAGACATGGCAGTCTCTATATCTTACAGGGTTCTACAATTACATGTTCAGCTGTTGTATCCACATTTATGTCTGATAAGGGCCTCACTCAATAATGACATATGCGTCTTGGTTATATGAGTGAGAAACGTATGAATCTTTTGAGTAAGCATGGTCATCTTGGTAATGGTATGGGAAAGTTAGAGTTTTGTGAGCAATGTGTTTTATAGAAAAAGACAAAGGTTGGATTCTTTACTACAAAACACCGTACTATGGATATTCTAGATTATATCCATTATGATTTATGGGGACCATTCAAGGTTCCTTCCCATGGAGCTAAGCACTATATGATGACTCTAATGTCTTCTCTCGAAAGGTTAGGGTTTATTTTCTATGCCGCAAGAATGAAGCCTTTCCTACTTTCAACAAGTGGAAAGCTCTTGTTGAAAACCAAACAGAGAAGAAGGTGAAGAAGCTCAGGATAGATAATGGGTTAGAGTTCGTTGCGACATATTTTAATGAGTTCTATCCAGATCATGGTATTGCTAGACACAAGACCATGATTAGGAAGCCTCAATAAAATAGAGTTGCAGAATGCATTAATCGAACTCTACTTGAGAGGGGAAGGTGTATGCTCTCTAATGGTGGATTGTAGAACAAACATGAGTTTTGGGCTGAAGCTGTTTCTACAGTCGGTTACATCATCAATAGATCTCCACATACATCTATTGATTTTAGGATTCCAAAGGAAGTTTGGTCAGGTAATCCTATTGATTATTCTATTCTTAGGATTTTTGGATGTCTTGCATATATTCATGTTAATCATGGTAAATTAGCTCCTAAAGTTGTCAAATGCATTTTCTTAGGCTATGCCTCTGAGTCCAAAGGGTAAAGGTTTTGGTGTCCTGACTCTAAAAAAGTTATTCTGAGTACGGATGTAACTTTTTATAAGAATGCATTACTATCTTCTGGAAAAAAAATCTACTATTTCCTTGCATGGTATAGGTGATCAGTAGGGTACTAGAGAGAAGGTGGAGTTAGAAGTGATGCCTATTAATACAGATCATAGTGCTCCCTCTTCCTCATCCACATAGTTCAGTTGTGATGTCGATGGTATTGACCATCTAGCTCATACCACTAGTCCCATCCAACAGCAACAGGTAGATGATTATTCTATTGCTTGTGATAGGCAAAGGAGAAATATTCAAAGGCCTACTAGATATGCAAATGGGGATGATGATGGCTTCATTGCTTATGCTCTAGCGGTTATTGAAGAAATTACTAAAGGTGTTGAACCTTCTTCTTATTCTGAGGCCATATCTAGTTTTGATTCTTCTAAGTGGCTAGTTGCCATGAATGAAGAAATTGAGAGTTTGCACAAGAATGGCACTTGGGAGTTAGTTGAGTTACCTAAGGGTCGAAGAGCATTGAGCTGCAAATGGATATAAGTGGGAAAAGGCATATCTGGGGTTGAAGATGCTAGATGGAAGGTACGCCTTGTTGTTAAAGGTTTGAGTCAGAACGAAGGTATTGACTTTAATGAGGTATTCTCACCAGTTGTTCATCATACCTCCATTTGATTTCTCCTTGCTTTTGTTGCTCTATTTGATCTTGAATTAGAGTAGTTAAATGTCAAGATGGCTTTCCTCCATGGAGAGTTGGAAGAGGAGATTTATATGCATCAACCTGAAGGTTTTGTTGCTCTTGATAAGGAGAATTGTGTCTGTCAATTGAAGAGGTCTTTGTATGGTTTAAAGAAAGCTCCTAGACAGTGGTATATGAGGTTTGACTCTTTTATGATTGGGCAAGGCTACACAAGAAGCAAGTTTAATAGTTGTGTTTATTTTAAAGAGTTTGAAGGTGACTCCTTTGTTTATCTATTACTTTATGTTGATTGGTTCCAAGGATAAGTCCTTAATCAACAACTTGAAATCACAACTCAATAGGGAATTTGAGATGAAAGATCTTGGTGCAGCTATGAAGATTCTCGGCATGGAGATTATCAGAGATCGAAAGGCTGGGAAGTTATTTCTGTCACAGTAGAAGTATAATAAGAAGGTGTTAGACATGTTCAATATGGGTAATTGTAAACTTGTGTCTACACCTCTAGCTGCTCACATCAGACTGTCATCAAAGCTTTATCCAGAGTTCAAGGAAGAGAAGGAGCTAATGTCTAGTACTCCCTATTCTAGTGCAGTTGGTAGTGTGATGTACGCTATGGCCTACACTAGATCTGATCTACCTTATGCTGTGAGTAGGGTATGCCGATTTATGTACAACCTTGTTAAGGGTCATTGGAACACAATCAAGTGGATTTTGCATTATTTGAAGGTTTCCTCTAATATTGGTTTGGTGTTTGATAGGAGTAGAGCACAAACCACTAATATTATTGGTTTTGTTGATTATGATTATGTTGCTGACTTGGATAAACGTAGGTCTATTTCTGGCTATATCTTCACACTATCTTCCGGTGCTATTAGTTGGAAAGCATCACTGCAATCTATTATTGCCTTGTCTACTACAGAAGTAGAATATGTTGCACCTACTGAAGGTGTAAAGGAGGCAATTTGGTTGCGAGGTCTCATTCTCGAGCTTAGTGTTACACAAGGTACTACTATTGTGTTCTCATATAGTTAGCGTGCTATTTATTTGACCATGAACAATGCTTATCATTCAAAGACCAAACACATTGATGTCAGGTTCCATTTTTTCAGAGACATTATTGTTGTAAGAGATGTTGTGGTGAAGAAAGTTCACATATCAGATAATCTTGTAGACATGCATACGAAGCCACTACCTACTGCTAAGTTCGAGCATTTCTTAGACATAGTTGGTTCTTGTAGCATATGATCACATTTCGAGGTTTATGAGGATGATAAGTATTGTGGATTTGAGCCAAGGTGGAGATTGTTGAGTTTGTGCCTCAAATCTTAAGGTTATGGAAGTATTTAATACAAAGTTGAAGTAACCGAAGAATTTACTACTAAATTAATTAATAGTATTTACTACCATCAATGAAGCATTTAAAATCTGCAGTTATGGAAGAATTAAATATGAAAATAAAGTAACTTTACTACTGAATTAATTGGTAGTATTCACTACCATCAATGGAAAGTTACAGTTTTTACTCTCCATCAATTAGTAGTTTTTTTAGGGTTTTATTTTGAAGACTAAATACATATAGTCTCTGGCCCTTTTTCAAAATATGACTCACAATATTCATCATAGTTCCGCACATATTTTATTTACTATTCCCTTTGAGAGTTAGAATAATTGAGAGTGATAGATCTCTACAATCCTCTATTTAATTGAGGATTTCTTCTATTTTTCTCTACATAGTAAAATTATCCTTGCTCGTCTTCATCCATGGACGTAGCCCACATTGGGTGACCCATGTAAAATTATGTGTTCTTTTATTTTTTGCATTATTTGTGTTTATGTTTTAAATTTAATTGATCCAACCCTTCTCTCATTGAATAGATCGTGAATTTCCTTCCGCACATCGCCTCTGTTTTTACCCTTACAAAAGCAACTTGGATATCTACTCTCACTCCAACCCTACAATCATACCCGACATCCTCAGATTCCTTGCTTGACTATCTCCTCTCCCATCAAGTTCATAGGAGGACCTGCAGTTAATAATAATAATAATAAATACATGCTTAGCATGGCTCAATGTTGGTAAATTATATCCACCATACAATACCGAACATACATACCATACGAACTAACAATATTACCACATAGTAAGCCAACCATTTTATTATCATTCCTTTAAAGATACTCATAAATAACACAACCAATCCATTTATCAAACTTGAGTGGTAAAAAATTACATTCCTAAGGAGATCTTTTCAAGGAACAAAACCAATCAAAATCCAAATCCGGCGGTGTTCGCCACAAAAGATATCCACAGAAATGCCCATCTGGATAATCAATCAAGTGAGAGGACTCTCGAAAAGAACACCAACCTAGGTACTCAAGCCATTAAGTATGCACATTCTCTAAAAGTTCACATTCTATTCTAGTACGATAGATAAGAGATCCCAATGTCCACATTGTGGAGTGCAAAATAAATAAATAAGTCTTAAGTGGCACTTAGCCCCTAAATCCAAGATAGAGATGTCTATTTACCAACAAAAAAAAAGTATGGTTCCTTTTTCATCTTACAGTTTTTATTGAAAATGACCCAAAAAGAATTGAAAATCCATCTAAGTTGCTCTTTAACTTGGTACGTGTATAATAGTTTTATAAGAATAGAAATATTATCCAGATATTTTATATAATTTATTTAAAATTTAAAAAATAGATATATATATTTATTTTAGATGTTATTAAAATCTAAAGTAAATATTTTATTAAAAATATTTTTATTATTTTTAAATATTTAATAAAAAAAAGTAGGAAAAACAATCCCACCCCTATTATTGATGCCAATGAAGCCTTTAACATCATAAGTATCATGTGTGTTTTGTTGTAACCATGACATTTCAAAAACAAATTCACCTACTTAGTGCTCGTTTGGTATGGGGGTAATAGGGGTGGAAAATTTACCCTCATATTTTATATATCTTATATAATTTATCTAAAATTAAATAGTCTTATTCTAACAAATATTCATTTTAGATCTTAATTTGATATAAAATGGGTATTTCATTAAAAATATATTTCTTATTATTAAATACTTAATATAAAAAAAAGAGGAAATTTTTTTCCACCTCTATTACCCCTATACCAAACGAGCCCTTAAAAATCTTCTAACTCAATTGTTAGTGACAGGCTCGTAGGTCCATTTAAAAAAAAAAATTTGACAACTTTTCTTTATATTTTTTTACAATTTAATTTCTTTTGGCAGTTACTCTTTTCCAAATATTTTTTTTCTTGGAAGACTTGTGGGTCCATATTGAAAGTGAGTATAAAAAAAAGTTGATTAAAAAACATTACCATTACCTAATCAAATCTTTTTTGTCTCAAAGCTAACACTAACTTCTTTTGGTTCTCTTTTCCTAGTAGGAGATTGCATGGAAGCCAATAAGAGAGAGAGAGAGAGAGCGAGTGAGAGAGAAAATCATCTAATTTCATATCAAATGTTGCATAATTATAGCGGTTCCTTTATCGTTCTAGTGGAAAAGACAAAGAATTTGTTTTTTTTACACGAGGTCCAGATTCGAATCACACCACTTTAGGCATAAATCTCAGGTGCGAAGGACATGTGGGCTTATTAATATAAAATGACTATAGTAATTCAGGTAGTCGTAGTGGAGGCTAGCTTATGTAGGCACCCATAGTAGCAAACAACTATTTTTATATTTTTAAGGCACATGTAGTAATTTACCTCTATTATGTTTGTCCAATGGACGGTTGGCGACGACCCCTATGATAAGTGTATTGCCTTTTGAGATATCACACAATTACACCTTGATGACGATGTACTCGAAGATGATGCCAATTAATCCATCAAGTACTACAAACATAAAATTAAACACATCACCTTGACCCTTATTAGACTCTTGCCTAGGAAAAAAAACTATGTGCAGCTAGTCAACAACTTCTTCTTTTCATCTCGTTGCAAGTAGCTAGCAATATATAGAAAATCAAACCAAAGCTAAACAACCCTATGAAGGGAGATACTCCCATTTCTAAGAATAAACAACCCTATCAAGACAAAATATAGACAATAGCAAAACAAAAATAAAAGTATTCTCATAGATACCACTAGTTCATTCTTACAAAATATACAGTTAAATCTTGATAGATATAAACAAAATATGGGGCAAGAATAAGACCAGTAACCATGTACAAAAGCTTCCCCCAATTGCTCACAAAATATATCCCACCAATTCACTTTTTTTCACATGAAAAAGGTAAATCTATATACCCACAAACCGTAGAAAGGATTCATTAACCAAAACAACCCAAAATATATTTCAAAATACTAAATTATAGCCATTCATATAGAAAAGTAACTAGTAAGGCCCTTATTATTAACCCATTCAAATGAAACACTTTTTTTTCTTGCTATGAGCATGTTAGTTAAGTTGGAATTTTTTTATAAAAAAGTGAGAACATACCAGGCAAATTGATGTGTTTCTATTTAACCTAAATATTACCCCTTTTATTTCAATAGTCTTACTTTAGCCATAATCTCCTTCTCCTCTCATGTGTTTGTTTTCCTCCTTTTCTATTATCTTACACCTCAATCTTCTCATATCACTCTAACCTCACAAATTTTAGATATGACTTTGTTGAAGGTATGTATATATATTAAATTTCTTTTAATATCTTCAAATTTGTTTAATTTTCTAGCTTATGTTTTAGCTATTTGTTATATCTATTGTTATCTCTCTTCTTTTTGGATAGGTTAAATATTACCATAGTGTATATATAATAACATTTATGCATGATTCAAATATTTATATTCCAAAATTACTCTCCATTATGTTGCTATAAGTAGGTTTTAATGTTGTAAAATTTTGAATATGACTCATTTAGATTTATTTAATTTGTTAATGTTAATTTGTGTAACTTATTTGATTTTATTGAAGATGAAACTTATATTGTATCTATATTTGTTTATCAAAATATAATTTTAAACTTTTAGTTACATGGAGAGAATCAAAATTTAATTATAATATTATTTAATTAATATATCCATTATAATTAATACTACAATACCATGTATTTGATTCAATTACATATTTATGATTGACTAATGTCACAGAAGAATTAGAGATGCATGTAGCGTAATAGAGATGGAAACTCTTTACAATTATTTATCTTATGAATGAAAGGTAATTTTCTCTAAGACTCCTATCGTTGTATTGATAGAAGTGACACATATAAACATAAATGACAATATATTAAGTATGTTACTATATGCATGTGATGGTAAGAAAAAAGGATTTGTAATTAGAAGTAGATTTATCCCTTCTAAAGTATCTAATGTAAGTTTAATACTGAGACTTAGAATGTGTAGCACATTTATATAATTGGGTGTTGATTATGGGATTGGTGAGTTTTGGAAATTATCTCAAAGAATACACAAAGATAAGCTTGTGACCCATGACAAGGTGAAAGACATTATTAAAGCAGCTAAGGATTTTCAGTTGGGTAACACTAATGATGATATTATAATTATGTATATAGCGTACATTTTTTATAAAATGCTTACTTTATACACCAAGAGAAACATTGTGATATAATTACAAGTTTACTCAACTATTCTAGATGATATTAAAGCCTAAAAAAACTATGCATGGGGGTTCATTGGTATATGAATTTCTAATAGAAAAAGGTTTGAATGGCTTAGAAAAAGCAAATCAAGTTATAAATTTCATTTGATTAGATGTGATCAATTATTGTGGATAATAAATTTTTTATTGGAATATTATACCCTATTTATTTTCCTTCATACATAATATTTTTAAATTCAACAGGTGTGGGCTATTGAACATTTAAAAGCATATGATGCCTCATGTGATTTGAAAATGTGGCCTCGATATAAGAATTATAACAATAATATGAGTAAGAAGGCTATGGTGGTATTACAATAAAAAAATATCTTTTTAGATAATGTAAGTTTACATATAAAGTTTCTTTTTTATTTTAATTATTTATATATCAGAATTGGTTCATTTCTACAATTTGTGTGAAATTATTGTTCAATTAGGCCTAACGGAAGAAGAATTGAACAAATTGGTTGTCAATGAAGTATATAGTGGCAATCAACCATCATCTTTGGCATCAATATAGGTATATCAAAAGTATCTATTACTACCAGATTGGAAATTGAAATATAATGAATTATCCAATGATTATGATATGTTGCAACAACAACATTGTTTGCTGCAACAATAGTATAGTTTTTTGCACCAAGAGCATAGAGAATGCTTATGGCAAAGCTATGTTATAACAAATGTTGATGATGTAATGAACTATAGAACACATGAAGATATGATGACTATGAGGGTTTTGTTGACAATGATGATGATGAATGATAATACAAAGATTTTTTTCATTCTAAATACAAGAAAAAATCTCATTCAAATATTACTAAAACTAATTAAGGAAGATGTTTGTTCTTTGAAACTCAATTCTCGCTTTTTGTACCCCATGTCAATCATTAATGAAAAAGAAGGTTAAAATGATCAATCAAGATCTTCTTATGCTCACTAAAAAGACTAATGAGGCGTATGGACAAATTATTTTTTTGATTATAAACATGCATCTCATTATCATCATAACAAGTTTTCTCTATACATACAACATGATTGGCTAATACAACATATGTTTATGTTGTTCATGACAACATGATGCACTATGCCATAAATTGGTTATAGTATGTGAGGAATGGGTAAGATTTTTTTTTATTATGAGATACAACCCATAAATATTCCATGAAATCTAAAAGGTATGATATGTTTATTAGGTTTGTTGAAATACCTGGATTTGAAATGTTGCTACTCAAGGAAGATGTCTTATCAATACTTAATAAGATATATAATAAGGTAATAATAAATGATGTTCTAAACTAGCTTATTTAGCTCTTAGTTAGGTTAGTTTGTATGTATTTCTATGTTTTTATATTATGATTAACACCTATGTGTTGGACACTTGTTTCCTTTTGATTTTCCTTGCATGTACGTCCTATTGAAGGAAAACGATGTAAAATGGATCAAAATGATGTGCAAACGAGCCTCGAAGTAAAATGGATGCAACCATGAGAAGGAATGAAAGAATTTTATAGTGCTTCTTATTATTAAAAATCAAACCCATGCTTTTTCTAGATGAAAAAAAAATACATTGATAGGTTACCTCTAGAAACACACTAGTGCTTTTTTGTAATAGAGCCTGCATAGTTATCTATGAAGGAAATAAAAAGATAATGCATGTTATTTTTAAGATGGGTTATGATTGGAATAAGGTTTTTCTCTATCTTTTCATCTTCATTCTCAAACTTTTGTATCTAGAGAGAAAAACACATATTTACCATTAGAATTTAATTTTGAAGCTTCGTAATCAATCAAATCCGGCAATTGACTCTTCATATCTTCAACACATTTGTTCTATCTTCTAATATACTACCCTATTTACTTCATTAATATCTAATTTATATATTATGATTATTGATTCTACTATGTGTCTGTAATATTAAGATCTAGGATTGAATAAGGTGTGACTCTATTGCTGATTTGATGAATTGATTGAAGTGTTATCGAAATTGTTTGAATTTTGTTATTCAATTGCTAGCATCTAATTACTTAGGGTTGGAACAATTGATCGTTGTCTTAATCAATTTAGGTTATTATTTATAATTAAAATATTATAATGAACACCAAAACTTAATCATTGAACAAGAATTAATAGCTAAAAAAAGTAGATTAGTGTTACTCAGAAATTAATTTAATTACCTTGTTCTTAATGGGTTTAATTAGATCTATAGCCATGAAAATAGGTTGTTAGATTTAAATAAGCATGAGTTTTAGTTCTTGAATGATACTAATGGTTAATTTTGGCTAATTGTTCATAATGTATTTAACAAATCCAATAAAAGATAGATTGATTTATTAAATTACATTTGAGTTGTAACTAAAATTGAATCATAGGCTTATTTCTAATTGATTAGTTTCATAATTAGTAGTCTCCATCATTTTCATCATTTTATTTATCCACAGTTATCATTCATCCTTTTTTGATCAATCTATTTAGATAGTTAAAAACAATAAAAATCAGTAGTTAACACTGATGTTCCTAAGGATATAATCTTATTTTGCTACTACAATATCCATAGACTTACGGATGTAAGTGAACAAGTTTCTAGTGCAATTGATAGGGACTTTGGCATTGTTAATATTGACTCCTTTTATTGGTTAACTAGGCTAGGAATTTTATTTTATTTTTCATTCTATGTTTGAATTTTTCCTTTATTTTTTTGTGTAGGCACCATTGCATGCCCCGATCCCAATAACTTGGAGAACTGGTTGAGTATAATCTCTAGATCGAAAGGACCTTGTGGGGTCTGAGAAAGTGGGAATGAGAAACAAAGAAAATTTTGAATATTTGTGCCACCACGGAAAACAAAAACAATTCAGGCTACTAAGATTGATCTTTAAAGGAGTTTGCTTCATCAACATTTCATAGCGTGCAATCAAGCATCACCTAGCCTAATATAGTTGCCAACAACTTCAAGCTCAAGCCTTCACTTCTTTCCATGGTCCAATAGAATCAAATTAGTGTTATTCCAATGGAAGACCCTAATTTACATATTTTAATCTTCCTAGATTACCGTGATACTTTGAAGATGAATGGAGTATTGGATGATGGTGTCAAGATTAGGTTGTTCCCTTTCTCATTGGAGAACAAGGAAAGGGCTTTGTTGCAATCACTTCTATCACTACATGTGACCAAATCTCACAAAAATTCATTGCTAAATACTTCCTTCCATCTAAGATGGATCAATTGAGAAATCATATAACAACCTTCATATAGAAAGAAGGGGAATCATTGTATGACGCTTGGGAGAGGCACAAAGACCTCTTGAGGATGTGTCCTCACCATGAATTGGAAAAGTTCTTGATCATTCACACCTTTTACAATGGTCTTCTCTACTATACTAGGATGACTATTGATGTTGCATCTGGTGGGGCACTAATGACCAAAAGTGTGTAAGAGGTAAGACAACTCACCAAAAATATGTCCCAAAATCTCTTCCAGTGGTTGGGTGAGTGTTCTTTACCCAAAGAGAGCAGGAGGTATGGCATTGATGTATCTAATCATTGATCATGTAAAGTGAATTCTCTATTTCAAAATTTTACCAAATTAAGTGCCAATGCCTTAACATCTCATACTAATCAAGCATTGAAATACCCAAAAAATCATAATTTAGGAATTATGGCAAAAAATTATTTATTAGGAAAATTTAGAAAATAAATTATTTTATTAAATAAAGAGGAAATTAATTGAGGAAAGTGAAGAGAAAATAATAAATAAATTCTTTAGAAAATTTTGGACATTTTACTAATCAAAATGGAAGTTAAGGAAAATTTATCCAAAATAGCCCAATTAATCTAAAAATAAATTTAACTATTATGCATAAAATATTTTTTATTAAAATAAAATATCTAACTTAAATATATAAATAAATAAAAATTCCAAAATACCCAACCCACATATTTTCCCTTTCTTTTTTTCATTTATTTTCTTTCTTCTTCTTTCTTTTTTTTTCTTTTTCCTCCCCCCCCGACCTGGGCGAGCCCGTCGCGTGGCCCAGCTTCCCTATGTAGCCCAAGCCAACGTTTCTCCCTCTCTTTTTTTCTTCCTTCCTGGCCGGTCCAGTTCTCTTTTTTTCTCTTCTTCCTTTTCTCCCTGAACCGCTTGGTCCCGATCCTTTCTTCTTCCCCGAGGTGTGGCGGCAATCGAGGAGCTGCAACCCAGCGTTCCGTTGGCCACCATTTCTGCCACTATCCTTCCTCCCTCTCCTATCATTTTCTTTCATGTTTTTGACCCCAACCGACCTATTCCTCCCTCCCGAGCAGCTTACCCCCTTCCCTTTCCCTCTTCCCTCGACTCGAACGCCCCTGCCATGGCAGAACCGCCTCGACTGCAACCACCGGGTGGCATGCGTGGCATCTGCACCTCCTTTGTCTTCTTCCTCTTGTCATTGCCCACCCAATCGACCTATAAATACCCCATAGCCTGCCTTAATTTGAATTTTGATTTTGAAACCCCAAAACATCCATTATCGTCGCCGCCCCATTAGACAAGCCATCCACCACCGCCACCTATCGCCGACGGCCAAAACACCCCCAAAACCGACCCTTGCACCACCCTCTACCTAACTAGACCCTCCTTTCCCCTCAATTTTCCCTGCACGAGCCACCTCGGCCGTGCTAAACCGCCAACCCAATCAACATACTCTCACCTCTCGCCGCCCCTCGCGCCGCCTTTTGCCGCCACCCTCACCGCAACCAACACCTCCTCCACCCTCCAAAACACCCAAAGAACTTTCCCCTACCTTCTCATATCATCATCTCCCCCTTCTCCCTCACCTTTTGCCTTCCCCATCTTCCACCACCTTCGGCTACCGCACCAACCACCGTGCGCCGCCACTCCCAGCTGCACCACCACCTTTATTCCACCCCTCTTCATCTGCTGCACCTTCCTCCACCTCAAACACCCTTCCACTCCCTCTCTCTTAGCCTACATACCCATTTTTCCCATCTCTTCCTCCTCCACCGCCGCCATGCACCGCCACTGGTTCCACCACTAACCTGAGATGGTGCTCCAACTTGCCCAGCCCCTAAACTATTTTCTATAAGTGTTAATAATTTTATCTAATATTAATGGTATTATCCTTAATATTACTATTATTATTATTAGTTTGTATTATCATTGTTAATAACAATAATATTATTATTATTACCATTATTAATATTATTATGTATCACCCTTATTTCCTAACCTAATTTCATAAAATACATATAACTAGGGTATGTTATCTAAAACGGCCACAACTTTAGCATTAAAATGGTTATCCTTATTATTATTATTATTATTATTATTATTATTATCATTATCAGTATTATTATTATTATTATTACTACTACTATTACTACTACTACTACTAATACTATTATGATTATTATTATTAACAACTTTAGTATTAATATAGTTATCTCTATTATTATTAATATTACTATTACTATTATTATTATTGTTAGTGTTATTTAAACTAGGGCTGTGCAAAAAAACCGGGATCCGAAAAACCGATCCGGTATCCGAAAAAACCGATCCGAAATTTTGGATATCCGATCCGGTTTTTGAAAAGCGGAGCGGATATCCGATCCGGTCAAATATAAGTTTGACCGGAGCGGATATCCGATCCGATTTTTTAGTGGATAATCCGATCCGTAAAAAATATCCGGTTTTAAGAATAAGTGAGTTATATTTAGGCATAATTTAATTTATAATCTGATTTTTTTCTTTCAATCTTCAAGTTTGGATCATTTTTTTACTATAATACATGAGTCCAAATATAATTTACTAAACTAAAGTATAAAATAAACATCCATACTCTACAAATAGTCAAATAGGTCACGACCTACGCACACGCAAGCACCCAAACCAGAAAAAAAAACTCCTAAATTTTTTGAACCTCTTAACTTAGGTCGTTCCACAGTTCTAGAGTGTCATTGTTCACAAATCTTGATCGCTAATTTTTTTTGGATATGATTAATCATGTATTTTATCTTTTTGTATGCAACCTAAATATTTAAACAAGTGTTTATGCTGAAATTTTTTTTTAGTTATAGATTATATATGTAAATTTAATAATCGAATATTTTTTTTTCAATAATCCGATATATCCGATATCCGACCGGATATCCGATCCGATATTTCGGATATCCGATGTTTCGGATATCCGGTGTTTCGGATACGGATTCGGATATGGGATATCGAATATCCGGTCGGATCGGATATCCGAAAAAAATATCCGATCGGATACGGATATCCGACATTGCACACCCCTAATTTAAACCGAAGTTGGCATATTATCATTTTAAATTTTTAAAGAAGAAGAATACTCAACCTTTGTATTTTTACCATTTAATATTCGAATATTACTAATATTATTCCTAATGCCTTTGTCACTAACACTATTAGTTACTACTATTACTATTACTATCATTATTATTATTATTATTATTATTATTATTATTATCATTATTATTATTATTATTATTTTATTTCTATTATTGTGACAAAAGCATTTGAACCCTTATATTATTATTATTCAAAATATAACTTTTATCATTATTATCTTTAGAAATATTTGTACTTTGTTGGTATTGTAATTATCATATTATTATTTTAACCCTAATACTATTATTAGACTGAGCCTTAAAAATGCTAGGGTTTCTATCACTATAAGCATTAGCATTACTATTATTGTTATTATTGTTATTATTGTTATTATTTTGCTATAACTAGTATTAGAACTATTATTATAAGAATAAATCTATTAGGTTTAATACTATAAGTATGGCTTTAAATATTTACATTAAGTATATTTTGGCTAGTAATATCTAGTGGGCTAACTTGAAGATAAAAACCCTAGTTTTCATGTATAATACTCCCTTTAATAATAAAAATCCTAATCTTAGACTAAAATAAGGAGTAATGGTACTTTTGGTAGGAGGAAAACTAATCCTTAGTATTTTTCCTTTTATAGGTGAATCAAATCCAAAACCCTAAGGAGTTGTAGGAGCGTGCTCCAAGCCCATCGTCGCTTTAGGTAAGGACGTAACTAAGGCCACCTATATGTTACGTGTTGTACTTGCCTTGGATGCCTTGTACAATTTATATGTTATGTTCTATATGTTATCTGTTTTTTTATTGTATAGCGCAACTTGGAACCAAGGAATGTTCTCATGTTCTTGTCTGGTGTGTGCTAATATGGATATGCTGCAAATATGATGTGATGGGATGTGACCCTTAGGACATGCATGCTAGGTTATTTGATGAGGTTTTGTAGAATGGGGGCATGAAAGAGAAAAATGAGAAATTAAGATAACCAAGGGGAAATAAGTTGGCTAACGTAGGTAAGGATGACCTAGGCAATCTTTGATCCATGATTGGACGAGAAAAGGGGATTTAAATAAAATGGAAGAGTGGGAGAAACTAAGGTTACATGGGAGGAATTAGGGTTTGCATGGAAATAATAGGGTTTGGCATGGTAGAGATCAAGGGGTTTGCATGGGGAGGTTAAGGTCTGCATGGGGGCGAACCTTACATATGAAAAGTTACTTTAGGATGTGGGGAAGGCAATGAAAGGTCTGTTTGGGAGTCTGGAGGCTCAAGGTGAAAAATAGTACGTAGGATAATATAAGGGTACCTAGGGATTGACCAGGGTTTGGGGAGGAAACCCTAAATTGAGAAGGTGGAAAAAGAAAAAGAAAATAATAAAAATAAACAAGGAGGATCGAGGTATGAGGGGAGAGTTGAGTCCGAGGGAGGCGTTATAGTAGTGTGGGTTGTGGGAGGCAGGAAAGGAAGGGCCACATAGGCCCAGATTAGGGTTTCTGATGAAAACCCTAGGGTAAAGTGGTGAGTAGACCTTGGGGTATAAGGTGGTGGGCCCTGACCCACACACTTAGAAGTTGGGTTTTTGGTGTGAGAAAGTGGGTTGTGGGAAGGATGTCGAGGCAAGTTAGGAGGTGCAGAAGTCTCAAGATATAGGGCAGGCCATCCTAGGAGGATAAGTGTGGGTATAGCTAGCCATGCATGTCAAGGGTGAAAATCTTTTGAATAAGATATGTTAAGACACTAATCACTTATAGAAAAAGATGTTGAGCCGGGCCCAGACCGGTCCACCAGCAAATAATAGTGGTAGGGTATGTTACCCTCGTGATCGGTCTACCAGCTATAATAGTGGGGGATTCCGTGGTCAACAAAACAATCATAATAATGATAAGACATGGGAAAGATATGAATATTTACATTGAAACACCTTGTGAGTCGGGGTTAGATCGGTCCACTGGAAAAAAATAGTGGCAGGGTATGTTACCCTCATGACCGGTCCACCGACTAAAATAGTGGCAGGGCATGGCCCTCGTGACCGTTCCACTAGATAAAATAGTGGGGTTCTTGCACTCACATGGGTTGATACAGAATATGATGTGAATCGATTATAATTATCAGAGATCTAATGAAAAAGTTATCTAGTTCATAACCGGTATTATTTATCAGTGTTCGTGCATGCTATCTACGTAATCATGCCATGTCTGTTATGTCATGTATCTCTGTGTATGTTGGCCTCAGTGCATCTATTATCTTACTCAGTACGTAGCGTAGTGATCACTTGTTTCATGGGTGCTGCTCATTCCCACGAGTAAAAGACCCATCTGAGCTTGTGCAGGTAGGGGATGATATCTTCGATGCCTACGACACTTACGAGGGATCTGGTGGGGCTGAGTGTTGAGCCTAAACCTGACTTGGGGATCGAGAGCGACTTGAGCGGACTCTGTTTCTTTTATTGGACCTTGTATGATCATATTTTAGTTGTGTTTTCGTACTATACTTTATGTTTTGAAAAAAACTCTAGTCAAGTACTCTTTGGTTTGTAATCCTAAATCACACTCTGATTTCTGTATGATTTGTGTTTTATTAATAATTAGTGCTTGATGTTAACTTTATTTAGCCTTAGCACTTAGTACTGGAACAGTAGGAGTGAACTGATCTGGTACTAAGTGTGGCAGTAATGCCCCCGAGTTTATGGTTTTATCCTTTCTCTTCCGCTAAACCCTTTCAATTAAACAAAAATTTTCAGTAGTAAATTTGGGAGTGTTACATAGGTCATACTGCATTAGAGTGTCAAGTTGGAATATCCATTTTCCCTTATTTGAGTGTCAATAAGCATGATATTTATATGAAAAAAAATTATCAAAAAGGGGCCATTTTTCCAACACTTCTAATCCCAGGTGGAGGAATCATCCAAATTTATCTTATAGAAATCCTCCCCAAAATCGTATGGCTTGGTTTAATTATGTTTCACTAGGCTTTCAGAGTCAAAGGCCTATCCTCTTATGAAAAATTCTAATTTGAAAATATTAATGGAGAATTTTGTGATGACTTACACACAAAAAATGAGGAGTTCAAGAAGAAAACTAATGAGTTTAGATACCAAAACCGAATCATAAGTGATGTTATTAAAAATATAGCTTCTAATGTTGATTCACTAGTTTCACATAACAAGATGCTTGAATAAAAAAATCACACAGGTAGCCCAACAAGTTAGCTCATCTTCTCAATTTGCTGAAATGTTTCTGTGGGAACCTAAAACAAATCTTGAAAATCAAGTTAATGCCATCATATTAAGGAGTGCAAAGGAGATGGAAGGACCTAATATGGTAGGTGGTGATGAGAGTTTAAACAATGATATTGAGAAACCCATACATGATGAGGAGAAAACTAGTAAGAAAAAGGAAAAGGTTGATAAATATATTTCAACTGCACTTTATAAGCCTCCCCTACCCTTCCCTCAAAGGCCAGCTGGGGTTAAACTTAAAAAGCAATTTAGGAGGTTTATAGAAATATTGAGAAAAACTACATTTTAACATTCTATTTGTTGAAGTAATTTCTCAGATGCCTTTATATGCAAATTTTTTAAAGGAGATTTTAGACAATAGAAAGTTGGAAGAGTATGAATCAGTTGCCCTTACGGAGGAGTGTAGTGCCATTATTTAGAATAAGGTGCATCCTAAGTTAAAGGATCCGAGTTCTTTTTCTATTCCTTACATTATTGGTAATATTTCAATTAACCGTACCTTATGTGATTTGGGTGCAAGTGTGAGTCTAATACCATTGTCAGTGTGTAACAAGCTACAAATGGGAAATTCAAAACCAACTACCATATCCTTATAGTTGGCAGATTGATCTGTTAAACATTTGGTAGGTATATTATAAGAATTACTAATCTAGGTTGGTATGTTTTTCATACCTGTTGATTTTTTTATCTTAGAAATTTAGTATGATTCTCAAATTCCTTTCATTATAGGTAGCCCTTCCTAGATACTACCAGAGCTATTATTGATGTTGAAAATGGAAGGTTTTCTTTCAACGTTGGGGATAAAAAACTTGAATTTGATTTATCTAATGCTATAAAAATTTCTATGATTGATGATGCCTGTTATAGGGACATCGATTCGATTGACATGGTGGTGAAGGAAGACCTTGCTAAATGCTTCTCAAGTTACCCTCTTTAAGAGTGTTTAATGAGAAGTGGGATTCCTCGTGATGAAAATTTTGAAATCGCTATTATTGCTCAAATATTGGAGGCAAGTCCTATTTTTCCTAAAGGAAAGAAAAAGATAGAAGGTCTTTGAAATACCCCAAAAATCCTAATTTAGGAATTATGGCAAATAATGATTTATTAGAGAAAATTTAAGAAAATAGGTCACTTTATTAAATAATGAGGAAGTTACTTGAGGAAAAATAAGGAAAAAATAATAAATAAGTTATTTAGAAAATTTTGGATATTTTACTAATTAAAATGGGAGTTAAGGACAATTTATCCAAAATAGTCTAATTAATTTAAAAATGAATTTAATTATTATACTTAAAATAATTATAATTAAAATTAAATATCTAAAATAAATATATAAATAAATAAAGACCAATACCCCAACCCAACCATTTTATTAATTTTCCCTTTTTCTCTTTTATTTTTCTTTTTTCTTTCTTCTTTCTTCCTCCTTTTACTCATTTTCTTTTTCACCATCTTCTCCCCCGACTGGGCCAGCCTACCGGCCTAGATCCCTTTCTTCCCCCATCTCGCGTGCCAGGCCTACCAGCCCGTCGTCGCTTGTTGCCCCAACCAGCCGAACCACCTCCTCTTTCTTTTCTTTCTTTCCCCTGGACCGACCGGTCCACCCCGTCCTATCTTCTTCTTCCCTGACCTGCAAATCGATCTTCGCTGGCAGCCACCAGCGCCGACCATCCTCCCCTGCCTCCCTGTCATTTTCTTTCCCTTTTTCGACCCTAACAATCCCTACAGCTCCCTCCCCACGTGCCCATCTTCTTTCCTCTTTCTCCCCCTTCCCGACCTAACCTGCCATGGTAGGACCTGCACCGCCTGCCACTGGTCCGCCACCTGCACACCTGCCCCGCACGCCTCCTTCTCCCCTTGTCATTTTCCCCTTCTAATTGCCTATAAATACCCCCCATTGGCAGCCCCGATCCGCTCCCTTTTCGATTTTTGCCCCGAAACCCTACCTCTCCGCCGCCTCAAAAAGACGGGTGTTCCGCTGTCACCGGAGACCGCCGCCGCCACCTCTCCCCACCCTTATCATCCCTACAACTCTCTCGACAAAACCAGACCACCAGCACCCCTCCCCTTGCCCTGCACGTGCCGCCCTAGCCGTGCAAAATTCCTATCCCGAAACAACCACCTCCAGCCTTCGCCGCCCTTGCGCCGCCTTCCACTGCCAGTCCAGTCGCCACTAGAGCCTCCTCCACCCTCCAAAATGCCCAGCAGACCTCCCTCTACCTTCCCATACCTCCATCTTCCCCTGCCTCCCTCTCCTCCTTCCTCCCTCATCTTCTACCTCTCTCCACCACCCTCGTCCGCCACGCCAACCAGCGCGCGCCGCCACCCCTTGCCACGCCACCACCCTCACTCCACTCCCCTTCACCTGCTGTTTATTTTCCCACCTCAAACTCCTCCTTTTCCCCTCCCATATAACCACCACATCCATCTTTCCCCCTCTTCTCCTCCTCCACCGCTGCCGTCGTCGCCGCCACGCGCCGTCGGCGGACCACCACCAACCATAGGTGGTTCTCCACTCATCCAAGCCCTAATATCCCTTTTATATAACTACTACTATTTTCTACTAATACTAATACTAATATACTTATTGTTATTATTATCATCATTATTACTTTTATTATTATTATTATTATTGTTATGATGATTATTATTATTATTATTATTATCATTATTGCCATTATTATTGTCTCTATTATTAATGTTCTTATTTTCTTACTAATACTAACATCCCTTTTAAACCCTAACTTGTATTATACTTAACTTTGGTCTTATTGTTATTGGTATTAAGATTTTATCATTATTATTTCTATCAACCTCACTATGGTTATTATTATTATTGCTTACCCTTACTTGGTTGTATTATTATTATTATCATCATTATTATTATTATTATTACTATTATTATTATTATTATTACTATTATTATTATTATTATTATTATTATTATCATTATTATTATTATTATTATTATTATTATTATTATTATTATTATTATACTTAACACATTTATCACTATTGTTAATAATAATACTACTTTTGTTCTTATCCATGTTACTTAACTCAAGCTAGTAAATATCATGTGGTTGTTAACTAAGAAGAGTACTTGAACCTTATTACCATACCATTTAACATTAACCCTAACCTCATTACTAGGACACTATTATTAGCTATTACTATTATTACTACTATCACTACCTTATTATTGTAATCAAAAGCATTTGAACCCTTTTATTTATTCAAGAATATACAACTATTATCATTATCACCCTTAGGAATAGTTTACTTGCAATACTGTGACCTTATAATATTATCATTTCAAATATGACACCATTAATAGATTTGGCCTTAAAACGCTAGGGTTTCTATCACTATACATTAGTGTCACTGTTTTATTAATACTAACACTATTTTCCTATAGCTAGCATGAACCCTATTACTACAAGATTAGAACTAGTGGGTTTAATAAAATAAGTGTAGCAATAAGTATCAAAAATAAATATATTTTGACTACTAATATTTAGTACACTGATTCTAAGGTAAAAACCCTAGTTTTTGTATAATACCCTCTTTAGTAATAAAAACCCTAATCCTAAACTAGAATAAGGGTTGATGGTACTTGCAAGGGAAATTAATGCTTAGCTTTTTCCCCTTTTCATAGGTGACCCCGATCCGAGCCCTAAGGAGCTAGAGGAGCGTGCTCCAAGCCCGGTGCCTACCTAGGTAAGGATAAAGCTAATGGCCTTGTACTATGTGTGACATGGATGTGTTGAATGTTGTGTATGCCATGCTATGCCATGTATTATATGATTTGTGTATAACTTGTCTTAGTGTAGCGCAGCTTGGAGATTGAGGTATGTTGTATGTGCTTCCATGACATGAGCATGACATGTATATGTATGATGTTTATGATGTATTATGTTATGGCCCTCTAGGACATGCATGTTAGGGTAAATGGTAATATGAGTTGGGAATATAAGGATGACCGGAAATAAATGGGAAGTGAGAACACTAAGGGGGATATGAGGTTGACCTAAGTACCTCATGATCTATGAGAGAAGATTTAAGTGAGAGGAATGTCCGAAATAAATGAGATTTGGGAACCATGCATGGGAGTCTTGATGATGTATGGTGGTATTATGGTTGGAATGGTGGTATTAGGGTTCGCATGGTGGTATTATGGTTTGTATGGTTGTATTAGTGATTTCATGGTGGTATTAATGGCTTATGGTGGTATTAGGGTTTGCATGGTGGTGTTATGGTTTGTATGGTGGTATTAATGTTCTATGGCAGTATTAATGGTTGTATGGTGGTATTAATGGATGCGTGATGATATTAGGATTTGCATGGGGGTGTTATGGTTTGTATGGTGGTATTAATGTTCTATGGCGGTATTAATGGTTGCATGGTGGTATTAATGGTTGCATGATGATATTAGGGTTTGCATGGTGGTATTATGGTTGGAATGGTGGTATTAGGGTTCGCATGCTGGTATTAGGGTCTGTATGGTGGTATTAGTGATTTCATGGTGGTATTAATGGCTTATGATGGTATTAGGGTTTGCATGGTGGCGTTATGGTTTGGTGGTATTAATGTTTGTATGGTGGTATTAGGGTCTGCATGGTGGAGTTAGGGTTTTGCATGGGAGTTAATGATTGTATGGGATTTAGGGTTTGTATGAAAAGTTTGAGAGGTTGAATGGGATGTGTAACGTTTGCGTGGGAGCAAAATTTACGTATGAAAGGTTGATTTGGGATGTAAGAAAGGTAATGCAAGTATGATCTGGGTGTTTAACTGTTTTGGACGGAGAATAGTACATGGAGTATTATAAGGGTATGGAGGAGACAGAATTAGTGTTTGGAGTGATTAACTCTGGGTCATCGTGATTAAGTAGGGTTGGAGTAGCTAATTGTAATTTGTTGAGGATAATTAAGGTTCGGGATGGCTAAGTATGGTTGTTATGGTAAAATAGGGTTAGGAGTGGTTAACCACGGTTTGGTGTGGACAATTAGGGTCAGTTATGGCTGCTTAGAGTTGTTGGTGTTATCATGTCTACTTATTGATTAAAGTGTAGTTATGAATGTGAGATTTTATTGGTTGTGATGTGTACAATATAAAGAGAATGATTTATGCATGTCAAGGGTGTTGTGTGATTCAATAAGACATGGATAAGACACTAATAACATAAAGCGAAAGACTGTTGAGCCGAGCCCAGTCCGATCCACCGGTTAGAATAGTGGTCAGAGGCGTTCTGTCCTGTGCGTTTCGTTCCGGTCCACCAGCTATAATAGTTGTCAGAGGCGTTCTGCCCCGTGCGTTTTGTTCCGGTCCACCGGTTATAATAGTGGTCAGAGGCATTCTGCCCTGTGCGTTTCGTTCCGGTCCACCGACTATAATAGTGGTCAGAGGCGTTCTGCCCTGTGTGTTTATTTCCGGTCCACCGGCTATAATAGTGGGGGCCTCGGCTCGATAGACCCAAAGTAAATAAGTTAAACTAGGAAAAAAATACTAAGTACTTACAGAGAAACACCATGTTGAGGCGGGGCCAGTCCGGTCCACCGGTAAGAATAGTGGTCAGAGGTGTCCTGCCCTATGTTTTTATTTTCGGTCCACCGGCTATAATAATGGGGTCCCCGTGCTCACATGGATTATTGAAGAATGTGTGAAATGGACTTATTATCATTAATGAGATTAAAGAATAAGTCACCAAAAAAGTATTCAAACCTTATCTTGCAGGTTATCTCATGTTGTTTATATGATTGTGCTATGTGTGCTATGTGGTATGATTGTATGTTTAGCCTTAGCGCACCAGCGCCCTTATTCAGTATTGGACCCGTACTGATACTACCTTGATTGAGGGTCCTGGGATGATCCACCAATGGTGGGGAGCAGACCTCCTATGCAGGTTTGATCGGTTACAAATTGTGGGGTGGAAGGCTTGGCTTGTGTGAGTAGGCGATCCGAATATTGGTCCCTTGGGATCTATTTTATTTAGCTATATTTTGTACTACGCTTCTTGTTTTGAAACCGTACTCATAAGTTGTATTCCTAAATGATATTCTAACTGTTGTTGACTCGTGTTTTCGTGAATGACCCTACGTTTTGATGATTCTTACTTAATGATGGTTTAGCTTAGCCTTAGCACTTAGTATCAGAACGGTAGGAGTGAACCGGTCTGGTACTAAGTGTGGCGGTAATACCCCCAAGTTTACAGTTTTAATCCTTTCGCTTCCGCTAAACCTTTGACTCAAACGAAATTTTTCAGGAGTGAAATTTGGGGGTATTACAGTCTTGAAGTAGAATTGAGCAACCCTACCTTAAAAAAAGGACGTAATACCTTGAGTAGAATTGAAAACCCTCCCTTCCTCATTAAGGTATGAATTTCTTGACTCTAACTCTAATTACCCTACCATTATGAATGCTAGCCTAAGGAGGGTGGAAATTGAAAAACTTCTTAAACTTCATAATTTGTATAGAGAGGCCCTTGCTTATACTATAGATGATCTTTTAAGGTGTAAATACTTCCATATGTATGAATATATTATTTTAGAAGAAGGGTACAATACCTCCATTGAACATCAAAGGAGATTAAACCCTTACATGAAAGAAGTGGTAAGAAAAGAGGTACCTAAGTTACTTAACGTAGGAGTCATATACCCTATCTCAAATACTAAGTAGGTGAGCCATGTGCAAGTGGTACTTAAAAAGGTTGGAATAACCATCATTAAGAATTATAAAAATAAATGATTCCAATAAGGACAGTCACAGGTTCGCAGATGTGCATGTATTATATAAACTTAAATAAGGTCACCCAGAAAGATCATTTGTCCCTACCATTTATTGACCAAATGTTGGAGAGGTTAGCTCAACATTCTTATTTCTATTAACTGGATGGGTATGTGG